>MCFG01000081.1:37500-198318 GCA_002104895.1 Anaeromyces robustus | reverse complement strand
CTTGTGGATATTATCACACAGCTTCTGATAATTATTGATAAGTCTAATATAATCATCAAGGGCACGAACAGAACCCAATTTTTTAATATCTTTGTAAGCCTTAACTTTGAGTTTCTGAAGGTTAAAGATTTTTTGAGACATATGAAACATAGATTCATGAATATCAGGAGTAGATACAATTTCCAATTCATCAGCAATAGAATTAGCAGTAGATACAAACATATCATATATAGCATTAGAAGAATAATAATTATCTGTACATTCCTTCATAAGAATACTAAATCTATTACTAGTAGCAATTTTAATACTTTCGTCCAGACATTTGATTCTATTCCAACGAGCTGGTTTTTTAGGGAGTGAGAAAGTATTATTATCATCAAAATAATTTCCAAAAACAAGAAGAGGCTTATGATCGGAGATAGGAGAGAAATCAATAATTGAAGCTGAAGACAGAAGATTTTTCATAGGTTCATTAATAATAGCATGGTCAATAGCAGAGGAACGACTTCCACTTACCCACGAGATAGGAGAACCATTGAGTTGAAATAAATACCAGCCATTTATATTAGAAACCCAATTTTGAATATCTTCAAGATTAATGTTAAAATCGCCAAGGAGAATAGAAGGATGATGTAAGTGAAGAGAAAACCATGTACAAGCTTCTGCTTTAGCAGATTTATGGTGTAAACTATGCCCTTTCTGAGGTATATAAATATTTCCAATAGAACACTTAGTGAAGTTCCACAAGGAATATGTCGTAACTGAGATAATATAATTCAAAGAAAAATCTTCAATAGAAGTCTGTAAAGACCTATTATAAAAGATATATAAACCTCTCAAACCAGGAATTGTATTATTTGCTCTCTTACAGAAATATTTATATTTAGGTAAAGTGATTTTACAAGGAATAACATTACTAGAATTAGTACCATTACCAGTTTCTTGAAAACAAACAAATAGCGGTTTAAAGAGACTAAAGAAATACAGAATACCATCTCTTTTCTTATTATTCCACCCGTTAGTGTTCCAACTAAGACAAAAGGAAAATTCATTCAAATTGTTCTTAGAAGTAAAAGAATTGTTGATTTCAGAAAAGTCAGTAATATCCTTAATGTTCTTTTTAGAGTGGCAAAGTTTTCTCCTGATAAGAGCAAAGGAAGGCTTGTGATTCTTCCTACTACATCGATGAAAGTTAATGGAACATTTTTTAATAATTAATTTGAAACTATCAATAAATTTATTAATATTCTCCTCAGAAGCTGTAGTTTTAATTTGATATAAATTATCATTGAGAAGAGAGGAATGTTTAACAGCAACGATGGTATTATTAAACTCAGGGAAATTCTTCTCAAGAAAATTTCTAAATTTTGGAAGAGTCCAAGAACGAATGCGACGGATAAAAATAACATAAGTATCTGAGATATCAATACCATGACACCTAATACCCCGTCTGATATAGTTAATCTTATTAGTATAGTTCGTATGATCCATTTGATAAGGCTGATAAGAATCTATATAAAAAAAAAATAATAAAATAAAAAAAATATAAATGTATTATAATAGAAAATAGCAAATTTTTTTTTTTTTTTTTTTTTATGATTTTAATATATAATTAAAAAATAAAAAAGTATATAAAAAAAAAACTTAGCAATGAAAAGAATTATAGTAAATGACTGAGAAATATTGTTGAGAGTAAAAGTAAGAGATTCAACTGTGTAGTTGTATATATAATTTAACGTTGTGAATGATGTATTAGTGAATAAAAAAACTTTTATTGTTGGTATGTAAAAAATTGTATTGTATAGTATTTATTGTGTTGTATTGATTGTGCTGTATATAAGAATAATAGTGTAGAATTGATAGAAACATAAAAAACTTAATTGTAAAAAGAACTGCAATATAAACTAAATAACATAAATAGTGTAAGGTAATTATTTCAAAGAAAAAAATGGATTGTAATAAAAAGTCGTACTTTTTATTACTAACATTATCATTGCGCATAATGTTACCTACTTCTTTAACCGAATAGTGAATATAAATAATCATTACACCAAGCATTATCATTGCGCATAATGCCCAACTTAGATACAAGTACAATATCATAAGTTGTAACAATGCCATTGACGTCGCCATGTCTCGACAGGCATTCTTCCTCTTCCGACCATTCCAATAAATTGGAAAGTACAGGACCTCAGAAGAGGGATAAAAAAAAAAAAAAAAAAAAAATGGATGGTAAGTAAATATTCTTTTCTTAGCAAATAATTATATATCTATAATTGATAATATTTTAAAATTCAAATAGCATTAAATATAATTCTTTAGATTTAAAAAAAAACAGCATAAAAAAAAAAAAAAAAAAAAAAAGGAAATTCGTTTAATAAGTTAAATTTACGCTTTATATTATTTTTAAAAGTTTTAATTTTTGTTTTTATTTTTTTTTTTTTTTTTTTTTTAATAATTCTCGATTTCCGATTTTTTTATAAAAAAATTGGTTACATCATTATTTCATTACTCTATTTTTTATATATTTAATAATAATATAGATTTATGATATATAAAACTTAATGAATAAATATTAATAAACAATAATTTTATATTTTCATTTGCTAAATTGAATCTTAGCATTTTTCTTTAAACTTTTTTTTCTACTTTTTTTTATCAAACTTTACAAATTCTAATCCTTTATCTCATCTTTTTAATATATTAACGCCTATTATTTTTTTCTAAAAAAAAATATATAAATAATATAAATTAAAATATAAATATTATAAAATAAATGAAAAAAAAAATCGATATATAGATGTAAAGCTTAATTATTAATAAACTAGAAAAAAAAATTAAAAAAAAATATTTTTTAATAAATAATTTATTTTATTATATATAAACTTAGAGTAAAATATAGATTATATTTAATTAATCTCTTTTTTTAGTTATTGTTTTTTTCTTTTTAATTATTATATGTAATTTAATATGTCAAAATTGACCTATATATATTGCGTATTAAAAATAAATGATTTTTTAAATATATTATAAAAAATTAATTGGATAAATTATATTTAATATGATGGACCATTTCCATTACTGCAATATGATAAAGTACGTTGAGATCTTGAATTATCTAATGTGCTCTTTGGATTTAAGAAAATGTTCAATGGGAAACAACCACGAGCATTATTAGTAGTATTAACACCTAAAGCCCAATTATCAGCAAAGATCTCTTCTATAAAGATTTGATCATCAATATTAATTTCAATTTCATCATCTAATTCTGGTTGGAAAGTAAATTGAGATGTGTAGACATTATTAACCTTTAACTCATCAATAGAAGTTGGGATGTATTCATTTGGATTTCCATTTGGATAATCATTAGAATAAGAATTATCAATTGGAACAGCAACACCACCTGTTGTTGATGGTGGTAATTGTGCATTTGGATCAGCATATGCTGGGCTTTGAACTGATTGATAAGCTTCCGACATAACTGGGGCTTGGCCATATGTAGTTTGTTGATACATTGGTTGAGAGATTGGAACATTATTCATATTATAAGTGTTGGCGGGAGCAGCAATTGGTGTGATAACTCTTGAATCAAAATCATCCGCAGTCCATAAGTTTGGTGTTAATTGGTCATTATTCTTCTTTTTCTTTTGAACAGACATAACAAAACCAACAGTACCAATTAAAAGAGCACCAACAAGTAAACAACCTAAAATAATACACCAAACAGGAACACCATCATTTTTTTTCTTTTGTTTATTTTCAACATTACCACTGTCTATTGTACCAATAGTATTAGCGATTCCACTTGGAACGTTTGTACTTTGATCAGGATTTTGATTTTGTTGTTGAAGAGCTTGTTGTTGTTGATCTTGTTGTTGATCTTGATTTTGTTGTTGATCTTGTGTTGGTTGTGGTTGTGGTTGTTGTATTGGTGTTGAACCGGTATTAGAGCTACTACTAGTATTACTAGAGCTACTACCATTATTATAACTAGAAGTAGAAGTACTTCCACTGTGATGATCATCATCGTGTTTACCGCCTGATGTTGGAGATGGAGTACTACTTTTACTTGAAGTTGTTGTAACCTTATCTGTTGTTCTGGCTATATTTTTTTTAATATTGTTATATATTAAATATTATTTAATATTTTATTTTTTTAAAAAAAAAATATAAAATAAAAATAAAAATAAAAACAAAAAAAATAAATAAAAAATTTATAAAATAAAAATAAAAATAAAAAAATGGTGTTATAAATTATAAACATACTAATACTAATTGTAGTTGTCGATATAGTTGTTGTTTGATAATTAACCGTAGTTGTTTCTATTGGTACAATATTATCTTCAATTATATGTTTATAAAATTATATATACCAAATATTAAAATAAAAAACCAATTAAAAAAAACTATTAATATATATTTATTTATAAAAAAAAATAACAATCATACTATTTGATGTAATTGTCGCTTCAATATTATTAGTACTACTACTACTAATATTATTACTAGTAGTACTAATAATAAAATTGAATGCACTATTTTTATTATCGTCTGTTTTTATATCATTTTGTTCCTCCACTTTCTCGTTAAGATTAATAACATCGTTTGTAACTTTTATTTTAACAAAAAAATAAAATAAAATAATAACAAACAATATAAAAAACAACCAAAACAACAGAATTATAGAAAAACAAATAAAAATGTTATTAATCTTATATATTTTCTACTCCATATTATATATTATTAATAACATCTATAATTTTATATATCATACTTGTCGTCGTTTCTTTTTTTGTATCAATAACATTATTTTCAATTTGTTCTTATTAAATAAAAAATAAAACAAAAATAAAAAAAATAACAAATATAATTGAAAAAGGATTATTAAATTAATAATACATAATAATATTTCTCTAGTCCATATAAAGAAAAAAAAAACTTTAAAAATAATTATTCTATATATTCAATAATTCTTACCATTTGCTGTTGTAGTTACTGATTGTGAAGAAGTCACTGTTGGTTGATCATTATTATCACCTGTAGATGTAGTAACTTTATCCTCTGGTTTATCAGTATCAGCTTCTTGGCAGAAAACAGCTATATAATTTTTAAAATAAATATTTAATAAATTAATATTCTAACAATTATCATAATAATATTTTATATTATTAATTTATATTATGAAATTTATTGATAACTTACATTGACTTATTATTAATAAGATTAAAAATAAAAAGAAATACTTTAAATTATAGAATTTCATCTTGTATTTTTTTTTTTTGTTTTACTAATTTAATTAATTTTTAATTCTAAATAAGTTTATTTTATATATTCTTCTATATAATTATTTAAAATTTAAAATTATAAATTGATTTTTTTTTTCATATAAGTATTATATTATAAAAATAATATTAAAAAAATTATCATAATATCTAAAATATTTATAAAATTATATATATAAATTTATTTATTACTTTCTTCTTAATTTACCAAAAGGATTAATAATTATTATTATTATTAATAAAAGTATTAAATAGATGTTAAATTGATTATAATGTACTTTTATTATTTTGATTAATAATAATAATTATTATTAATATTCTAATGTATTCTTTTTATTTTATTTTATATATTTATTTTCTTTATTCTTTTTTATTCTATTTTAATTCAGTTTTATTTTCAATCTGTATTTATTCTTATAATATTTATATATTTGTTATTAAAACTAAATAATTATGAACTTTTTTACAATGAAATAAGATTTATTATAAAAAAAAATACTTCAATAAATAAAACAAAAAATATAGAAATTGAGTATAAAAAAAAAAAAAAAAAAAAAAAAGAAAAAAAAAAAGAAAAAAAATATTTTTTTTTAGTTTTTAATAATCATTAATATTAATATTATGTTATAAATAATGAATATAAATAAATTATATATATTACATATATTATTTGTATTACTTAATATATATTAATATATAATATAAAGTCCAATACATTATATTATGAAAATATATAATATATTCCAATAAAAAATAACATTTTTATTCATTTATTCTAATTAAAATAATATAAACGAAGTATATTTGATTATTATATAGGTAGTATAGTGTATAAAAAATACATATATTAATTATATATTATATAGATTATATTTACTAAAAAAATATATAGTTATTTTAATAATTTATTTGTAATTTATTTGACATTTATAAATGAATTAAATGAATATATTAACACATATATTCAAAACAATTTTAATTAATACATACAATTTAATATATTATTAATATATTAAATATATTAAATAAAATTAATAAATATTTATAAAATAAAATAGTAGTACTATATAATATAATATAATGATATTATATTGAAAGTAATATATTAGGAAAAATTAGTTAAGTATAAAAATTATCTTTATTACTATGCTATATATAGAATAATTTTTTTTTTATATATTCTATTATAATAAAAAATATTAAATATTTTAAATATAATAAAAAAAAAAAATATTTAATATATATAAAATATTTAAATATAAAATAAATGATTTATAATGCAATATATATAATATAATATATGATATTATAGATTGATAATAATTAATTATTATAGAGGATTTCAGATTATATGGTTTAAAATATCATCATATTATCATTTTTAAAACAAAATATATCTGAAAATCATTGTAAATAATGATTAATTATAATAGATTATAAATTTTATATTATTATAAAGTATATGCTTTTCAAAGATTATTTATTAATCCTGAATAATATAATAAAAAAAATTAATACCTTCCTTCTATTTGCAAAAAATTTTATAATCTTTAGAAAATATTTTGTTTACTATCATTATTAAATTAATTTTTTTTTTTATTTCCTAATATAAACCTTATTTCTTAATATAAGATAAAGAAATTAATAATAAAAAAAGGTTTCTTTATATATTATAAATAATTCATGTAATAATAAAAGTACAAACATTTTTTTATTTAACAATATCACCACCACAATTCTTTTTCCTTTTTTGAATTAATTTTTATTTATTTATTTATTTATTTATTTATTTATTTATTTATTTATTTATTTATTTATTTATTTATTTATTTATTTATTTATTTATTTATTTATTTATTTATTTATTTATTTATTTATTTATTTATTTATTTATTTATTTATTTATTTATTTATTTATTTATTTATTTATTTATTTATTTATTTATTTATTTATTTATTTATTTATTTATTTATTTATTTATTTATTTATTTATTTATTTATTTATTTATATATTGATTGATTTATTGATTTATTTATTAGTTATATTTATATATTATAATATATTATATAAATTTATTATTTAACTATTTATAAATATTAATATATGTATCATTTATTTTTGTTAATTGATAGTTGGTTATCCTATATGTAAATTTATACACTAACATAAAAAATCATTTTGTTATAAATTTTTAATACATGTTAATATTATTATTAATATTATTTATATTCAATATTTAGAAATGAATTTATGTAAATTTAATATAAAACTTCTTTTAATATAATCTTTTAATACATATAAATGAAAATACCCATTGTTACTAATATATATACTTTCCTTTTTTAGATATTTTATTACTAATATATATTACTAATATATATTGCTAATATATATGATAAATTTATTGGTGAAAAAGTTAATTAAATGATTACATATAAAACTGAATTATTTCAATATAATTGAATAGGATTATTTATCCTTATAAAGAAAAAAATTAATTGAAGTTTAAAATAAAATGTCAATGTGATACCACGTGATATAATAAATATGATTAAAAATCCATATAATTCAAGTATTAATTTATTAATGGTTACACATATTATACAGAATTCATTAACAATTACTAATTAAAGTTTGATTTATCACATAATAATTATTAAAAAATCATACTAACTAAATAAAATAAAAATTATATATAAAAATATAAATTAATAAATAGGATTTAACATTATATTATTTTACCTTTTTTTTATTTCTATTTTGTTTTTTTTTTTTGTTTTTTTATAATTTTATTTTTATTTTTATACTCTTTATTGTTCTTATTCTTATTGTTATTACTAATGTAAGTATTATTATTACTAATTAAATTAATAAGTATTATAATTATTCATTTTAAAATGCAAATTTCAATTAAATTATTTTTTAATACAATATATTATTATTATTATTATTATTATTATTATTATTATTATTATTATTATTATTATTACAAAATAATAGTAAAGATATATGTGGATATTATTTTAGTAAAAATTTAATAGTATCGGTATCGTTAATTTAAACCTTTTTATTCTTACAAATAGAGGAATTATTGTTTTTAAATATTATTATACTATTTTTTTTCCCTCCAGTATTATTTATTATTATCTATAATATATTACTGGTTTTTATTTTTTTTAGTATCATTTTTTTTCATTATGTGTTTTTTTATGATTCATGTATTTTAATATTTAAATTCAATAAAAGTGACATACAAATTGTGTGCCATTAAAAAAAAAAAAAAAAAAAAAAAAAAAAAAATTTTATTTCTATATAATGAACTATTGAATTAAATATAAAAAAAATTTAGAATTGAATATATATTAATATATTGTGAATATAGTATAATATATTGTTTATATTAAATATAAACATATATAAATAAATAATATAAACATAAATAATGACTTTAAGACAAAATCAATAATAAAATATTTAATAAATATTATAATATAATATAATATAATATGAAAAAGCCAGCCTCTCAAAAAGCATATTTAATAGAAATTTAACAATAATAATAATAATATTGTATTATTTTAATAATTAACAAAAATTTTATAATTATATGAAATAAATTATCTTTTTGTAAATTAGTAATAATTATTAAAAAATAAATAATCATTATATCATAAGATTATAAATACCTATTAAAGGATGAAGTAAACTGGAAATAGTTTTTACATAAGATTAAATTCATATTCAAAAAGACTTTTATGTTAAAATAGATTCTATATACAAAAAAGTTTTAAAATATAATAGTTTATCCACCATTTATTATATTCATTATATTTTTAACATATTATACCTTCTTTTCTTTATATAATAATATATGATAATTATATTATAATATATTCATTTTAAACTAAATCTATATAAGATTTAACATTTTTATTCTCTTATTTTAACCTGAGTGAAGATTCGTTTTGTTTCATTTGTTTAATAATTGTATAATATTTATAATATATTAGAACATAATGTTAAGATAAATAATGTATTATATTATAATATATTATAATATAAGTACAATATTAACGGAACTTATAAATATTTTAAATTGAAAGATGGCTATCACCAATTTTATTACCAAATTTAGTAATTAATTATTATTAAAATATATTATTATATCATATGAATCACATGTATCTATACATATATATATGTTGTTTATACATTATTTATTATTTATAAAATTTTTTAATTTAATATTTATATTCCTAATAAAGAATAATTAAAAAGATAAATTATAGAGATATTTTAATCCTACAATAATAATTAATTAATTAATTAATTACAAAAAAAAATATATATATATATACTGAAAAAAGAATTTCTAAAGATTACTAAATAATCTTTCAAATAATTATTCAAAATAAAATTACTAAAAAAGAATATAGAAACCTAAAGAATTATGAAAAAATAGCAAATAAAGAAAAATAAAGAATAAAATTACTAAAAAGATTAAAGAAAAATAAAAATATAATTTATACTAAATGAAGTAGCAAAATAAAAATTTCTTAATTGAAATAATTTTATTATTAAATGTATATCTTTAAAAACTATATTCCTTCTCTTTTAAAAATTTGGATTTGTATTAAGTTATGTTCAATAAAAAACAAACTTTTATTAAACAAAAAAATTGTTTTTAAATGATTAATTATCTTTTCTATATTACTTATTAAATATTAACATTTTGAATGTATTTTTTTATAAAAATGTTTATATTATAGATAACATTGAGTCTCATAAAAAGTTAGATTCAATATTATTTATAATATAGATTGTTTATTGAATTAAATTATTAATGAAAAAGTGCATAGTACATTATTAATTAATATTATTTACTATATTACTATTGCTTAAACAACAAAATCTTAAATTCAAAATTGTTTTTTTTTTAGGTTGACTTATCATGTGATTTTTCACATGAATGTATCGGAATTAAATTCCCTGCCTTACCTTTTCGGCGTCGATGCCCTTGGTATATTCATATATTTTACATTTGTACTTAAACCCTAACGCTAACTTAATAACGGGTCCAGTCTACAAGCCCCACATATGAATAGTAGTCACCAAGGAAACCGCCCAATAATTTAGAGCCGCACCCCACATTATTAGACTTAAAGATCTACTCATATACTTATATTATTTAATGAGGCGTGAGTAGCTACGCCTCAAATACTATACCTGTGCACTACCTTGCCACAGTGTAAAACCCGTGAAGGAGAAAACCACTTTGCTTGGGGTAGATGCGGTGTCGATCCAGAAGCCTTGACTTTGGTAAAAATCATTATAATCACTTTTATTAATTATAAAAAATTTCAAAAAATTAATAATATTTATTACAATATATTTATAAAATTTATAAACATATAATATATCTATATCTATATATGCATAATACATATGCATTAACAAAATTTTAATGTAATTTATTTTTATTATTTAATATAAAAATACTGTCTACCAAAAAAAATTATTTAAATATGATTTTCCCATTTATTGTATTAAAATAGACTCAACATAATAAAACATTATTGTAACAGTAAAAAGTTCATAATCTTTTTTTGTTATAAATTATATAATTATTTAATATTTAAATTTTGTAACCAAAATAAATCCTTTAAAAATAATATATAACAATAAAAAAAATCTTAACTTTTTTAATGAATATTAAATTTTTTTATTATTTTATTCTTTATTTCCTATTTTACCTTAATAAGCTTTAAAAATTATTTCATTAATGAATATTAGATTTTCTTATTATTTTATTTTTTATTTCCTATTTTACCCTAATAAGCTTTAAAAATTATTTCATTGCTATATCTAAGATAAATTAGTTACTTTTTTATGTTTATGGTTTGTGGTAAAGATTATTCAGTTAATTAATATAAAATAAAATATCTTTTTTTATTATATGCAACAAAATTTATTATTATATAATAAATCATTTTTATGTATTATATACAACAAATCCTTAAAACAAAAGGATTATTGACAGATATTAATGATTAATGATTTGAGATAATTTAAAGGGTTAGATCAATTTAATAACTATATACATTATGTATACATTTCATTAATCATATATAGTAATTAATATTGTTTTTATATATAATTTATTATTATTAAGGTGGTAAAAAAAAAGCAATAATAAGAAAAAAAGAAATAAAAAAAAAATAATAATAGAAATCAGTAAATTATGAGTGAAACTGATATATATAAAGTACGGTTGTATTCAGACCATAAAACTGTTCAAATACAAGTTATAGAAAAAATTAAAAAAACATTATCAACTTCATTAAATGAAAATGAAATTACAAATTTAAATAATTTATTGTGGGAATGTATAAAGAATAATAATTCTTCCATTCCAATTGCAAAAAGAGTTTTCATTTGTTCTTTAAGTGCTAATGCTTTAGTAGAATTAGTTAAATATGGAAAAAATATTTGGATTGACGTTTTAAATAATTTTTATAATATAATTCCAGGAATAGAGGAAGAAAAGCTTCCGATTATTGTTGATGTAATCATTAAATTATTGAAATTACATGTAGAAAATGTTAGTACAAAAATGGAGGTAAAGGATTATAATACTCCTTTTGAATTGAAAAGTTTAAATATTCATCCTCTTATATTTTTAATTCAAAAACGTTCTGAAACTTGGCCTGATATTGTGTCATATTTATATAATCTTTTACCTTGTACAGAAGAATTATTAGAAATTAATAATTATTATAAAAATGATTATTTATTAATTACTTTAGAAATGCTTTCTCCATTTATTAAATATACTATTTTAAATTTTGATGATGACCAATGTTTAAAAAATTCTTTTATGATAAAGGATTGGTTAATTCAATTACTTAATAATACTTTTAAATTAGAGTCAAAAGATAAAAAAATTCAACAACTTAAAGAAAATATTGTCCATTTAATTTATTTCCTTTTAATTCATTTAACACCCAATAGTAATCGAATTAATACCATACATCAGTGTTTCACTACAGAACTCACTAACCTTATAATCAAATTTGATTGTCAGAAGGAATTTATGGGTGATTTTATATATAATTTGTTAGCTTGTATACTAGAACAAAGAAAGAATAATATTTCTACTCATGTTCTTACCAAACAAATTTACCTTATTGTAAAAGAAAAAAGTTCTAATTTAACTATTGAATATAAAGTAATCTTTCCAGAAATATGTTTATTACTTTTGGATGTTATTGATATTGACGAAGAAAAATGTTTAGTTAGTATTATGGAAATTATTATTAATCAAGCTATTCAAAAACATACACCATTAGTAAAATATTTACCATTGGCTATTTTCCCATTATTACAAGTTTATTCAGAGACTACAGCCAATAAAACTAAGTCTAAGGCTTTAAATCTTATTAAAACGATTGAATTAAATGTTTTAATAGCAAATTTTGATAAATCTTTAGCATTAGAAAATGAATATTTAACTTCAAATGAATTTGATTCAACAAAGGTAAGAAAAGAAGAAAAAAATTATATATATATAATTAAATAGAAATATTATTGTAAATAAATTGAATATATATATATATTTAAATAATAATAATAATTATAAGTAGTATAATTATATTAATTAACTAATGTCATATAATATGAATTTTTTTTAGATATTTGATATTATTTATCCATTCCAAAATACAAATATATTTTCAACTTTTGTATGGAATATTGATATTATATATCAAGCTTTTAGGGATAATGAATTCCCAAAGGATGTATATTTCAATTTCAATGATAATTATAATGTTTTATATAAATTCTTATTTTTATTTCATAAAAATGAAGAAATTAGATCCAAAGCATTAAATAGTATTATAATCAAAAATGAAAATAAATCTTTAGTTTTCGGTATTATTTATTTATATCTTTATTATCTAAAATTAGAAGTTGTTCCAGAGCTTCAAATGGAGATTATTCTTGATAAATTGCCATCACTTACAGAACTTGATGATATTTTTATT
This sequence comes from Anaeromyces robustus, assembly GCA_002104895.1. NCBI lineage: Eukaryota > Fungi > Neocallimastigomycota > Neocallimastigomycetes > Neocallimastigales > Neocallimastigaceae > Anaeromyces > Anaeromyces robustus. The sequence continues at coordinate 184,989 of MCFG01000081.1, read as the reverse complement.
ACTAATAAAATTGTTAAGATTATTACTCTTTATTATAATCATAAAAATTCAGATTCTAAAATTAGAATGAGTTATTTATCTTGTGTTGGATTAAGAGCATTATTTGAAATTTGGAAAAGACAACCTAAAATTTGGAATCAATTAAAATATAATATTAGTAATTATATTAATGAAAGATGTATTATTGATTGTGAACCAGATGAAGGATTAAATGAATTTGATATTGCTTATATTTCTATATTACAGTAATTATTATTAGAAATAATTTTTTTTTTCTTTTTATATATATATATTTATAAAATAATATATATATTCATATATTATTATTATTTTATTATATTATTATATAAAAATTATAATAAATATTTTTTCTTGAACAAAATATAATAATAATAAATATTTTATTCTTTAAAAAAAAATAGTGATATATGTGATCATCGTATTAAGGAATGTGGACAAGAATCAATTGCATGGATTAAATCATTATTAGGTATTAAAAATTTAAATCAGACTTGTAAATGCTTATTATTAGATACATTAAATAAATGTATAGAAAATGATATTATTAATGCTAGGGCCGGTAAATTTTTTTTTTATATATTAATTATTTAAATATATATTTTAATTAAATCTAAATATTTTATTATTACTATTTTTATTATTATTAACAAATAAATTTATTGAATCCTAAAATAAAAATTTAAATAATAATTATTTATAAATATATAATTGTTTAACTTTTCATATATATCTTTTATAAATATATTATTATTATTAAAAAAAAAAAAAAAGCATGGATACTTATTATTAATGAATTTGTTAATTCATTAAAGGAAAATACTCATCATTTAGTTTATAAGTATCTTTTCCAATATTATAATTTAATTGCTAAAAAAGCTGAAGGTATTATATAAAAAAATATTTATTGCTCTTTTTTTTTTTTTTTTTTTTTTCTATTTTCTATTTTCTATTTTAAAATATTAAAAGTTCAATTATATTTTAATTAAATATAAAGATAATTTATTTATTTTTTATTTTATTAAATTATTTAATTCTTTAATTTTACAAATTCAGATACAGAAATTTATTATGAATTCAAGTCTTTAATTCTTTCAAATTATATTCTTCCATTATTAAGTAGTGAAAATGTTATTATAAGGTCCTATGTTATGGACACTCTTTCACTTTATCCTGTTAATGAAATTATTGAACAATTACCAAGTCCAAATGACATAATAAAATTTACTGAAAAGAATAGTTATGATGAAATAATTAAGCTTTATCATATTATAATTAATAATGAAATTACTAATATGAAAAGTTATAAAAATGCTAAAAATAATAAAATTGATAATTCTAGAATGAAATCAGTTGATACTTTAAAACAATATGGTCGTTCTATTTGTGAAGAATGGTATAATGGATGGAAAAATGGAACTATTTTAGAAGGTAAAAAATCTGGTATTATGCATGGTATTTTACATAGCATTTCCAATAATATTATAAAGGTAGATTCAACTAAAAAAATCACTAAAGATAATAATATAGAGTTTATACATTTAGTTAATATTAGTTTAGAAGAAATTGATTTATCTGATAGTATGACATCAAGATTAGGTCTTATTTCATCTTGGTGTTCCTTTTTTGAACAACAATTTATTAATATTGAAAGTTCTGGAGAAACTAAATCTGAATTGTTTAATTATTGTAAAGAATTATTTAATGAAAAAATGAGAAATTCAGCTATTCCTTCACTTTGTGCTAATAGTTTTATGGCATATACTGGATTGGTTATTGCTTATTATAGAACTAATAATAGTTCATATCAATATATTAACGAATTAATTGATAATCTTTTACAATATAGTAATCTAGATTCTTATATTCGTCATGAATTTAATAATAATGATGATATACGTTTTGCTATTATCATTTCTCTTACTTATCTTTATAATTATATTCATGCAACTGATGAAAGAAGAAAGAAAAATATTTTCAATCAATTTAACTATTTAATTCATGATTCATCATTAGATAAAAATAGTTGGCATGCTTTTTCTTTAACTTATGGTTTAGGTCATATATTAAATATTTTAATTCAATCCTTATCTAATGAGTCACAAGATACTAATAAAAGTCTTCAAAAAAATGATCATGTAAATATATTAAATGAATATATTGATAGTTTAATTAATGGATTTGAAAATTTAGAACAAAGAGAAACTCTTGAATTTTTTGGTAGAAAGTTAGGTTTTCTAAAATTATTAGAATTAGAAGATGATACCATATTGCCAAGAGAAACACTTTTAAAAATTTTAAATCATTGTTATAAAGAAATTGAATTATTGTTATCTGGAAATACAATATTAAAATATATTGAAGGTGATTTTTGGATTTTGGCTTATGCAAGTCTTTTTGAAAATAATAATGAAGAAGAAGAAGATGATGGTGATGATGAAAAAGAAGAAAGAAAAGAAAATAATAATAATAGTACTACAACTCAAAACAATAAATATATTAATAATGATTTAATAAATAAAATTGAACCTATATTTAATCAAGCTTTAAATTATATTAGAACTAATAATTCACAAGACAGTTTATATATTCATCTTTTTGCATCTTATTGTTATCGTAAATTCCTTAAATTTAGTAAGAAATTAAAAGAAGAATCAGATGATAGTCTTTTAGAAACTATATCTTATCGATCTCAAGTTTTAAGTTTAGTTCAACTTTTCACTGAAGAAAACATTGCTAATAATACTAAAATATCTAGTATATTTGGTACCATGGCTTCACTTGGTATTAATATTATTGATTTAGATAATGATTCTGATATTATTATACAAGAATATCCCGATATGGTAAAAGATATTTTAGAAAAATTAAAATCAATATATAAGGATGCTATGGGTAAAATTTTAAAAGATGCTAGATTATCATATATTTTACAAGGTCGTATTCTTCGTATGATACATTTATTAAATATGATAAAAAAATTACCATCAGAAGATCAACAACAACAAAACCTTAAATTGAAAAAAGAAGGAAATAGTGAAGCTAAAGATTATTCTAGATTACCATTAAAGACAAGTTATCTTCGAGCTATATTTAATACTCTAAATAAGTTATCAAAAGGTTAATATTTTTTGTTCTTTTTTTTTTTTTTTTTTTTTTTTTTTTTTTTTTTTTTTTAAAAAAAAAAGTATTTTTTAATTAATAAATGAATAGCTACATAAATGAATAAATTATAATTTTTTTTGTTATTATTCAATAATTATTAATTATTATTATTATATATTATTATATCTTATTTATTATTATTAGAAACCGAGCTTAATGAAACACAATATACTATTATAAAAATTTTGTTAAAATCTTTAATTAGTATTGATAATTCATTGCCAAGTGTAAATTGGAATCCATTACTTAGTCAATTAACATTAATGAACATTAATAGTAATGAACTTAAAATTTTATGTTTAGAATTTGCATTAAAACATGTCTACCTAAATCATAAATTATCAAAATCTATTTTATTTTATTTGTTAAATTCTATTACTTTTCTTTTTTCTGAAAATAATATTCAACATCATAAAGATTTATTAGTATGGTTTATAAGTGAAAAAGGACTTGGTAATCAATTAATTTTAGCAGGATTGCCACCATTTGATCAAATAGAAAGTAATACTTTCGTTAATGTTAATGATGTTGTCATATCTTATACAAAAATGGCTGAAATAATTCAAACTTTAATTAATTGTATTTACATTTGTGAAAATAGTCAAAAGGTAAGAAAAATATATAATAAATATAATTAATAAAAATGTTTTTTTTTTTTTTTTTTTTTTTTATTTATTTATTTATTTATTTTTTTATTTTTATTTTATTTTAATATATAATTTATTTTATTTTTTCATATTAATTATTGAATGTATTATATTATTAGTATTTAGATAATCTTGTTGAAGTTTTATCAAGACATTTATTATCAATCCCATTAATGGAAAATATTACAGCTAATTCTAATATAGAAAAAGTTAAATATGAAATTTTAAATATTTTAAGAAAAGTTTATGAATCTATCTCTCTTTTAGATGATGTTAAAAATATGAAAATTATACGTTTAATGTTTTCATGTTTTGTTTGTGATCCAGAATTTTTAATTGAATTAATGAATTCTACAACTGATCGTGAAAGTCTTGGAAAATTTGAAAATAATAATATTAATGAAGATTTATCATTACAAAAATTGAATATAGGTATAAGTCAGTTAGTAGATATGGAATGTGATACACAATATGCTAAACCTATTAAGGATAATATTAGAAAAAGTATTAAATATAGTAAGGAAGAAGTTACAAAGAAAGCATTAATTGAAGTATTCCATATTATGGAAAAAAAAAAGATTGAAAATGATATTAAACGTGATGTATTTTTAATGAATGTTAGTTGTATTTTCCAAAATATTCAAAATTTATTGAGTATAAAGCATAAACGTTTAATTCAACTTGATAAATTACAATGGCTACAAGAAATTCTTGATTTATCTATTTTATATCGTAATGAAGAAGATAGCACTTTTTATTTAAGAAAAATTATTTTTGGTATTATGAACTTTTTGTGGATGAATTCGCCTGTAATGGAAGATAAATACTTAGAAGAAGAAGAAGAAGAAGGAAAAGAAGGAAAAGAAAATAATAATGATAATTGTAATCTTAATAATAAAGGTCAAAATAAGGAAGATGAAAAAGTTGAAGAAAAAGATAAAGATAAAGAAGAAAAGGAATTATTTGAAAATATTATGAATATATATTCAACACTTAAAGAAATAAATAATAATTTAGTCGTTCAACTTAATGGTTTTGATTTTTTGTTTGGACCAGAAATTAATAAGGAAAAACAAGAAGCTGTAATTTTTTTTTTTTTTTTACTTTTTTGATTATATATAAAATATATATTTTTTTTTTAATAATACAAATACATTATATTAATAACTATTATTATTATTATTGTTTATTATTTTTAATCATAGATATGTAAAAGATTATTAAGTATTATGAAACATTTTTCTAATTCTGATGATGATATTTCAGATGAATGCTACTATGAGATTAAGTTTGGATTAATACGATTCCATAATAAATGTAATTTTATTAAATCCCATCTTATTGAACTAAGTCAAGATTAAAATATATTTATATAAAAAAATATATATATTATTAAATCAAAAAATAATTAAATAATAAATTATTAATAAAAAGATAATTAGAAATTAATAAAATAAATATATATATTAATAATAAAGTCAAAAGAAAAACAAAATTACACAGAAAAAGAGTTTATTATTAGAAAAATACTTTTTTAAAAAAAAAGTATTATTATTTTATGATTATTTTTTAATAAATTTTAGTTAAAAAAAAATTTTTTTTTTATATTAATATTTTATTTTTAATATTTAATTTTTTTTTTAATTTATTTTTAATATATTCGATTATTATTAATAATATTAGTATATGATTATGTTTTTTTTTTATTTAATTTCATTTTAATTCTTATTTTATTAAGATATTAATAATAAAATAATATATATATATATTTTATTTTTTTATTATTTTTTTTTTTTTTTATTTTTTTAATTTTTTTTTTTTTAATTATTTTTATACTTTTTAATTTTTTTTAATTAATTTATTATTATATTATATTATAATGCAGATATCTATAAAAAAAAAAAGATAAAGTATAAATGTTTCGTTGACTATAATAAAAGAAAAATTAAAATAAATTAAATGACTTTATATTATTCATTTATTATATTTTATTTTTCCTTTTTTCCTTTCTTTTTTTATTTTTTATTAAAAAGAATTATACCATCAACTGATCTTGTCTTTCCAATAATAAAACTTGTTGTTCCAATAATTGGAGTAATTGTTCATAGGATAATTCATTACCTTCATATTCAGATGGGAATTCTGATTGGAAATTGGAACATGCTGAATTATATAATTCTTTCTCTGATATAAGTTCTTGTAGTTGTTGTTGTTGTTCAGCCGTCGTAATAGTGAAATCGGTATTGTAGAGGCTAAGGTCATCATCAAGTAAGTTGTTAAGGAGGTCGTTAATATCATTGTTTCCAATAGTTGTTGCATTATTCTCTGGCAGAAGAGTGTCCGCTGCAGGGAATTCTCATTGGTGAGCACTGCTGGCTCGCCAACACTCGACTGTGGAGATAATGCATTAACATTGTTAACAATAGTATTTACGTTGGTATCAATAATATTAGTAGTATCATTAGTATTATTAACATTATTATTAGTATTTATTGGAAGATTGGTAATTATTGGTGATGATGTAAATGGATATATTGAGTTATCATTAAATAACGGTGATGGGTAGGATACGTTGGAAAGACTTTCAGGTGAATTTATATCAGAAGAAGTGAAATTATTACTTATTTCAGAAAGAGGAGAAGCATATATATTATTTGATAGTAGAATATTATTTTGAAGTTGGATGCTTTCTATTGATTGTTGTTTTTCATTCAATATGGCATTCATTTTATTTACAGTTTGATTTAAATATTGAATTTGTAATTTTAAATTTTCATTTTCATTTTTTAACTGTTGGTTTTCTTTATCTACTATTTCTTTTTGTTGTGTTAATTCTTTATTTTTCTTTTCTAATAATTCTAAATATTGCTTCTTCTTTTGTCTTGAGGCATTGGCTGATGCTCTGTTACGAATTATTCTATTAAAATAATATACCAAAAAAAATTTTATTAATATCCAAAATAATTTTAATAATACTCATTTATTTCTTTTTTTATTTAATTACACTTTTTCTTAATTAATTAATTTATTTCTTTTAAAGACATTTGATAAATACCTTTCTCTTATTTTTCTTAAGCGTTCCATTTCCTTATCAGATTTAGGTTGTTCGGTTGATTCAACCTTTTTTGGCTTAAGTACGGGTAGTGAATTTAAAGAACTCATTTATATATATATATTATTTTATATATTTTTATTCTGTCTTATTTTCGTTTTTTTTTTTTTTTTTTTTGTTCTTGTTTTAAACTTTAATATTTATTAATTTTTTATTTATCTCGTTTATATTATATTTTTATTATTTATTTATTTATTTATTTGTTTGTTTGTTTATTAAAATTATTAAAAATACAATAAAATTCTTTAAATTTCACTTTTAAATAATATTATAATTTTACAATAAAAAAAAATCTTCAAATTTCTTATTTAACTTCACTTAAGGAAATAAAAATGTGGGATTTTTTTACTTCTTTATATATTTTTTTTTTTTTAATAAAATTTTTTAACATTTCAGAATATTTTGGAATGTGATTTTCCACATTCAATATATAATATTATCTATAATTATATCTATTTATATAATATATTATAATTAAAGTTATTATATATATTATAATATTATTGATAATATATGTAAAATATATGCATAACTAGTATAAATAAATAAATATAAATAAATAAAAATTAATTAGATTTTGTTGTTTGTTTTTCATTGGTGGAAACTTAAAATTGGTATAACTTTAATTCATAATAAAATTTGAAAGTTTAATTTTATTATTTAATTTTATAATAAGATATTAGTCAAAGAATATTATAGTAGCTTTAAGTTTTTTTGGGAAAATTAGAATTTTCAATTTTTTTATTATAAGTTTGGCTAATTCATTAATGTATACAATATAGAAAATACGTAAGTTATATGTATACAAGTGTATTTCGGGAATTGTATACGTTTTGATGTTTATAAATGAACTATTCATAAGTATAAAGAAAATTTTTTAATTAAATACTTATAATTAAGATTATTGGCTAAAGTTAATTAATATAATATACATTCAATACTTTTAGTTAAAAAAATAATTAAAATATATATAATTAAAATATTATTAATAAAAATATTAGTAATAATAATTATCTAATTGAAAAATATCAATATTAAATATTAATATACTGAAAAAAAAAAATTTTTTTTTTTTTATCACTATTAAATATTATTTTAATCTAAGTAAAAAATTATAAAATGGATAGTGCTCCAAAAAAGGAACAAACTTCTGAACACATTAATTTAAAGGTCATTGGTTCTGACAAGAATGAAATTGGTAATGAATATTTTTAAAATTATTATTAATAGAAAAATCTAATTTATTATTTAATTCATAATTTAGACAATGGGCTAATTTTTACTTTTTTTTTCAATTATATATATATATGTTCTTTTTTTTTTTTTTTTTTTTATTTTTTTATCTTTTTTACTTTTAATATATTAATGGGTTGTAATAAAATATTCCATATAACGCAATAATAATGATAAAATAAATAGCTTTCAAGATTAAGAGAACCACTCCACTCCAAAAGTTAATGGATGCTTATATAGAAAAGATGGGTTTTGTAAGTGAATAATACATGCTAAGAATTATCAATATTATATAATATCAATATATTTAATTTGTTAATTCAATATTTTTATAATTTAATTTCAATAACAGGAAAGAAACTCTGTTAGATTCTTATTTGATGGTCAAAGATTAGTTGGTTCTAACACTCCACAGGATGTAATATATTAATATTAAATTTAAAGCACAATAATAATTTATATTAATAGATCTATTTTTTAAATTATAATTAATATATGTTATTCTTATTATTGTATATCATATATATATTTTTTATAATATATAATATATTATATTGTGTTATATTATATTATATAATATAATTTAAACAATTTAATATAAATACATAAAGTTGGATATGGAAAATGATGATATTATTACTGCTGCCAGTGAACAAATTGGAGGATCTTTTTAAAAAGTTAATCAAATAAAATATATATAAAAAATATACATGTTTTTTATAAATTTTAAATCACTTATTTGAAAAAAAAAATAATAAGAAGTTTGATCTATGTCAAATAAAACTAAATTATTATTAATAATAATATTTTTACAAAAATTATTAAAAAATATAAAATGTTAATTTAATAATTAAAATATAACATTTATAAATAATTAAAGCAAATTAAAATTAAAAAAAAAAATAAAAAAAAAAATAAGATAAAATAAAAATAAAATAACATGTTATAAAAAGAAATAAAAATATAATAATAATTTGCAAACAAATATGCTTATTTTAATGATAAATATAATTATTTTAGTGATTATTATTATTCTTCTTTAGAGTTATCTGTTTTAAAAAATTAAAGTGATATAAAAATACAATAAAAAAGTATTTTTCAATGATATCTTTATATATATGTAATATCTTTTGTCTTCATTTTGTTTTAAATTTAATTTAAATACAATATATCTTTAAATTAAATTTACTCTAAAGTAGTATATAAATGTAAAGGAATTCAACGGAATACAAAAAAATTTAAATTATACGAATATAGTAAATATTAAAAAAAGCATTTATGAATAAAAGAAAAGTTCAATCAGAAGATAATTATTTTTAAATACTATAAATGTAATCTGATGTGAAATATATATAATGGTATTACTTTAATATGCTTTTTATTTTCTTCACTTTGGTTTTTATTAAATAAATTTAAATTAATATTTTTATATTATTTATTTATTTATTTATTTATTTATTTATTATTATTATTATTATTATTATTATTATTATTATTATTATTATTAATTATCATTATTAATTATGTCCATATATACAATTATGTCCATTTATACTGTTTCATTTAAAAATTTATATTTTTATAATATACGTATATTTATTTAGATTTAGTAAATATTAGTCTATATAATATTATATCTATAATAATTATATAAGTTTAAATATAAGATTATATCTATAATAATGATTAAGTTTAATAATATTTGATGATTATTTCAATAAAAATATAATAATTTTAATTATATTTATATTTTTAACTAACATTAAGTTATGTTTCATTTTGTTGATCCATAAGTATTTTTAAAATATATATTTATATTCTTAATATTATTTTTATTCTTTTTGATACATTTATTCGATCAAAAAAATGAAATAAATTATTAAAAAATTTTTTTATTAAAATTTCTTAAAATTTTCTGTTTTTTTGCTGTCTCTTCAAGCTTTCTAATAACTTTACAAAATTAGCTTTTTCGAAAAAAAAAAAATTCATATATATTATATTCATATATACATAACCTCAGCTTATATAGCTTTAACTATTTATTGACTATTCTGTTCTTTAAATATCACAGAATAAATGAAATAAAATAGAAACGTTTATTTCTTTATGTATTTTATAAATAATGAAACTATTAATAGTTTAAGAAAAAAAATAAAAAAAAATTAAAAAAAAAAAAAAAAAAAAAAAAAAAAAAAAATAGAAAGTTTAAAAAAATAAATATTATTAAGAATTATAAATATTATTAAGAATTATAAATAGTAATTAAAAATAATAAAAAATAAAAAGAAAGGAAGAAAATGTAAAATAAAAAATAGAAATAAAAATATAATAATAATAATAATAATAATGAACATGTATTTATTATTATTATTTATTATTATTATATCTTCTTATACTTTCTTACAATTTTCATTTTTCTTTATTTGTTTTAATCTTTAATATATTTATATTATTTTTATATTATTTGCTTATTTTTAGTACTATTTTTATTTTATTATAAATATTTCTTCATTTATTATATTTTTTTCCTGTTAAGTTATAATATTACATTTTCTATTTTTTATTATGCTTATTTAAAAATGTGTTATTAAAGAATATATATGAATATTATAATATTATATTTATGTTTAATTTTATATTTTAAATGATTATCATTATAATAAAAGATAGATTAATAATAAATAATTTTATTTATTTATTTATTAATTTATTTATTTATTTATTATTTATTTATTTATTTATTATTTATTTATTTATTTAATTATATACTTTATATTAATCTTTCTTTAATATATAATTATTGACCATTCGTTCGATTTCAATATTTATATAGTTTTTATTTTAAATTTAGATTGGTAAAATTGAGCGAGTCATTCTGGATAAGTTTGAAGGTCCATTTGGAAGATAAGTAAATATAAACCAAAGTAATGCTAATAATTGTATTAAACTAGCTACTATTGTAAAAATAAAACTACTTTTCTATTGTTATTTGTATTCATATAAATATATTTACATTGCAAAATATGTTAGTATATATTAATTAATAAAATAAATAAAATAAAATTGTAAAAAAAAAAAAAAAAAAAATCAATTTCATATTTAATCTGCATCCATTTTATAATTAAATATATGAATTGTATATTGTATATATGTTATAATATACAATTATAAATTGTATAATGAATAAAATTTCTATTTCATGAAAAAAAAAAAAAAAAAAAAAAAAAAAAACTTACAATAACTGCAGCATACAAAGTTAATATCATAGAAATTATATATATAACGGTATATGGAATTCTTTCTCTTACAAGAAGACTTTTTAATTGTGTTTTTGGTCCATTTAAAATTCCAAAACTACAATAGATATATTAATTTTATATTTAATATATATAATTTTTATATATAATAATTAATTATTATTATAATATTAATTAAAAATTAAAATAAAAATAAAAAAAATGTATATATATATACTAATTTAAATATAATTAAATAGCATTTACCTTAGCATAATTAAAACACTTCCAAAAGTAAAAAGTGCAGCAAATTTTTTTGGATTTAATAATGAAAGAGAAAATATAGCCTAATATAATAATAACATTACAAATATTAATAATAATGAAAACAATACCATAATTATTATGAAAAACTTTTTCATAATAATTATGATAAATATATAATAATAATAATAATAATAATATCTAAAAATATACTTACAAGTACGAAACAGAAACCACCAGCTGCACAAAATATTAAAAAGGTAACCTATTTTAATATTTAATAATGTAGTGAATTATTCAATTAAAATAGACTATTAATACTAATATTCATAAAAAAAATAAAATAAAATATATATATGTATATTAATTATTTATGTTATTATATCATAAATAATAAATAATATTTATTAATTTAAATAAAAAAAAAAAATAATTATATATACATAACGTTGGAATCTTGATAAACCAAAAGGATTGTCATTTTCTTCTTCATTACTTCCGAAACCAAGACTTGATAATCCATCATTAGCACGAGTTCTTAAATTACCTAATAAAGATTGTGTAGCTTCTTCATTTTCAGAATTTCTTCCAAACCCTAATCTTGAAAACCAACTACCATTATCATTATTATTAGTTCCAAAAGATTGAAAACTATGTAACGAATCTCTAAATGCTTGCTCTGCAGACATTACTATATTAATTATTTATATTACTACTTTTCTTTTTTTTAATTTTTACTTTATTATATTTTATTTTGTTTTCTTCTACTCTCGCAAAATAATATTTTTTTAAAAATGTTTATATTATTGATTTCCTTAATATTTTTATTACTGTTATTAAATTATTGCTATTGCTATTTATTATTATTTTTTTGATACTAAGTAAATGTATAATTTTTGTTTTTAAAAAGAAAATTTATATTTATTATTATTGATTTCCTTAATATTTTTATTACTGTTGTTATTAAATTATTGCTATTGCTATTATTATTGTTTTTTTTTTTTTTTTTGATACTAAGTAAATGTATGTATAATTTTTGTTTTTAAAAAGAAAATTTATATTAATTTTTATATATTAATTATTATATATTATATTTTTTATTTATTTATTTATTTATTTATTTATTTATTTATTTATTTATTTATTTATATTTATATATATATATTTATTTATATATTTATTTATATATTTATATTTATATATATATTTATATATATATTTATTTATATATTTATTTATATATTTATTTATATTTTTATTTATATATTTATTTATATATTTATTTATTTATATATTTATTTATTTAAATATTTATTTATATATTTATTTACTTTTATTATAACAATTATTATAAATATTAACTTTTTCATTTATTATAAAATTATTTAAAAATAATTAAAATTTTATAAAAAAATTTCATTATATTAAAGTTATATAAAGAAATTTATATATTTTACTATTAATATATATACATTTCAAAATTAAAAAATACAATAAAATAAAATAGAGAAAATGGACAGTACATATGAAGTATTGTTATTTCTTATATATGAATATAATATTAATAATTCATATATTTTTTTTATGTATATACACTTAAAATATTCATTAATATTTATAAAAAAGATATAAATAATGAATATCTAACTAAAACAATTACACTTTATAGTAATAATATTGATATTTTTAAACATTCAAAGGAAAATATAATACAAAAAATAATTAAAATTATTTTTTTTAAAAAAAAAAATCTTTGTAAAATATCTGATATTATATATAAAATATATATATATAATTTATAAACTTATTTTAATTTTTTTGTATTATTATTATTTTAAAATACAATTTTAATTATTATTTTTTTTTTTATTTTTTAGAATTAAAATATGATAAATCGATATTTTTATTTTGTAGTAATAATTTTTGGTGACTTTGTAAATGGACTAAATTTTACCTTGACTACAAATTATACTTTAAGTTATTTTCAATCCTATAATATGTAAAAATTAAATATTAAAAATATTATTCTTTCAATAATAAATAAAAAATATTAAATAAAAATAATAAAACTAATTATTTAAATTTTTTATATTATATATTTTTAAATCAATATATAATTAAAATTAATATATATTATAAATTAAGATCTCAAGCAACTGAATGTACTACTGATATTGATTGTCCATTATATTCCAAATGTAATAATTTTACTCAAGATGAAAACATTTTAAAAGTCTGTCGATTTGAAAATTTTCTTTGCTCTAATGATGATCAACCTTGTCTTTATATTAATGAAACCATGTGGGATATTCAAAAAGAGAAAGTAATGCAAGATTATTTAAGTTATACTCCTTCCCCTATTATCAAAATATGTCCACGAAATAAAGTAAAGACCTCTATATATAAAACTAAACAAAATAATAATAATAATAAACAAGATGAATGTTATACGACGTATTGTAAACATGACACTGATTGTTATTCCGAAATGTGTTATTATAATCGGTGTATTTATAATTATAAAAACGATAAAATAATTTATATGTGTTCTGGAGATCAATTCCCTGATGAATTTATTAGATGTGGTATAGCATCTGGTGTTCCGGCGGAAGAAGAATCAGAATGTTTTTTCAAAATTAAAAAAGGAAGTTATTGTATAACACCTATAGAAGAAAAAAATACTGGATTGGTTATTATCATTACAGTGGGTATTTTTGCTGGAATGAGTTTAATATTGTTCTTAGTAATTTTATGTCATGAATGTATTAAGAATTGCATAGAAAGTATAGAGGATACTATAGACAGCATAAAAGAATCCAAAGAAAAAAAAGATAAAGAAGCATGTTATGAGTAATAAATTTAAAAATTTATAATATGTAAATTGTAAATTACATTAAATAACTAATACCACTAATTGTTAATAAAAATTAAAATTTATTATATATTAACAGTTATTATATGTAATTGTATTAATAAAGTATAAAAAAAAATTTTATAAATAATTTACTAATTGTTTATTTGTATATGTATATGTATATAATAAATAAAATATTATATCTTAATAATAAAGTTTAATTATTATTAATTTTTTTTTATTTTATTTTCTTTCTTTTTATATTTTTTATTTTTAGCATGTATCTACAACTAATTTGATTATTCTTTTTTAATTTGAAAAAAAACTATAAATATTAAAGAATTATAATTTAAAATATTTTTACTTCATCCTAAATTAATATATTAATATAATTATGATAATTTCATCTATTCTTTTACTGCTTTAAAAAGATTTTGTATCCATATAAAACATTTTTTTATATATTTATGATTTTAAATAACTGTTATAATAATAATTATATAAAAAAGATTAATTATTAAAAATATAATAAAATAAGGAAGAAAAATAAAATAAAAGCTAGTTATTTTTTTTTTTTTTTTTTTTTTTTTTTTTAGCAAAAAAAAAAATCTTTATAATGAAATATTAAAGTTAAAAACTAATTTAATTACATTATAAAGTATTTGAAAAATAATAATATTTATATTAAAAAAATATATATTAAATAAAAAAATATATATATATATCAAATATAAAAAATATATATATATATATATATAAGGGAGGATAATTATAAAATATATATATAATTAATATCAAATAATTAAAAAATATTAAAAATGGCTACATCAACAGCATGGAAGGAATTATTGATGAAGAAAAAGAAGGTTAATTTCAAATAAATAATATATGATTTTTTTAAATGTGTAAAAGTTATCAATAAAATATTTTTATTATATATAAAACTAAAATATTTATCTCTTTTACTCTATTGAAAAAAAAGTCTAATAATAAAGATGCATTGAATGCTGATGAAGATCAAGAACAATGTTTTAGATTTGTAAGAAATAAATAATATTCTATAAATTATAATAATTATTATTTTATTAAACTTGGTTATGAATATATCACATATTTTTTTATACAAATTTCTGAAATTGTACCTAATATAAATTATCATTTATATATAATATATAAATACATAATATTATATATGTAAATTAAGAATAAAATATCTGGTAATCTAGCTCGTCATTATTCTATACAACTTACAAAATTTATAGAACAATTAATTGAATCAGAAAAAGTTTATATTGAAACGTTAGATACAGCATTAAATGTAATTACAAAATATTTATTTTTTAAATATTTTTTTTCCTTCAATAGTATTATATATTTCATTGTACAATATAATAAATGTAATTTATATTAAATCAATATATTAAATTAATATTAATATTTAAAAAATGTATATATATATATATATATAATACCTTAAATATATAAATAAGGCATGTATGCATTTATCTGAAATAAAAAACGTTGGTTTTGAAGAATTTATAGAAAGATTAACCTTATTCAGGAATAGTTGTGAAGAATTTCTCGAGGTATATTTATGTTATGTACAGATGTAAATTATCAATAATTTATTTATAAAAATTTTATTTATCATATTAATTACTTTTTTATATATTATAATTAAAATAAATATTTATAGTCTATACAAAAAAAAAATGATGAAAAAGTGTTTATAAGTTACATTACTTCATCTGTAAATATAATAATTACATATATATTATATTACCTAAATTTCTAAATATGAATTTAAGACTAATATTAATATATATATATATATATAATATTATATATATATTAATTATATAAATACATAAAATATTATTGAAAAAAAAAAGTCTTTCTATAAATTATATCAAGATTATGTATCCCATTTCAATAATGATTTTATAAAAATTCAAAAAGCAAAAAATGAAAATTCAAGATTACAAATTCAACTTAAAGTAATAATTTTTAATAATGGATTCACACTATAATAATTAGCAATTATAAAATATATATATATTTGTATTATTAATTTTAAATATAATATATTAAAATTTCTAAATATGAATATTATTAGGATATTGATTTATATTTAAATGCACCATTAAGAAGAGTATTCTTTTATAGAGCTATTTACTGGGTAATTTTAATAACATTAAATATTTACAATTTTAATATCTATATAATTTAATATACAAAAAAATAAATATATATTAATTCTATTATATAAAATTTAAATTTTTGTTATTTTTTTTTTTTTTTTATATAGAATATATTAAGATGTAAAAACCAAAAAGTAAAAATTGATGATAATAAGATTATACATTCATTAAATTCATTAGTCAATAGTATTATAAAATGTAAAAAAGAATTAAATATTGAAAATGATGATTTTATGAGAATAGCAAAATTTGAACAAGAGTTAGATTCTTCAAAAGTGAATGTTAATGGAGAAACAATGGTAATAAAAATATAAAATAATATATACGTACAATATTTATATGAATAATAGATAATAATTATAATAACTAATAATAAAATTTAATATTTTAAATTAGTCAATATTTACTTTCCTCTGTAATGGTATTAATACTTCACCTATTGAAAATACACCTAATATTATTAACACATATAATCTAGAAAAAATTACTATTAATAATTCAGATTATGAAAAATCAGCTAAAGATAATGTCACAGTAACAATATTTTCAGATTTCTTAATACTTACTAAAGATACTTATTCACAAAAAAATAATAATAAAGATAATAATTCCTTATTAAATTCAGAAGGAAATAACAAAATTAAGAGTCAACTTTTATACCCACCTATTCCATTAAAAGAAGTTTCTATTATAGAAAGAAAAGTTCCAAAACATTTACAAAAATTAAATCATGTAGATGGTAATGCAAATGATAATTTCAAATTTAAAACGGATGATGAAGAGGATAATAATTTAAATTATACAGACTTTATTTTTGAATTAAGATGTACTAATCCACAAATTTTCATCGTACTTCAAGCAAATAGTGATGAAGATCGTGAAGAATTTATGAATTCTATTATAATACAAAGAAATTGTATTTTAAATGATAATCATGGTAAATAAATATATATTTTAATCTATATCATATATATTAAATTCCTATATAATCAATAATATAAATATTTATTAATGATAATATATAAATAAATAAATATACATATATACATTTAAAATGTACTTTACATACTAAATACGAAAAATCTCAATGGGAAACAAATTAATTTAAAAAAAAAAAAAACATAAAACAAAAAACCTAAAAAAACACCACTGCAAAATAATTGAAAAAAAAAACTCTAATAATAAATATTTTTATCATATAGAAATTTATTTTGATAATCTTGGTCAATTTGTTGTGGCATCAAAAATACCTCAGGTAATTTTTATAATTATTAAATATCTAATATTAATAAGTTTTTTTATTATAAATTATAATTTATTTCCAAATTATAATAATTTTTATTAAATTCATACTATTCTGACTAATTATTATTTATATATATATATATTTGAAATAAAAACAAAATAAAATAATAATAATAATAAATGAAATAAAGATTACAATTGAAGGTGAAAATGGAAATCAAAACATTTCAATGTTAAGAAATGTTAAAAATAGTGATAATAAAAAAAGTATATCTAATATGTCTATTGAAGTAGAAAACTCTATTCATGAAGGAACAGAAAATAATGAAAATAATGGTGTTGATTTTCTAAATATGGATAAAAACGATCCACAAAATTTCTTGCTAATTGATGAGAATAATAAAAATAATAATAATAATAATAATAATAATAATTTTAGTAGTACCACATTATTTCAAGCTACATGTTCACCTTATTACTTTAAACAAAATGAATGGATTAAGATGCCAAAATCCATTATATGTATTAATCAAAGTTCAGATGGTAGAAATTTTATAACTTTAAATGCTTCAGCGACAGGTCGTACTTTATTAAATGAATATATTTGTCCAGATTCAGTAATTAAACAATCTTCTAAAAATGAAAACGTAATTCAAATTAAAACTAAAAGTAGAGGACTTTTTAGTATTAGATTTAGTAAATATGATATAGCACAATATAATACTTTATTAAACTTTTCAAAAGATCTCATAAGAGATTCTATTTGTTGGATTTATGAAAATAAAGATGATTTATTTTTAATTGAAAAATCCCCATCCCTTGATATTACTTATGATTTAGTAATTAAAAATAATATTGATGATAGTACAAATACTTTTAAATTATATTGTGAAAAAACAACCAAATATGAAATAATTGATCAACTTTATGTAAAAGAAGGAAATAATTGGGTATCTTTAGGTTTATCAAAAATTAATATAGTTATTCCTAATTATATTATGGAAAATGATATTGATAGTTTAGATAATACAAGTGAAATGGAACTTTTAAGTAAATATTCTATTGAACCAGTTATTACTGCTCATTCTTTAACTGATTTAAAAAAGCAAGGAATGTCTACTTCTTCATCATCTTCATTAATGTGTTTCCTTAGAGCCCCTATTAATCAAGATTGTATTATTCTTAAAAATAAAAATATTCATGATGATAATGTTTATGAGTTAAATTTCATGTATGAAGAAAAAATATTTGAATATATGATTTATTCTAAAAAAACAGATAAATCTTTAGCATTTGTTTCCGAATTTATTAATAAACTTTCTAATTATTACTCTAAAATACTTGATGAAAAATATGATTCCGCTTTATTTACTAATCCTAATTTATTATTAAATACTTCAGAAAAGACAAATGAAAATGAAAAAGTTAATAGTATTGCAAGTATTGAAACAAATACAGAAAAAGAAGAAGAAAAAGAAATAATAATAAAAGAAAAAGGAATAGAAGATAAAGATAAAAATACAGAAATAGAAATAAATAATAACAATGAAGAAGAAAAGAAAGATGAAGTAAAAAAGAAAGATGAAGTAGAAAAGAAAAATGAAGAAGAAGAAAATGAAGAAAAAGAAAATGAAGAAGAAAATGAAGAAAAAGATAATAATGACAATAATAATGTTCAACCTAGTAATAATATGAATAATTTATTATCAGGGTTTACTTTTATGACTACAAATGAAAAACCTCCATTAGCAATATCAGGACAAGATCAGCAAAATTCATTATCTAAAAATAATAATAATAATAATAATTTTGTATTTGATATGAATGACTTTTTCTCATCAAAAGATGATACTAAAGAAAAAAGTGTTAAAAATGATACTGACAATAATAATAATAATAATAATGATCAAAATATATCTTCAATCTTTTCAGCATTTTCTCTTAATTCATCAATTAATACATTAAATAATAATAATAATAATAATAATAATAATAATAATAATAATTTATTCTCTAATAATAATGATTCAAATCCATTATTTAATTCTAAACCAAAATTTGTTATGCCTTCTATTAATATTAATAATACTAATAATTTCGGATTTTCGTTTAATAGTAATAATAAATTAAATTTGAATTCAACTGATGTATCTTCTTCTAATCTAAATAAACCTTCATTATTCGGAAATTCAACATTATTAGCACCACCCTCTATACCATCATTTAATACTAATTCGTTATATGAAAATACAACATTATTAGCACCACCACCACCGTCACCAGTATCAGTAACTGAAGAAAATGATAAAACATTATTAGCACCACCACCACCACCATCACCAGTATCAATAACTGAAGAAAATGATAAAACAGAATTATTACCACCACCACCACCATCACCAATATCAATGACTAAAGAAAGTGCTAAAGCTAAAACAGGGTTATTCGGTAATTTAACTATACCATTAGGAACAGTAGGAAATTTTGGATTCAAATTTACAAATTATAATAATGATGATGAAGAAAAAGAAAAAGAGAAAGAAATCCATGAAACAGATAAAAATGAAAATGAAATATCATTATCAGGAATGACTGAAAAAGAAACTATAGAAAATAATAATAACAATTTAAAATCAATTAAAAAAGAAAGTGAATCCAATGAAAATAATGATATTAATGCTAGTGTAAGTCGTACATTATATGATATATCTGAACCTTATAATTCAAAACCAGTTGAAAAAAATGATGAAAAATTAAAAGCGAAAGATATTAATAATGATCTTTTCCTACTTGATGATATAAAAAGTTTAAAAACAGGAAAATTAACATCATTAAAATATAATCAATTCATCCGTTCATGTAATGATCTTTATATAGGAGTTAATAATATGGAAATATCTGTTTCTCGAAGAGATAATACCTTTAAAAACTTTGAAACTCTAGATATAAATGATTTTACGAATATTAAAAATGAAATTCATTTAATGAATTCTGTTGGTGATGATTCAGATTTTTCTATTTTGACTGTCAATAATGATAGTACTCAAAAACTTAATGACAATAATAATGTAAATTCTAAATCTCAACTTAAAAGAAATAAAAGTATATCAGAATTTGAAATGAAATATATTTTCAAAAATTATAACAATTTCAATAATAATAAAGATTCATTAATTGAACTTAAAAAAAGTTTCCTTCAATCTTCTATTAATAATTACAAATCATGTATTGATGACTTTACTGTAAGTGATAGTAACATTTTAAAAGATAATGATGATGAATCAAAAGAAGAATATAAAGATGAAATACCTTTTGAAGAAAGTATAACACAAAAAGAAACATCAATTGAATTAGTTGAAAACAATAATCATATTAATAATAAACCATTAAATGATGATCATGTAAAAATTGAAAAATCAACTAATAATGGTAAAGTTGCTGATCTTATATTAAATATTAATAATCATAATAATAATAATAATATAGTACAACCAACAATTAAAAAAGAAGAAAGTATAATAAGTCAACATCTTGTTGATAAAATGGCTAAAGAAATTATGATGAAAGGTAATTTTTTTCTATATATTTATTAATTTATTGATCTATTTGTTTGTTTGTTTATTAATATATATATAATTTTTTTTTTTCATTTAATTTATTTATATTTTATTTATTAATCAAATTAATGACATATAGAAAATAATAATAATCAAGTCTTTATAAAAAGTGAGGAAAAAGTAAAATGTCTTAAATTATCACCAGGTCCTGATGAAAATCTTACAAATGATCAAATTTTATCATTATATATTAAAAGTTTAAGACCAGTTAAAAAACCAGGAAAAAAATCAAATAATAATGAAAAACATGATAAAACGGCTTTAATAGATGAAAATAATGAAATAAATATTAATGATGATGATGATGATAACGATAATGATAATGATAATGACGACGATAACGATAATGACGTCGATAACGATAATGATGATGGCAACGATAATGATGATGGCAACGATAATGATAATGGTAACGATAATGATGATGGTAATGATAATGATGATGATAACGATAATGATGAAAGTAGTAATTCTTTAAAAACAAAAGGTAAATGTGTCAGTACAGGTATTATTACTTCTAGTAATGATTCCATTACATCATACTATAAATATGTAGAAAATGGAAAAATTGAAATGACATCTACAGGTAATATGAATGTTATGGAAGCATTTAATCTTCTTCGATATAAAATAAAGATATTAAGAAAGCAATTAGAAATTGAAAGAAAAGCCCGAGAAGACATTACAGACGATTATGTAACATTAAGAAATGAACTTAAAAAATGGATGGAAAAATCAGAATTAATTAATGAAAGTTTTATACTTGAAAGAGATGCTAATATGGAAAAAGATGATTATATTCAATTATTAGAAGAAAAAATAAAAATATATGAAGCATTAATTCAAAGACATAATGAAACTTATCCACATGACGCTATTCCAAATATTAAAGATAGTGAAGTTATAGATTTACTTAATAAACAAACTAATAATAAAAATTCAAAATATTAAAGATAATAAAATTATATTATAGAACTGCTTAATAAATAAATTAATAATAATAATAATAAATAAAAAAATTATGGAAAATAAATAAATTAATAAAAAAAAAAAAAAAGAAAATAATTAATATAATAAAATAATAAAAAAAAAAACATTTGTTCGATTATTATATATAAAAAATTTTATCTATATAATTTTTTTAATACAAACAATTTTTCGTTATTAATAAATTTTATTCTAATCAAAATCTATAATTATTTAATTATTTAATTATACATTACTGTAAAGAAAAACCTAAAATAAAATAAAATAAAAGTATATATATCAATACTCATTTTAAAAAAAGCTATAATTATAAGAAAAAAAACGTTAAAAATTGTATTACTATTTTATTAATTTAATAAACATAAAATAATTATATAATACATTTTATTATTAATTATATTATTATTATATTTAGTATTATTATTATTAGTAGTAGTGGTGGTAGTGGTAGTGGTAGAATTATAATATTATTATTAATAAAACTAAGTTATTATTTATTTCTTATTCATTTTATTATATAAAATACTACAGATACACAACCAACTTTACTATATAATATTAATAAAAATAATAATAATTAAATAAAAAATATTATTTATAATAATAATATAAAAAAATAAAAAAGTTTTAATGGCATATAAACAATAATTTATGTATATAACAGTTAATTTTCTTAACTCTTTAAATTATAATGATAATTATATGATGACACTTTTTATTTACTCCTTATAATAACGAAAAATAGAATTTTATTTTTGAATTTTAAAAAATATAAAAGATACTATCTAGTGTTTTTTCTGCGAGTCTTAATTCGAATAGTACTATACTGAAATTATATAATTTCAATATAGTACTATTAAATATTTATTATAGATTTTTTTGATAGAATTTTCTTTTATTTATTTTTTTTTTTTTACTATTTTATTATAATAATAATTATTTATAATCAATAAAATAACATAGGAACGTATTCTCTTCCTATAATCTAAAAAATTTTAGAGTTATAAATATATATATATATACAAATAATTATAATATATTAAGGAGTAAAAATATTAAAATGTTTTGAAAAGAAGACAAAATTCCAAATTTCTTCAATATTTGAAAAAAAAATTATATAAATAATATCTATTATTATTATTTCAAAAATATTATAATGTATGAAAACATTAAGGAGTAAATTAAAATGTTAAACAAAAGATTAAGGTTCAAAGTTTATCAATATTTCTAAAAGTATAACTTGGAAAAACTTAATAAGGATTAATTAAATATTCTTTTCTTTTTTTTTTTTTTTTTAAAAAAAAAAAATTATGTTTAAATTTATTAAGGAGTAAAATAAAAATACTCCTATTTTTTTTTTTTTTTATTTAAAAAGTCAAAAATAAAAAAATTAAAATTTTTAATATAAAAATTATAATTCTATGATATTTTAATATTATACATTTCTCATTATACATTGTTTCATAATTAATTAACAATGTACATTTTTATATTATGATAAAAATTACTATAAAAAATATATATAAATATATAAAAATATTTATTCAATAATTCTATCCATCATATTACCAAAATTTAAATAGTTGATGAGTAAGTCTCCTTTTTTTTTTTTATACCAAAATTAATATAATCATAATGAGACACATAATGAATAATGAATGACACATAATGAATGACAAAGAATAAATATGAAAAAAGTACTTCAATTATTTTAAATATTCGATAAGCATTTTATTATTTTAATAATTATTTTTTTTAATAATTATCTTTTGACGCTCATAATTATTAATATATATATAAATATATATATAATAATAAGTTAAAAGAAAATAAAAAATATCTACATTAAACAATAATTTATAATACTTTATTAATTTATTATATAGAAAAATTAAATAAAGTATTATTAAATATATCTTTTTTTTTTCTTTAAGTTATATATATGTTCTATTGATATTATATAATTTATAATGAATATTTATATATTTTACATTATTAAATTTTTATAATTTAATAATAAAAGATATTTGTTATTCATTTTTTTTTTATATATATTTTTATGAATATTTATGTTAATACATATGTCGATGTAACATATATAAACATAAATATTCATAAATGCTGATTGAATAATATATAATATTTATAATATTATGTAGAGCAGATAGTTTTTTAAATCTACACTCTATATAAATATTTCTTAAATAAAAATTAAATATAATTATAAGATGTTTTTATGATTTTTATAATAATCATTTTCATTTTCACTCTAATAAAAAAAAGAAAAGGAATAAAAAAAAATTAAAAGTAAATTATTCAAGTTTTTTCTTGATCCTTTTTTCTCTTTTTTTTTTTTTTTTTTTTTTTTTAAGTTATTTTGTTTGAATGAAAATTAAATATATTTTAAATAATAAAAATCATATATAATATGTATTAATCTAATATGTTTGACTAATATTTATAAAAAAAAAAGTATATTTATTCTATAATATCTAGTATATTTGATGTTTTCTATTTCTATTTATACAGGAGTATTCATCAACTGGAGTAATTGGTGTAATTGGACTTGGTGGGTTACATATTTTTTGTTTAGTATTTAATTTAGATTCTGCAGTTAAACCTCTAGCTGTCTTTAAGTAATTAAGTCTCTTGACAGAATCATTTTCAAACTTTGATACTAAGGTTCTCATATAATTTTCCCAAATTCCATAATTTTTTGGATCAATATTTAAATTATAATCTAATACTCCGCAGAACTCTAATTCCATAATGTTTAATTCATCTAACGGAATATCACTAATTTCTGACCAAGTTTTATTTGAATAAGTATTATCATATAACTATTATAATTAAAAAAAAAAAAAAGAAGTATAAGAATAATAAATAAAAATATATTAATAATTAAATAAAAGAAAAGAAAATGAAAAATGAAAAATGAAAAATATTTTTTTATTTTAAATATAGTTATATATGTAATATATACCATTTTATTAGTAACCATTAAAGCCATAACCATTAAATTTTTTTCTGATCCATAACCTTTTAATTCAGGATGTTTTTTACTTAACATATACAAATAATAGGTACAAGATAGAACACATTGATATGGGAATTTTGTTATTTCTACAAGATATCTAAATTTTTTTGATAAGTCTGATATTAATTTACTGGATACATGGTTTGATAATTGATTTATTGGTATATCTCTCCATATAGATAAGAAGTAGAGTGGTGAAAAATCAATTAAAGCATTTAAAAAATGACTGTCATTGTATTTTTTATTACTATTATTACTCTTTAAATAATCCATAGTATATTCTTTTATTTATTTAAAATTTTTAAGTTTTTTAACTTTTTTTTTCTATATATATAAAATTTATAAAATATTTATTATTATTTTTTTTTCCTTATTTTTGAATATTTCTTTTTTGATTTCTTGTTTCTTATTTTTTTATTCCTTTTCTTTATTTTTATTAAGATCTTTTTTTTATTTTTCTTTTACTTTATATATATATATATAAATTTATATATAATGCTTGTTTTTTTTTTTTTTAGTTTTTTTTTTTTTTTTTTGTTTGTTTTTATTTATTTTTGTTTTTTTTTGTTTTGTTTTGTTTTTTTTTTAAAAAACTTTACGTGTTTTTCTTTTTTTTATTTTTATTTTTTTTTTTGAACTATTTGTTATTTTTTTTAACCATACTTTCACTTTTCGTCAAAGTGGTTGGTTTTATAGTTTTTAACTTTTTTTTTTATTTCTTAAATAATTTATTTTGAAGCTAGTACATAATAATAATTATTGATTATTCCTTAACTTCAAAATAAATATATATTATAATAATTACTGTAGGTAACTATTTTTTTTATCTTAAATATATATAAATAATTTTTTTTTTATTTTTCTATTTAACTAAATATTAAATATTGAAATAAAAAACTTTTTTAAACTTTACTTTTTTATTTTATATTCTGGAATAAAAAAAAAAAGTTTGAAGAAAAATAAAGTAAGGAAAAATATGATATATTTATATAAACACAAAATTAGAATATATTATTATAATATATTATTTATATTATAATATAATATAATCCTATATATAATATTAATTTTAATTATTAATAAAAAGATTTTTTTTTTTTTTTTTTAGTACTACTCTTCTATTAAATTATTGAAATTATTAAAAGAAAAAAATAAATAAATAAATAAATATATAGATTACAATGTAAATAAATAATTATAATAAATAATAAATAATAATAAATTATTTATTTATTTATTAAATAGAATTATCAAATTTTCATATATATATAATAATTAAAAAAATGATGAAATATATTAATAAAATAAAATATATATTAAATATTAATAAATATTTAATAAAATTATTAATAGTTATTCAATGATAATTTTTATTCTTTTTTTTTTTTAAAAAAAAAAATTAATAATAATAATAATAATAAAAAAATAAGTAAACTTTAATAATTATTTATTATTCAATATTATTAAATATTAATATTCAAATATTATATAATATAATAATATAATATTATTATATATTATAAAACTAAATAATAATAAAATTTTATATACATATAAGAATATTATTCTAATATAAATAAATTAAATTAAATATATTAAATTAAATTAATAAATAGTAAGTCAATCTTTTTTTAATTATGTAGAATAAAATTTAATAAACAATGAATTTTATTAAATAATAAATTTAATAAAATTCATCATTTATTAAATTCCATATCATTTATTTATTTTTTATCTTAATTATTTATTTACTTTCATATTTATATATTTATTTATTTATATGCTCATTCATTTATATGCTTATTTATTTATTATTTAATAATTATTTATTTATATCATTATTAATTATTTATTAAATAATCATTGACTTATTTAATATTAAACTTTATTATATATCCTATTTATATTTTAATATACTTAAGTAATTGAAATTTAATATACAATATGTCAAATCACATATATTGCATTGTATTGTCTTTGTTTTTATTTAAAACATTGTTAATTAAAAAACAATTTTGAAAATGTAAATAAAATAAAAGTATAATGAAATAAATTTATATTAATATAATATTAGTTTAAAATTGGCATTATTATTATTCTCTAAAAAAAAATAACCAAACAATAAAAAAAAGAAAATTATTAAAATAATAGAAAAAAGAATACATTTTTATATTATATTTAATTTTATCCCAGTTATTTTAATTTATTATATTTATTATTTAATAATTTATATAATATATTATTATATATTATTATATATGGTTTATAATAAGATAATATATTATCATATAACATATAAATTATCATTATATTAGAATAAGAAAAATCGATAATAAAGAAATATAAATAATATATTATATAATGTAATATTGTAACATAATGTAATATATGTTTATATGTTTATATATATCTTTAAATTAACAATACACCATTTATTGAATTGTAATATATTATATGTTCTTTTTAAATTAAAATAACATATTCTATTAATTCTATTGCTCTATTACATTTATTGTAATATATTAAAATAATTATTACTACTTTTTTAACCAGATAAAAAAAGAGTTTTTACTACTTTTTTTTTTACTATTATATAAATTGTCTTTATCTATTATTATTAATTTGTTAATAGAACACTTATTTTTTTTTTTAAAAATAATTCATATGTCATATTTATATTATATAATTATTATTTAATAATTAAGGATTATATATTTTAAAGGATTATGTATAATCAATGATCTGCCTATCACTACTTTAATTTTTTTATAGACATTTGTACTAAAAAAGGAACTTTAATGTTTTAACATCCTTGGTATATAGTAATAGAAAATAAAAAAAAACAATAATAATTAATATTTCTTTGTCATATAATTTATTAAATTCAATAATTAAGGAAAAAAGGATAAAAGAATAGAAAATATATTATTTTCATAGTAATCAAGCCTCAAATTATAGTTATTTTAATAATAAAAGTATTTTTTCCTTTGTTTAAAAATCGTTTTGCGCCATGAATACTTTGTTTCTCCTTTCATAAATATTAAAAACTTTTTGTGTCACCAATACGTTTTTTTAAACTCTATTTATTATAAAATGTTTAAAGTATATATTTTAGATTAAAAGATTAAAAAGAATAAAAAAAAATTAAATAAGAATTTTTATTTAAAAAAGTTATATATTGCAATATATTATAATATTTAAAAATTAATAAAGATTTATATTATGATTGATTAATTAATTAATTTTAAAAAGTTAAAATAAAAACATTAAATAAGTTATAAAGAAATAATAATTTGTTTTTTTATAATTATAATAATTGTTTAATTAAAAGGAAAAGTATAAATGAAAATGAAAATCAAAAAAATAAATAAATAAATAAATAAATAAATAGAAAATGAAAAAAGAAAACGGTTAAAATAGAAAATAAAAATTGTTTCAAATTAACAATCAATGAAACCGTAAAATAAACAGGTAAAAAAAAATATATTATTAACTAATAATAGATATTTTTAATAAATTTTGTTATGACTAGTATTATAAAAACGGTATTAACAATAATTAATTATAATCAATATTAATTAAAAATAATTAATTATAATAAATAATATTAAAAATTAATAAAATAATAAATAATATTAACAATTAAAATATAAAAATTAAAATAATAAAAATAATAAATAATAATAAAATAATAAAAAAATAATAATATAATAATATAATAATTAAAAATAATTAGTATTATAAGAGTAATAATATTAAAAAATAAAAATATGGATTTTCTTTTATTTATTTTTAAAGATAAACAATAATTAATTAATATATTAGTTATTATTTTAATATTTATTATTGTTATCTTTGTTACTTTAATTAATTATTATAATAATAATTCATCTTTTTACAAGATAAATAATAATTAATATATTTTAAATAGAAAGATAAAAAATAATAATATTTTCATTAAAGTAATTAAAATCAAGTATCAAAATGAAAATATAAATAAATTTTTTTAATTTTATTTATGTTAATTTTTTTATTAACAAATTTATTAATGAAAAGGTTAATATAAATATTGTATTTCATGATTATACGGTTATTATATATTATCATTGTTAATTAAATAACTTTTAAATTGAATAAAATATACTTTCTAAGATTCTTAATATTTATTTTGATTAAGAGAATATATATCTTTAAGAAATATGTTGTATTAAAAGTCTTAAAAAAATTTTATTATTTCCAATAAATATTCAATGCTATAAAAATATATTTCTAACATTGAATATTTATAGGAAATAATAATATTAAATTCTATATAGTTTAATTATTATTATTATTATTATTATTATTATTATTATTATTATTATTATTATTATTATTATTATTATTATTATTATTTATTCATTATTATTTATTCATTATTCATTATTAACTATAATTTATTATTATTATTATTATTATTATTATTATATTATTATTATTATTATTATTATTATTATTATTATTATTATTATTATTATTATTATTATTATTATTATTATTATTATTATTATTATTATTATTATTATTATTATTATTATTATTATTATTATTATTATTATTATTATTATTATTATTATTATTATTATTATTATTATTATTATTATTATTATTGAATGAATAAATAATATAATTTCATCTTAAATTTATAACAATTAATATTAAAAGTTTTATATATTAGCTTAATAAATTCATAAAAAAAAAACTATTAATATATGAAAATATTTTACTAATTCTTAATATATTTATTTATTTCATTTATTCTTTTCATATTAAATTTTTCAGTTTTATTTATGATACTTTTTATCATCAATAAAACCAAAAATTTTATATTTTATCAAATGTTTCATATTATAATAAATTATTATTATAAAAACATGATAAATAAATAAAATGAAACAATAATATTTCATTATAAGGTCATTGAATTTAAAACATATAAATTAATTAAGTATTAGAATATTTATAATTATATTTTATTTTACTATAGCTTATTAAATATACTAAAGTCATTTTATAGTCAAAGGTATGTATATTTATATTTTAACATATTTTTATGTATATATAATTAAATTAAAGATTATATTTCAAAACAATAAAAATAATATAAAAAAATGAGACAATTATCAATAAATATAATTATTATATACATACAAAAAAATAATATTTCTTTTTTAACGGGTCATTATTATTACTTTATAATTTTATATAAAAATAAATTATATTCAACAATTATATAAAATCTTCTCTTTAATATTATTTTATATAGCATTTTTAGTTATTTGGTTATTTAATTATTTGGTTATTTAGTTATTCATTTAGCTAATTTATTAGTTAGTTAAATCAATTGATTTATCAATTATAATTATATTTGTATCTGAAATAATAATAATTATTATAAATTAATTATATAATTATAATATATTGAAACTATATATTGATATAATATTTATATAATATATATAGTATTTATTAATTTAACACAACTAATCAATTATTAATAATAAAGTTAGAAACGTTTTTTGATTGTTATTTTTTTTTTTCATATATATAAAGTTACGTTACACAATTAGCATGATTAATAATTTTTTATTTATGATTTTTTTCATATATTATAAATAAACATTTAAATAATAAAATGTTTGAAAAAAATTTAATATTGAAAAAAAAAAAATTTAATAATGAAAAAAAAAAATTTAATATTGAAAAAAAAAAATTTAATAATGAAAAAAAAAAAAAAAAACAATTAATATTAATATTAATCAAATTTTATTGATTCATATTTAGCATAGGTAAACTACATTATAAAGAAAAATTTTTATTAAAAATAATTATTATTTGTTCACTAGAAATTTATAAAATATAGATATATTAAGTAAAAATATATATATATTGTAATAAACAATATATTGTTTTTTTTTAACAGGTTAAAATTTTAAATTTTAATATTGATTATATATTTAAAAAAGCCCATCAAAATTAACAAGCATAATAATAAATATATAGTATTAGGTTAAAGATATATAATAAACGATAAATTTTATTATATTATTAATAAATAATATATTAGAAAATTTGATCATTAATTATATATCTTTAATATTAAGATGTGAATAACGGTTTAATTCTTATTAACATTTAATTATGCCGATTTCCGTTACTAAAAATATTTAATAAATATACAGTATTTGAATATTAAAATATTATAATATTATATTTATATATATATATAAATGGTTCGATTAACATATTTTATTATGTTTTTTTAATAACATAATATTTAATAACAAAATTCAATTTATTTTTTTTTTATTTCTTTCATTATTACATATTATTACATATAATAAATATATAATATAATGCAATAGTAGCAAATAAAATAATATAATAAAACTATTTATATTGCCTTTTTTCATTATATAATAATTATTATAATATATATTCAATCAGTATATAAAAACTGTTAATATTGTTCAATTTATTAATCTTATATATAAATATAATAAATATATTTTTTGTACTTAATAATGCCTAAAATAGAAAATTTGAGTTATTTATTATAAACAAAAAATTAAGAACTAAAAAATTTATAACAAAAAAAAAAAAAACAAAAAAATTTTTATTATTTTAATTATATTATATAATTATTTATTCATAATTATGATAATGCTAAATATTATTCTTGATAAATGATATAATTTTTCTTGTAACATTTTATTTTTTATAATAATAATAATAATAATAATAATAATAATAATAATAATAATAAATATTTATTAATTATTATTATTCTCTATAATATTATTAATATAAAATTTAATATTATATCAAATATTAATTGTTACAAACTTGATATATAAGAAAATTAAATATATAAAAATTAATTATTATTATTATTTTTTTATATCTTTATTGTTATAAGCATATATTTTTAGTTTTAACTATATATTCTATAAATTTATTATATAATCATAAAATTTATTATTTTATTAATAATTTAATAATAAAATAATAATATCAGAATATCATATATTTAATATCATCTGCGTGTGATATTATATATATATATATAATTATTTTAATAATTTTTAATAATTATTGTGCAATATAATAATAATAAAAATTAACAAATATATAATAATAATAATAATAATAATAATAATAATAATAATAATAATAATAATATATAAACAAAATCTATCAAGTAATATAAATAAATGAAACCATCTGATATTTTAAATAAATATAATTTATCAATTATTATTCTACATAATTTATTCTGCTTATTTAATTTTATTAAATATAAATAATAAATTATTTGTCAAATTTTTATAGATTTAAAATTTTAAATTTTAAATTTTAAAATTTAATGAAATTCCACCAAGAAAAATATTCATTATTTTTACTTTTTTTATAATAAATATTTCATTCTATAACATAGTAATTTTATTATTTTTTTTAGCAAAAACATTGTATTATTCTCAATACAATATAATAAAACAATACAGTATAGCAATTAATAATTATAATTTCTATAATTAATATAAAAAAGCAATAATACTAAAAATAATAGACATATTTATATCTACTAAATTACATGTCTATTTCAAAAAGGAATAAAAAACTTTTTTTAAAATATATACATATATAAAATAATTATATTAAAAGTAGATAATATGACTTTTTAGTTTTAATATGACTTTTTTTTAGTTTACAAATTAATTTTTTCGTCGTTTTAATATGATTTTTTTTAGTTTATAATTTAAATCTTTTTCATTTTGTATTCTATTAATATTAGATTATATTTGTAATGTTAATATAATATTAATATTAATAATAAATAGTTTATTATAATAAAAAAATAATTTGTAATTAATTTTTCATACATTTTTGTATACTAATAATAGATCATATTAGAAATTAATAAAAAAAATATTAATATTTTATTTAATATTTAATGTTGATAATAATTTATTTTAATAAATAGCAATTAACATGTTAAGTACATTAATAATGATTCATAATTATATATATTGTAAAAATATAATATTTTTGATTTGATTTATTTCAATAGATTAAATTAATAAAAAAAATATTATTAAATATTAAAAAATGTATTTTTGCTTTTTAAAATATTATCCAATGAATTAAAAAGTAAAAAAAAAAAATATTAATAAGAATTTAAGTAATAAGAATAAAGAAAAATATATTGATTATTAATATGTAAAACTAATTTTTTAATAAAATATTGTTTTTATTAATATATCTAACATATGAATCATTTGTCTTTTTTTTTTTCTTTCTTACGATTAATAATTCTTTTATATTCTTATTAGTAATTCTTTTTTTTTTCACTTAACAAATGAAATTTTTACATAAATTTTTATTACTTTTTTTAGTAAATTTTTTAGCATGATATAATTTTTTTATTATTTAATCTTTATTAAAAAATCGATGATTTTATAAAACTTTATTTCACATTTAATTTTATTTTATATTTTTTTCATATTTTTTTGTTCCTTTACTCTTTACTTTTTTACCAAGATAAAAAGTATATTTATTATTTAAATCTAAAGGAATTTCCAAAAGCTATATTAAATCTTATGTTGAAAATTTTATTTTATTTTATTTTATTTTTTTTTTATTTAATAATAAAATTTTTAATATCTAATATTTTAATATTTAATTTATTAATTTTATTTTTATTTTGAATAACAAATATTTTTAAAGTTTTTAAATATTTAATTTATTATAATATAAAATATAATATAATATATTGTAAAGTATATTATTAAATATAAAACTAATATATTATAATATATAGAAAGGAGAGTGTGATTTTTTGATATATTATTTTATATTTTTTTTAATTAATAATAATGAATAATATGAGAATATATTTATATTGTTAATATTATACTTTTAATATGGAATATATTAAATAACTTATTAGTAATAATATCATCAACCAATCACACTTAAGAAAATGAACGGTTTGATATATTCTAAATATAGTCAAATATCAAAAAATTTATATGAATTAAAATATTAATAATACTAATATTTTTAATGGTAAAAAGATATATGAATACTTCATTCATCAACTTCATTGATTCATTCCGTATTCTATAATTATTAATTTATGTGTTTTTATATATATTGTTATTAAAAATAATAACAATAATAATTTATTATTATTGTTTACTGATATATTTAAACTTTAAACTTTAAACTTAAACTTATAATAATAATTATATGTTATAAATGTTATAAAATGTTATAAATGTTATATATATATAAAAAATAATAATAATAATAATAATAAAACCCTTTATATATAAATTTTATATATATATAAGAGTATTTTTTTTTATATTCAACTTTTTTATTATATTACTAAAAAGATAAAATATTATATTTTTTATAATTATTAAAATTATTTAAAAAAAATGATAATAATATATTTTAAAATTTTAAAATTTTATAATAAATTAGATTTGATGACATATAAAATAAATTAATAAAAAAAAATTAACAAAAAAAGAAAAAAAAAAAAAAGTATAAAAAATTTCTAAGAAACTGTAACCTATATTTTCTTTTTAATTGGAAATAATAAAATTATTGTGAAAATTAAATAAAAAAAAAATTGTTTTCGTATTTATCATCATATTCTTTTTAAGTTTATGATTTTAATTTATTTAATATAAAATAACATTTTAATATATCTTATTTAATTATATATTAATTATAAAATACTATTTAAGCAACCAAAATCTTCTTATTTCTTTTTTTTTTTTAAAAAAAATATTTAAAATAAAATTTTAAATAAATATATATAAAAAAAATAAAAAAAATATTATTATTATTAAAATAATAATATATTGTATTATAAAAAGTTTTGAATACTTAATAATATTGTATATATAAAAAATATTTAAGATTATTTAAAAAAAAAAAACATTTTGTAAAAAAAGAATTATATATTACAGACATATAAAAAACAATATATACACAGTATATAAATATATCCAATATAAATTATTTAAAAAAAAATAAAAAATAAATAAAAGCAAAGCAACATGGCATCTAATAATTATGATGAATTAACAAAAAAATGTCAAGAAATTTTTGAAAAACTTATTCTTGAAAATAAAGATGAAATTGATGAATTAAATGCAAAAGATGCAAAAAAGAATACTAGACCAAAATCTATGGCACCACCAAATTCATATGGATTATATGGTTCTTCTCGTAGACAATGTGATATTGAATGTACATTAATTAGACCTCGTTCTAATAGTGTTCCAGCTTCTTTCTTATCTGAATATAATACTAAACAAGTTAATGATTTACCTATTAATAATAATACTCTAATTAAACCAACAATCGAACCAATTCAAGAAGAAGGTGAATTTAGAATTACTAATCAAAGACCAAAGTTTACAAATTATACTGTATCTACTGATCCAAATTTAAATGCTAAATTAAGAAAAATCTCTAATAAAATGGAAACTCATTCTCGTTCTAAATCCCTCTCTGCTATATCTGAAAATGATGTTTTAAGTATTGATAGTTTAATTAAAGAAAAAGATAAAGAAAATGAAAATGAAAATGAAAATGAAACAAAACCAGAAATGAAAAAAGCTAATAGATATCGTTCTTATTCTTATTGTTATGGTAAGGCTCCATTAAGTGTTGATGAATATAAAAAGAGAGTTGAATTAGAAGTTTATCGTCAACAAATTAAATGCCATGAAAAACTTGAATTTGAAAATCATGAACGTAATAAATATCAAAAATTTTTAAAATGGCAAGAAATTGATTATCAAAATAAGAGAAGCTCTTGGAATATTTAATATTAAATATATAATAATAACAAAATAAAAAATAAAAAAGATATATAAAAAATTATAAAAAATACAACAAAAAACTTTATATATAAAAAAAGAAAAAATAATATGTAAAAATATTATTAAAAAAGACATTAAAAATTTTTTTCTTTTAAAAAAAAAAAAAAAAATCATAATATTACTATCTTAACTAATAATTAAAAGTAGAAAAAAAAATTTTTTAAAAATATCAAATTTTTATATTTAATAATAATAATATTATATTTAAAATTTATAAATAAATATTATTATTATAAAACATATTCCCATAATATATATCATTTTATTTTTTTTATCTGAAAAATATTGTATTGATATTTGAAAAAAAAAAATGTATAAAAAAGATAATATATGAAAAAATAATTTTTTTATTATATTATCAATTTTGATAATAATAGCTCTATATTACTATAAATATTAAATAAATATAACTTTTAAATAATGTTAATACTTAAAAAAAAAAAAAAAAAAAGGAATATTTTTGTCAGTAAGGAAAATAATAATGTTTAAAAAGATTATATTCTTTTTTTTTTTTTTTTTCTCATTCTATAACTAATAAAAAATATTAATAAAAATTTTATATTTTAGAAATTGCTGGTAAATTTTTAAAATAAATAAAAAAAAATTAAATAAAATATATTTAAAATACCATAAAATATAATATATATTTGTGTTAAAAACTTGTTAATTTGTCCTTTTTTATTTTTTTACAATTTTCTTTTATATTCTAGTTTTTTCGAAAATTTCATTTAATATAAAAAGTGTAACAATTTTTTTAATCTATTTAATTTAAAAAAAAATTTAAAAATTTTAAAGTTTTTGGTAAATCAATAAATATTATTATTAATAATAAAAGATTAATAAAATATTAATTGTATAATTAAAATTAAATAAAAAAATTAATATATTTAATAAATGAAATATAATATTATTTTATATTATTTAATATATTTAATATATTTAATATATTTAATATAAATATATTGTTAGAAATAAAGTTCAATATTATATTTTTTTCTTATGATATTATAATATATTTATTATAGACTATTTATATAGTATTTTATAATGTATTATGATGTAGTACAATAAAATTATGTAGTAAATTTTCATGTAGTAAACTATATATAATGATTATAAAATATGTATACATTGTAATAATAAAAATAAATGAATGGTTAAATAAAATAAATTTGAAATATACATTACATCTCAAAATTTGTTGTAAAAATATTAACATAATAATTTTTTTTAATTTCTTATAAAATAAAATTTATTATTTATTATTTTTGTTTTTATATTTATATTTTAAATTAATGTACATTATTCTGAGTTTAAAATGTATTTAAACGTAATAAAAAAATATTTTACAAAATTTTTAATTATTGATTTAATTATATTATCAAATATAAATATATAATTATTATTATTTAATAATTATTATTTTTTATCTATTTAATTAATAATAATAAAAAAAAAAAAAAAAAAAAAGATGGCTTCTGACAATAAAAAAAATAATCAAAATAAAGCCGACAGTGAAAAAGATACTAAACGTTCAGTTACAACTGCAGGAAATGAAATTGAAGTAAAAAATACTAATTACTTAGATATTATTCGTGACAATACAAATCATAATAGAGTAAATATATATATATATATATTTTTTTTATTTTTGTTTGTTTTATAATATAATTAATGAAAATGATAATTATAATAATAATTATATAGAGATTTATAATAATGTAAAAATTTTAACTTTTTTGTATTTTTTAATCGTTTACTTTCATTTTATATTCATTGATAATGAAATTTTTGTATTAATCAATAGAAAGAAATTTTACGCCGAATAGTTATTTGTGGAAAATTAAAAAATATTGATGATTTACCAGAGGAAGAAAAAAACAAAATTACTCAGCCAGATTTAGGAGGTATATATATATAATCAATTATTTTAATTATTATATATCATATAAATTAATATCAATTAATATGATATATATTTAATATTATGAAATAAAAAAAAATAATAATAAATTATTATTTCTTTATATGATATATAATAATTATAATTTAGTTTATTACGCTACATTTGTTAAAAAACACCAAAATGCAGATTCTATTATAACGGGATTATTTCTATACTCTGAAATTGCATTCATTCATTTCCTTGAAGTATGATTTTATCACAAATAAAAATAATATAAAAAAATTATTTATTTATATTATATTTCGAAAGATAAAAAAAAAAAGAATATTGACTAATATTTATTAGATTTAAATAATTATATTAATAAACTATCAAATTTATATTAATAATAACAAAATATAAAAAAAAAATATATTATTATGATTTTAACCTAATAATAATTATTAATTTAAATATTTCATTAATAATAAATATTCATTTAAGGCTTCTCAAAAAATCACTAATTGTGTAATGGATGAAATTAAAGAAAATAAATTAATTGATTATGATTCCATTAGATATATTTATTATAATGACTATATATCCTTTTAATTTATTTAAATTAAATATATATATATATATTACCTATATGTTATTTTAAAGCAATATAAATCTTTAACTTTATAATATATTACATTGAGAATCGATCTTTTCCATTTTGGATTAATAAAGCTTTACCAAAACTTGATAAAACTTATACTGAAGATGAATTATCTGATGAACATATTGATGATACAGTAATAATTAAAAAAATTTATCTATTATTATATAATAATATATTTATAGTTAAATATATATATGTATCATTAATCAAATTTATATATATATATATTAATTAATTTTTTTAATATAATATTTTTTTATTATATTTATAATATTTATTATGTTTATTATATAAGATATTTAATTTAATTGATAATTTAGTTTCTTTAGGTGGTACACTTTCAAAAATTACAAAAGTAAAAAAAAAAATTATTTATATATATTTATTATTATATAATATTATATAATACTGATATATAATATGTTATATACTTATTTTTTTTAAATAAATATATATATATATATATATATATTTTTAGGATGAAATCAAAACGACCTTAGAAGAATTAGGAAATAAACATAGTAATTATATTCCTTCGGATACCCAATTAATACAATTATTAAATTCAAATATAAATATTATAAATATTAATGAATGGAATGAAATATTCTCACCAGATTATGGATTAGTATTAGAAAGTGGTAATATATAATAATATTATAAAAAAAAAAATTTATTTTATATTATAATATATTCATGGATTCATATTATTAATTATACATTATTATCTATATTAAAAAAGATTTAATATGGCCAGAACCAGAACCTTTAATCTTTTAATTATTCCTATCTATTAATTCTGATTCATAAATTTATATATTAATGATTCACACAATTATATTTATTTAAATTAATAATTCAAGTCATATATTATCATATATTACAATAATTTTCTTTTTTTATTATTGTTATAATTAAAAAAAAAATTATAAAATAAATAAATAATAATATAAAATAAATTAATAATTATTTAATGTATCACCAAATATTAATAGAATTTAGTAGAAAAATAATATAAAAATAATATAAACAATAAAAACATTTAAAACAATAAATTTTTGAAAAAAAAAAAAAAAAAAAAATAGAAAAATAAATTAATAAATAGATAAATAAATATTTATGTATTTTTATTTTCTTTTCTTTTTTATATATTGTTATACTATTGTTTCATGTAAAAAATTTTTTTATATTTTTAAAAAAAAAAAAAAAAAAAAAAAAAAACTAAATTTATTATTGGTTTGAATAAATTTATATATTAAATATAAATTTTATACATATTATAAATGATAATAATATATATAAATTAAAAAATTTAAAAAGAAAAATAAAATATTGGATACAACTGAAGAATTTAAAAAAAAAAAAAAAAAAAAAAAGAGGGCTCAACCGGGAATTGAACCCGGGACCTCTCGCACCCTAAGCGAGAATTATACCACTAAACCATTGAGCCACTCGATAGCGTGAAATTTTCGTATTTCTCTAAATATTTATTATTTTCTAAATCATAATTTCAATGTCAATGATTTAAACGGATTTATTTTATAAGCCACTTTATATCTACTAACTACTAATTATCTTATATGATCATATGCCTCAAATCCTTGAGCATTTATTATTATTAATATAGTTGAATATAAATTGTACGTACATTCTGATCAAGTTACGCCTTAAACCAAGTTAAAATTTTACATCAAATCTCAAGGATTTACATAGATTAAGATATAAGCCACAAATGTATTTTGTTTTACTTTATTTATGTAATATTTAACTTGATTTTTAACTATAATAATAATAATAATAATTATTATTATTATTATTATTATTATTATTATTATTATTTAAATTTATTATTAATTTTATTATTTAATCTGATATTTTGGTTATTACATTTATTATTTTTATTAATTTAAATAGCAATGAAATAATTTAGTAATCATTTAATAATAAATATTTTCTGTTAATTATTATTTTATTTTAGAAGTCATCTTTTATTTTTAATATAATTTATAATTATTGTTCATTATATTTAAAACCAACTTAATGATATTCAAATTTCTATTTTTTTATTTATTTAGAAAACTTAAAGTACAATTATTCTCAAAATGCAATTATTGTTTTATTTAATTTTTTTTTTTTTTTTTTTTTTTTAATTTAAATTTATGGTAATTATTTAATATTAAATTTGCCTGAAATTATGATTTAATAATATCATTATTTATCAATTCGTCAGTCCTTAAAAATTGACTTCGTAAAAAATAAAAACTCTCTGGGTTTGACTCGTACTTTGTTCTAATCTATAAAAAATTTTATTTTAAAATCATTTCTATTTTAGGTATTGACAATTTCTATTATAATTTGTTATATTTAATGATTATTAAAACTTAAATTTAGAGGGTTTGGGTAAATTTGGATAAACAATTAAATTAAAAATTAAATAATATAATCCTTTCTAATTAACAAAAAAAAATGAATACAAACATATTAATATTAAAGGAAAAATTAATAATAGATTTAAAAAAATATATTAAATTTACAGAATAGAATATTTTATACTAATCATTCAATTAATATATACAAGGTGTATAATCAAATTTATATATAATATAACAACGATTAAATAATATAAATAGTACAATTGGTACAATTATATATTATATATAATTAATAAAAATATGAATATTAATTCATATTTTTATTAATTTTATACCTTTTATATATTATTAATATATTATTATTATAATTAAATTACATGTATTATATTATATAAATTGTATAAGTAATTATAATTCAAAAATTGAATAAATATCTTATAGATATTTATTTATATTTATTAAATTATATATATTTTAAATTATTTTTTGTTTGATAAAAATAGTTAATTGATTGGTTGAAATTTTTTAAATAATATTTCAATTTTTTCTTTTTTCACGAAATTATGAAATTGAGATTTTGATTTAAATTCTTAATATTTAATTTTATTTTATTATTCTGTTAATTTTAATAATTAATAAAATAGTTTTATTACTTAAATTTGTACTACATAAAAGTATATTATAAAATATTGCATAAAATAATTATTGAATTAAATCAATAAAATAAATAAAACAATTTTATGTTAATATTATTCTTTGTATTAAATATAATAAATAAAATAAACATTATATTTTATTTCATTTAAGAATACAATAGATTTTATACAGAAATAATTTTTTTCTGTTAAAAAATTAATAAACAAAAAAAAAAAAAAAAAAAAAATAAAAATATAATAAACAAAAAAAAAATAAAACAAATAAATTGACAATAATTAAAAATTAAAAAAAGTTTAATAATGATCGAATGGCTGATGCCAACGGAAAAAAATATAAACAGGCTACCAATTAACCTGTAGTAATTTTTCTTTTTCAATGTTATTAATAAACTTATAAATAAATAAATAAAAAAAATAAATCATTGTAATAATTGGTACAGTCATACATATTTGAGGTGATGTTTTATTACTTGAAGTATATCTATATATTACACTTGTTTTAACTATTTCAAGAACTGTATATAGTCTTTGAATTATATCTATAATTGTATATGTTGTGGTAATCAAAATTGAATAATAATGATATATTTTGGATGATGATGATGATATAATTTTTTTACAAATTAAAAACAATAAAAGTAATAAAATTCCATGTAATATATATCTTCCAAATGATAATATTTTATTAATATTTGTTAGAATAATGGAAAAATTTAATATTCCATTTAACGATATAATAGAAGCATTATTATAGAATAAACCAAATGATATTAAAACCATTAATATTATATTTTATTTTATTTTTTTTTTTTTGTGTTATTTCTTCATTATAATAGTCACATATAAATTACATAAAGTAAATAAAATTGATGAACATTATATATATATATTTTAATTTTATATTATATTTATAGTGATAATACAATCCAGATTTTTATTACTGTCTTATTGATTTAAATAAATAAATAAATAAATAAATAAATAAATAAATAAATAAATAAATAAATAAATAAATAAATAAATAAATAAATAAATAAATAAATAAATAAATAAATAAATAAATAAATAAATAAATAAAATTTAAATATTGAATAAAAAAAAGATTTATTATCATTTTTTATTTTTAATTTTTTATTTAATAGAAATCGAACAATTATAATCTTACGATATTAAATGTTATTTAAAAATTTTTTATCAATTTAATTATTTTAATATTTTTTTTTTAAAAAATTTTATTATTTTTTTTCATATTTATTTTATTATTTAATTATTAAGAATAAATAAAATTTTATTTTTTTTTTAATTATATATACTTATTTGATAAATGAAATATATATTTTATAAATCTATTTTTCTGTATAAACCTTAACTTTTTTAATGATAATTTATATTTTAAAAATAAATTTTAAAATTTTTTTATATTATTATTTGATTTATAGTATTTTCTTACAATAAAATATAAAATATATATTATTATTAATAATCCCTATAATTTCTATTTTGACCTAATTTAGTATCATATCTATATTTTTTATATTTTTATTATCCTTAATCTTTAATATTTTTATTATCAGTTGTATTATATTGTATTATATTGTTATTTATTAAGATTTATTAAAGAATATTAATTTAAAAGTTACTTTAATTCTTTTAAATTTTATAATTTATATAGAATTAAATATTTATGTCTTTCTTTTATTAATCTTTTATTTATATACTATAAATTATTAATAATTTTTATTTTTTATAAAATTAAAGAAGAATTCTTTTTGATTCTTGTTCTTTAATATCTTTATTAATGTATATATAGAAAAAGACACACATAAGAAGTTCAC
Organism: Anaeromyces robustus; assembly: GCA_002104895.1. Taxonomy (NCBI): domain Eukaryota; kingdom Fungi; phylum Neocallimastigomycota; class Neocallimastigomycetes; order Neocallimastigales; family Neocallimastigaceae; genus Anaeromyces; species Anaeromyces robustus. The sequence goes on along the minus strand of MCFG01000081.1, from coordinate 141,015 downwards.
CTATCATTGAAATAAAGAATTTAATTTCTTTAAGACTTCTTAATGCTTCTGCAATCCAAGCAAATGCGAACATAAAGAAAGCACTTAAAAATATATGTGGATTCTTTCTTTTTCTATAAACAATAAAACCAGTAATTAATAATGGTATCATTGGGAAAATGGTTATAAATAAGAAAAGAATTATAACCCATCTTGGATTTGAAGAACTTGATGCATATCTATAAATATTATAGGCAAAAGCAAGTTCAAGTTGAGTGTAAATACCTTGAATAAAACCAATGATAGCAACTATTATTGTTATACATAAAATAATAGGGAACCATATTTTCTTTTTTGGTTTTAATACTTCTTCACAAATAACAAAATGAAAAGGAATAATAATACCATGAAGAATATATCTTATTAGGGATATGGTTTGAAATGTTTGAGTTTTTATAGTATCTAATTTTAATATACCACCTAAAGCTATTATTAATGCGTCATAGGATAAACCTAAGGCAAGAAAAGCTATAATGTACATATAGAATTTTTTGTGTTGAATAGCTTTCTTTAAAGTTAAAATAAATAATATGAAGTAACAAATACAAAATATTGAAATTGTAAATGTAAGTAACATTTTTTATGAATTATTATTATTATTGTAGATATATATATATTTGTATATTATGATAATTATTATTTTATTTTTTTTTAATATTATTGTACTTTTTATTAAACTATTTTTTTTAAGGTACAAAATTGTTCTTTTTAAATAATAAAAATTGAGAAATTAGAACTTTAAATAGTAAAGATATTGACCAATCATTTTTATATTATTTTAAAAAACAAGTTATGCTGAACAGTTAAATATATATATATATATAAAAGTTTTATGCATATTATAATTTATAATAAATGAAATTATTGTATAATATAATAAAAGAAGAATAGAGATAATAATAAAAATCAATAAATTTAAAATATACAATTATGCATTATTTTTTAGAAATTTTGAAAAATACAATATCCACAATAAATTTTTTTTTTTTTTAATTATCATTAATTAATTATAATTTTGAAATAATATTTAATTATATAAATTGTATATAATAATATACTACAGCTATTTATTGTATAATGAAATATATATTAATGTTTAATAAAACAAAAATAAAAGTAAAATAACATAAAAAACAAACTTTTTCATTTAAATTTAATATTAAAAAAAAGAAAAAGAAAAAAAAAAAAGCTTATATATAAACTTTTACTTTTTTTATTTAATATATTTTATTAATAATAAATTCTCCATTAAATGTTACACAATAAGAAATAATTATATTATTTTTTATTAAATAAATATCAATAATATTGTATAATTGAATAAAACAATTATTTATTTATATAATATTTATTTATTATGATAATTATTATTTTTTTATTTTTAATGTTAAAAAAAAAAAAAAAAAAAAAAAAAAATAAAAATAAAAAAATATATAAATACATAAATAAATACATAAATACATACATACATACATAAATAAATAAATAAATAAATAAATAAATAAATAAATAAATAAATAAATAAATAAATAAATAAATAAACAAATAAATGAATAAATAAATAAACAAATAAATGAATAAATAAATCAATAAATAAATAGATAGATAAAAAGATAAATAAATTATATAATAAAATAAAACAAATAAAAATATCATAAAATAATGTAAATACATTAATAATAACAGTATATTTTAGTTAAAATTTGTGATAAAATGTTAACATATTATTTAGATTATGAAATATTATAAGATAGAAAGATACTATTTATTATATTTATTATTTTTTTTATAATAATAATGAGTAATAATAGGTTTTAAAAATTAAAAAAAAAAAAAAAAAAAAAAAATTAAAATTTTAAAAAAATATCAATTAAAAAAGTAATTTTTTTTATTTTTTATTTTTTTTTAACACACAATTTGTACATTATTATTATTGAGTTTAAATATTAATATATATGAATCATAAAAAAACACAATAAAAAAAAAAAAACAGATAAATATTATAGATAATAATGAATAATACTGGAGGGTATAAAGTAGTATAGTAATACATAAAAACAATAAATCTATACTAGCCCTTAATTCTATATATAAAATTAAAGAATTGATCTATCTTATTCCACTTGGGTCGGTAATAGGATTGGGATTTACCCTATTAGGCTGTTCTACTGTGTTATACGCATTGACGTTCCTGGAGAGGTTGGTTTTGAATTTATTGAACAATATATGTTGTCTTTTACAGACAACAGGCATGATATTATTTAATAGAGCCGCAGATCTCAACAGGAATGATGATTTTGAATATGTACCAGACTCAGTCTGACACTTAAACAAACATTTCTATTTCTTATTATATGAACAATTGTTACTTATTTCATTAAAACCAGGCTCTCTTCCACCAATTAAAAAAAAATATAAATTCGGTACCTGTTAACAATTTTTTTATTTCTTAAAATATTAATATTACATATACTATTGTTTCCATTATTAGAACTACTTTTATAACCTTTAAAACAATATTATTAATTCCATTATCTTACTAGAGTTATCACAGGTCACATATAAACTATTAAAAAAATTATCTAAAAAATAAAAAAAGTTTCTATCTAAATCGGAGAAATAATTAATATGGAAATTTTTAAATAAGAAACAATTAATAAATCAATGGTCAGTTCTTTGATAACTATCACTATGGAAACAACATGAATAACAATTAGGACAAGAATTATTAACAAATTTAGCAGCTTTAGCAACTCTAGCAACTCTAACATCAATTTTTATATCCACATCTTTTCTTCAGTATCTATCTGAAATTATCTTATATTAATTTTAATAATAATTTTTATTATATTAAATTATATTAAAGAATATATTACAATATTACCAATAAATTATTTTCCAATATTATATTATTCCAAAATACAATCAAATTTTTTTCATTATAGATATGTTTATTGATAATTAATTCTAACAATCTAGCTTGTTTGGAATATTTGATACAATATATTTTTAAATCTTTTATTTTAGGGTTTTTTAAACATTTTTTTATATTCAGGAAATTATAGATTAAATTTTAAGTAGTTTCTTGAATTTTCAAAATTGTTCATTTTATATATTTTATTTTTAATAAAAAAAAGTAATAATAATATTAATTTAGTTATATAATTAGAACACATAAAGTTTTTATTCCTTTGCTTTATTTTTTTTTTAATTAATTTATTTTTTATTTATATATTTTTATTTATTTTTATATATTTTTATTTATTTATTTTTATTTATTTTTATATATTTTTATTTATTTATTTTTATTTAATTTATTTTTTATTTATTTAATTATTTATTTTTGTATTTGTTTTATTTTTTTTTTTAGCTAATTATTTAGTTATCTAATCTAATTTATTAAATCAAAAATAAACATACATTTTAAATTATTAATGGCTAAGAAGACTTATAAAAATAAGTAAAGTTAATCATTACTCTAAATATTTATGTTGTTTAATTTAAATCAACATCAGCATCTTCAACAGTCCAGAATAAAATTTGAATACCTTCTTCCATTGTCATATTACCATGAAGTGGTGCAGTTTCAATCCATGCCCATTTTGGATTATCAGTAATGATTAATGGTTCGGTTCTAACATTTTGATTATCACCATTATCATCAAGACCGTTATTTTCAACGTAAATTTTCATAGCATTACCTTCATCATCCTTTCCTTCTACGATATAACGAGCGGATAATGCTTGTGGTTGACCAGTAAAACCATATCTAGTATCAACGAAATAGTCTACACCTTCACCTTGGAACATGGTATTATTAACAAAGCATTGGAAACCATATTTACCAACAAAAGTACCATCAACACCTGGGAAAACATTAAAACCTAAACCACCTGGAATAACATCAACACTAAGTACCTTTTTATTGTAGTTTCTAGTTTCATCTGGATATTTTGCAACTGGATATGGTTTCTTGGTAGTATTACTTTCATTCCACATATAATGAATAATTCTTCCTGAATCAATTTTTTCTGTGACACCTATGATATCAGCTGTTTGAAGCCATTCTAAATTTTCAATATCAGTAATAATAGTTGGTATGGTAATTGGATGTTGACTGTTATCAAAACCAAGAAGGTTGTCTTCAAAATGTATATGACCAGCATTATTGTTATTATCAGTACCTTCAACATAATATCTTGCTGTTGCTTCAATTTTACCATCTTTAAATGTTTTAACAACATCACTGCTATCCTTAAATATAAGTTCACCATTGAAATATTCACCTGAACAAGTACCTTCAAGATAGATCATTTCAACTAAACATGTAGTACCTTCAACTGTATACTTTTTAGTTTCAGCGATATTTACTGTAAAAACTTCTTTTGTATATTTGCTTGTATCTACAATGTCTGATGGTTCTGATTGTTCTGAAAACTCTGAATCTTCTATGTGCATTATTGTTGGTATTTCTATTTCTACTTCTACTGGAAGATCAGTGTCTTCTGGTTGAAGTTCTGTTGGTTCTTCAATTTCTGGTTGTTGATTTTCATCAGCACCTTCAACAGTCCAGAAAAAGATTTGAAGAGCTACATCAGAATGTGTACCATGAAGTGGAGCAGTTTCAATCCATGCCCATTTTGGATTATCAGTAATAATTGTTGGTTCAGTTTTAACATTTTTATTATCACCAAAATCATCAATACCATTATTTTCAACGTAGATTCTCATTTTATTACCTTCTTTATCTTTTCCTTCAATGATATAACGAGCTGATATAATTTGTGGTTGTCCAATATAATTGTATCTAGTATCAACAAAATAATCTAAACCTACACCTTGGAATTCTGTAGAATTAGAAGCACAAGTAAAACCAAGTTTCCAAACACTAGCATCTTCTTTACCTTTGGTACCATCAAAAGTTAAAGCAGGGACACCATCAAAACCTAAACCTGGAATAGTGACATCAATTGTTAAAATTTGTTTACTATAATTTTTGGTTAATTCTGGTGTTTTAGCAACTGGATATGATTTTTTACCGTTTTTATTCCACATAAAACGAACAATTCTTCCTTCATCAGTTTTTTCTACAATACCTATTACATCAGCAGTTTGAATCCATGTCAAACTTTCAATATCAGTAATAAAGTTTGGTCTGGTAATTGGATGTTCATCTTCATCATAACCAACAAAAATATCTTCAAAATGTAAACGACCAGCATTTTTGTTATTATCAGTACCTTCAACATAATATCTTGCAATTGATTCAATTCTACCATCTTTAAATGTTTTAACAACATCACTACTATCTTTAAATATAAGTTCACCATTGAAGTATTCACCAGCACAAGAACCTTCGAGATAGATCATATCAACTGTACATGTACTACCTTCAACTGTATATTTTTTAGTTTCGATTAAATTTACTGTAAAAAGTTCTTTTGTATATTCATTTGTACTTATAGATTGAGTAGAAACTATACCTATAAGTGCTATAAAAGCACAAATAAAAGTTTTTATTAATTTCATTTTAAATTTTTATTTCTAATATATATACAATTATTTTTTTTGATATATATATTTTTTTATTTAATAATATAATATATATATATATATATTATACAAATATATCTATAGTTTTGTTTATTTTATTTTATAAATATATTTATAAAATAAATATTTATTTTTTTTTTTTGTGTGTTGAAAAAAAAAAAAAAAATAAAGAGGAAACAAAGTTACTTTTATATGTTTTTTTTTATCATTATTATTCATTTATTATCCATAAATATTAATATATACCAAAGAATTTTTAATTTATATTTAATAAACTTTATTTAGTGAATCATTTTTTTAATGACCAATAAAATTGAATTCCTAATATTAATAAATAGAAAAAAAAAAAAAATTTTTTTTAGAAAAATAAAATAACTGTACTATTATTATTATTTTTTGACTTAAGATTAGTCAATAAAAAGGAGAAAGGACAAGATAGGAATAATTAAAAAACAGAAAGATATTTAGTTATATTAAAAGATAATTAGTATAGATGACTATAATATTATGATATATTTCTATATGTATACTATTTAAATGTTTATTTGTTATTTAATATATAGTATATATAATTAAAAAAATAAAACTAATGAATATTGTTTTAATATTTGTTATACTTCAATTTCAATTTTATATATCATTTATTATAAACTCTTCATATACTCTTTATTCTATTTGCTTATATAGGATTTTTTATTTACACAAAATAAAAAATTTTTTTTTTGTTTTATTTATTTATTTATTTATTTTTTTATTTTTTTATATGCTTCATAATTCCATAAATTTAGTTTATTTATAACTCTAAAAGTTTAATAATATATTTTATTTTTATATTTGTTATACTTCCATTTTTTTAATAGCATTTATAATTAACTTTACATGTGTTTTTCATTTTATTTGTTTATATACTTAAAATGAATATTTTTGTTTGTTTTTTATTTATTTATTTATTTTTTTTTCTATCTACTCCATTATTTATTTAGTTTATTTATACCTCCATAATTTAATATATATTTAATAAAGTTTAATATTTTAATTTTAATTTATTTTATTATTGACCAATAAATAAATAAATATTTTGTGTTAATTATTACATAATTACACAATATTAACACTAATAGAAAAAAATTTTTTTTTAAATTTTGTGAAAGATATTTTTTTGAAAAAGATAAAAAAATGAAAGATAAAATCAATCCATAATTTTTAATTAATTTTGATATGAACAATTAGTAAAAGAAAAATATTTCAGAAATTTTAAAAAATGACAAATATTTACTTTAATATATTAAATTAATGCTTATTTATTTATTTCTTTTCTTTTTTTTTTTTTATGATAATAAAAGTATATAATTTCTTTTGAAGAAAGTTAAATAATGAAATAAAATTATAAAATGTTTATAATATTGTGATATGATATTATAATAAAATAAAATAATAGCATAACCTGTAACATTCCGAATTAAATAATTATTTCTAAGATATAAAATTTATTTATAAATATTTTAATAATTAATAAATTAATAATATTTTTTAACTAATATTTAACAAACTAAATAATATATATTATTACATAATGATTATTTTAATAATTATAAAAATGATAATGACATAAATTTATTTTAAAATGATGGATATTATTATAAATAGCTTATATATATATATATATTATTAGTTAAGATATATGTTTATTTTTTTTATAAAAAAAATTAAATATTTATAAAAATAAAACTTTTATTAATCATTATTATTATTTATACATTAATTATTATGACCAGTAAAAGATCATAATAAATCTAGTTTTTTTATTGTTATTTTTTTATAATATTTTTAAAAAAATGAATAATAATCCATTTATATAATATTATTTCTAAATTCTATTACTATTATATTCTATATGTTTTAATTTGATAAAAAAATAACAATAAAATTATATCAATAATAATAAATAGAATATACATATATTTCATAAAAACAATTTCATTTTTTATACATTAATATTTTTTTGCTCATTTTTTAATTAATTCTTTAATTAATTAGTAATAATGGAGCATAATATAATATTAATTGCAATAATTTTTAAATAAATAGTTTTACATTATATATTTATCATATATAAAATATTTTATCTAATAATAAGCATATTTTTACAATTAAGATAAAAAAACCTTGAAAATTGTAAAAATAAAAAAGTTTTCTTTTCATTAAATTTAAATGAATACTTTAAAGTAGTATATAATGATGTAAAAATGAATATATATATATATATATATATATATATATTCATAATTGATTATATTTTTTTAATTCCTTTTATGTTATTTTTGTTGTAATACTGGTTTGGACATATTAATAAGTTCGGTAATGCACCCGGATATGAATTTTTATCATATAACAGTGTATATGAATATTTGCGTTTGTGTTTTTGCGTATGAATATTTGCGTATGTATTATTGCTTATGAATATTGGTATATGTGTGTTTTTGTGTAAGAATTTTTGCGTATTTGTTTTAAATATGTATTTTTGCGCGTATATGTTTTTACGTATATGCTTTTGCGTATGTATTTTTGCGTATGTGTTCTTGCGTATATTCTTCAGGGTATGAACTTTTTGGGAATTAATATTTGAATATGGATTATTATGAATATTTCTGTATATGGATAATACTTTTATAGTATTCATTATTATTTTTTTATTAGTAATAAAATAAAATATATATATTTATATCTAAACATCTACTTTCTTAGGTTCAATTGCTTTTTCTTCTTCTTCTTGGTCGTTATCATTTAATATATAGATATAATAAAACAAGCTCATTGAAACTTCACCTATCATAGATACAAAGAAATTATATTCTCTTAATTTTGATATTGCACCACCAAGCGCAGCAAATATAAACATTGATGATCCTCCTAAAAATAAATATGGAATTTTTCTCTTGATGTAAATAACAATACCTACAATTATTATAGGTATAATTGATAAAATGGTAATAATATTTGAAGATTTCATAACCCATTTTTCAGTTAAATCACTTGCAGCATATCTACTAATTACACCAGTTTCAACCAGTTCGAGTTTTACTAAAAAACCTTCAATAATACCAAGAAGTGAAAATATTATAGTGATAGATAATACAATTTTAAACCATAATTTATTTTGTGGTTTCAATACTTCTTCACAAATTAGAAAAAGTAAAGGTATTAATCCACCATGTAAAACATATCTTAAGGAAGCAAGAAATTTAAAAAAACCACTTTCTATAATAGAATGACCCAATACACCTCCTAAAGATACAATGAATGCATCATAAAATAGACCTAAAGTTATCAATAACATTAAAAAAATATAAAGTTTTTTATATTTTTTATATTTTGATAGAATTAAAAAACTTATATTTAAGTCCGCAATTGTTATTAATATGGTAAAGATTAAAATCCACATTTTGAGATATTTTTTTTTATGAAATATATGTAAAACTATTATTTTTTAAATTTATTTATTATTTATTTTGTTTTTATTTCACAAAAAAATATTAAAGTTCATATATCATAAATAATTGAACTTTACTATTCTTTTATTCATTATTATTTTTTTTAAAATAATGAAGTTACAAAAAAAAAAAAAAAATTATGAAATGTGATGACTTTTTATATCTTTTTTATTTTTTATTCTATTAAAACTTAAACTTTATCATAATTATCTTTTTAAATTAATTAAAAAGATAATTTAGGCCAATCATATTTTAATAATTATGTAAATAAACAATGTATTTCAATTCTATTATATACATTTTACATTTCATGTTTCTTTTTTTATTTATTTAAAAATATAATATTTTATTTCAACTTTATTAATTTATTTTTTTTGAAATTGAAATTATAATTAAATAATTATAATTTTAAAATAGTTAATATAATAATTAATTAATAATATTATTATAAATGCATTTTTTAGATCAAAAAAAAAAAAAAAAAAAAAAAAAAAAAAAAAAAAAAAAAATTATTATTAATAATATTAATGTTAATAAAAAAATTATATTGTTTTTATATAAAATAGTTTTTTCATATTTTGATTATTGATATTGATTGATAATACTGATAATCATAGCATTGATATCATTGATAAAACTAATAATAATTATAAATAAACAACGGAATGTAATAAAATGTTAAAAATCAAAAATAATATGATCATAATGATATACCTACTATTTTAAATTAAAATAATAAATTAAAACTTAAAAGTTCTTTTTTTTTTTTTTTTTAATTATTATATAATATTGTTAATATGATATTTATATAGTTATATACTTCATGAAAAAACAATATTGTTTATTCATATATATTTATTTAAATAAATAAATAAAAATATTGATATGATATTTATATATATCACGTTTTTTAGTTATATTATTTTTTTCCCATTTTTTTACAGATCTTTATGTAAATATTTTTTGAAAAAATTAAAAATACATTTTTTATATGATATAGTTTATATTACACAAAAGAAATGAGGAATCTTCACTGAAAATGAATAAATTAAATGACCAACCATTTTTTTATTTTTAATATACGACTAATGATTTAAAGTTTTTAATTATTATAATTTAATATAACCAAAAATATAAAATTTATTATAATAATGTTTTAGTCTATTATTTTTTTTTTCTTACAGCAGATGTTTTTTTATTGATATATAATAAATATAAGATAATAACATAGAATAATGAACATAAAATAATGAACATAAAATAATGAACATAAAATAATAATAATAATAATAATAATAATAATAATAATAATAATAATAATAATAATAATAATAATAATAATAATAATAATAATAATAATAATAATAATAATAATAATTATAATAAACATTAATAATATTAAAAAATTAGTATTTATATTTTATATTTTATATTTTATATTTTTATATATATGTTTTTATTATGAAAGAAAGAGTAATAAAAAAGAAAAAAAATTGATAAATGATATTAAAAATTATTAGTATTTTATTTTCTTGGAATAAGTAAATATTGAAATAATGAAGTTGAATAGAAATAAGAGTTTTAAAATATTAGAAAAAGGAAATTTTGATGAGTTAATTAGAGCTATAGAAAATAAACGACCCATTAATGAAATAAAAAATATTATTGAGCAGTACAATAATTTAAATTATTTTGTCATAATAGATAATAATTTAAAAGGGACACCTCTTTCCGTAGCCCTCGAAAATGATTATTTTGAAATAGCTATTTTTTTATTGGAAAACGGTGCAAATATAAATTTTAAAACTTATATGTATGATAATGTTTTTGAATATTTATATAAAAAGGAATTACTTAATCCAAGAAATTTAGATTTTTTATTTAACCATGACGATAATTTAAAATTTTATATTATTAACTACTTTATAAAATCTAATAGTAATAATTTATTAACTTATGTTTTAGCAAAAGAAAGGAAAAAAATTCAATTTAATGATGATTTATATAAAAATGCATTTCATTATTATAATCTAGACAGTATACCTCTATTAATGGAATATGATACAAGAAATTCCAATATCGTTTTTACTAATGTTTTTAAATTATTTAATTCTGAAAATAATAGTGTTATAAAAGAATTATTTATTCATCAAGTTATAAATAAAAAAATAATTGAAAGATTGGATGAAGATTTTTATATTAATTTATTTAATACAGAAGAAAAAAGAAATATAATACAACAGATGATTTCTAGTAATAATTTTATTGATTTAAAATGCTATATATATGATAACAGTATTATTTTAACTAGTTTGAATTCTGATGTGTCAGATATATTAATTTATTCTATTGAAACTGGTGCTTCTCTTGAAATTATTGAATTTATTATTCGTCAGTATCCAACTTTAAATTATAGTATTGATAGTAAAACAAATAATATAATTGATACACCACTACTTTCAGCTCTTAAGAAAAATAATTTAAAAATTGCAAATTTATTATTAAAAAACGGTGCTGATATTAACTATAAAGCATATCATGAATGTTCCTTCTTAAGATATAAAGAGAAATATGATATATTATATTTATATAACAGATCGGTTTCATTTAATAATACTAGTAAAACGAAAACAATTGAATATACTCATCGCAAAAAAAAAATTCATAAGTTTCTATTGAATAATGGATTTGAAATAACTTCTAATTTAATATCAGAACTTATTAAACTTGATGAAGACTATTCATTAAGCTTAATATTAAAATATTATATATTTGATAATACTTTTATTCAACGTTTTCTTAATTTATATCAAACAAATATAGCTTTATCCAATCAACAACTCGATGATCTTATTGCTAAAGAAATTAGTAAAATAAATATTAATCAAGAAACATATATAAATGCCCTTAAATCAGCTAATTATAATGCGTTGGGTGCACTTCTTGACTTTAATAATACCCAAGAAATTATTAATGCACTTAATAATTGTCATTTTTTTCAATCTGGAATTATTATACCAAATTATGAAAAAATTCAAAATGTTATTGATAAAGGAAGGATAGATATATTAAATATTTTAATAGCTAATAACTTAGATATATATAATCGTGATAATGGTTGTAATATACTTTTAACTCTAGCCGTTCGATCAAATAATATCGAAGTTATTAAGTATTTTCTTCATTGTTTTCGTTATCCTCAAACTATAAGCCTTAGCGATCTTTCTGATATTATTAGAAATAATAATTTTGATATTTTTAAATTGTTAATACCAGATAATTTAGAATTGGATGATTATGGTAAGGAGGTGTTAGTAAAATGGACTATTACTAGTGAACATAAACTTATTATTAATCACTTATTTCAATGTGGAATGTTTACTACTAAAATTCATGATTTCTACTATAATATTTTAGAAAATATAATGGTGAAAGGGGATATGAACCAATTAAAAATCTTTGTTGAAAATCAGATAGAACCTAATATAATAGATAAAAATGGTTATACCGCGTTAGAATATGCTGTGAAATATCGAAAGTTTAAAATGATAGAATATTTAATTCGTCATGGTGCCAATCCTTTATTTGTAAGTAAACAAGTTATTATGGATATTTTGAAGGGCGAACTTGATATATTAAATTTTTTAATAGCTAGTCGTTTAAATATTCATTTAAAGAATGATAATGAAGATGAATATTCATCCGCAATTTATGTTATTGAATTTGCATCTTTTGAATTAAATGAACAACTTTGTCGTTTATTTAAAGATTTTGAAATTGAATATCAATATTATGAAGAGAATCGTCAAATTGAAGTTAATGATTGTATTGTTAACAAAACAGATTATGATCTAGTTCATATTTTAGTTTCTAATAATATTAATGTTGATAATTTTAAGGATGAAAATGGTAATACTCTTTTAACTTATGCTATAAAGGGAAGAAATCTTGATATGGTTAAATATTTAATTGATTTTGGTGCTAGTATTTCTTTTGTAAATAATAATATTATATCCATTCATCCAGTTATTTATTGGAATGATTTAGAATTATTAAAATATTTAATAAGTCAAAAACTAGATATTAATCGTCAAGATAAAAATGGTCATTCTCCTTTAATTTATGCCATTAAAAGGCGTAATATTTCCATTATTCAATGCTTAATAGAACATGGTGCAGATATTCAATTGGTAAATAATCAAATAAAAATAATTGATTCTATTATTGATCATGAACGTTTAGATATTTTAAAATATTTAGTTACCAAGAATTTAGATATTAATAGTCAAGATGAAGAAGGTCAAACTCCATTAATTCATGCTATTAAACGAAGAAAATTAGATGTTATGAAATATTTAATTGATTATAAAGCAGATATTAAAGCAGTGAATGATAAAATTAAAGTAATTGATTCTGTGATTGATTATAATAAATTAGATATATTAGATTGTCTAGTAAATAAAAATTTAAACATTAATAGTCAAGATGAAGTAGGCCATACCCCATTAATATATGCCATTCATCGAGGCAATTTTAATATTATAAAATATTTAATTGAGCATGGGGCAGATATTCAAATTGTGAATCGTAAAATTGAAACTTTAAAAACCATTATTGATCGTGGTCAATTAAATATTTTAGATTATTTAATTAATAAAAAATTAGATATTAATAGTAAGGATAAAGAAGGTCATACATTGTTAGCCTATGCTATTAAAAGCAGAAAAATTGAGGTTATAAAATATTTAATTGATCATGGTGCTAATTTACGAAATATTAACCAAAAAGTTAAATTAATTAAAGAATCTGTAATTTTTTGGAATGAATTGGAAATTTTAAAATATTTAGTTAAACATCATTTAAATATACATCAAAAGGATGAAAATGGAAATACACTTTTACATTATGCAATTGAATATAAAAAGAGTAATATTATTGATTATTTGAAAAAATTTGAAAATAATTCTATAGATAAACAAAATAATGAATGTCATCATCAAGCAAAAAAAACAAAAATATAAAAATAATCACTATTATGTTATTATCTGTATATATATATAAATTTTATAATCATAATCATAATCATAATCATAATTATCTTTAATTTAATAATTACAATTACAATAATTATATAAATATATATATTAAATAAATATTTTTTTAATTTTCAATTTTTTTTTTTTTTTTTTTTTTAAATTTTTTTTCACTATTTAATTTTATTTTATTCTATCAATAAATTCAGTCAATTAATAAGAATAAAAATAATAAAAAAAAAATGTAAATATTATAATTTTATATATAATTTTGTATTATGTAAATATTAATAAATAAATAAAATAAATAATAAAATAATTTAATATTAATAAAAATAAATAACTTTAAATGTATATTAATTATTGAAATAATTAAATAATTTTATATATAGAAAGATTATTATATATGAACAAATTTTAATTTAGAGAAAATGTTAATACTAACAAATATAATATAAGAATTATTGAACTTTATTTATTATTATTGATTTTTTATAATTAATTAGCCACCTAGAATAAATAATATAATAATATTTAGTAGAAAGTTTCAAAAAATTAAAATTCAATAAAGTAATATTATAACCTACTATAAAAATTTTTAGTAGGATTTATATATAACATTTCAGAATTAATCAGTTCGAAAGGATTCTATGTTTTTAATAGTTTACATTCTTTAAATATTAAATGTTATAGGCATTTAAATTGTGTTTCACCAAATTTTAGCAAGTGGCGTATTTACGTATTATGCGTTTTATATATATTGATTTATATAATTTTAATGATTATATGAATGAAATAAAAAGTTTAAATAAAAAAGAATAAAAAATAAAATATATATATAAATAAAAACAAAAATAAAGATACAAAAAAAAAATAAAAATATAATATAATATAATATAATAAAATATACAAAAAGAGAAAATATTAAAAATAGGTGCTTTTTTTTATTTTTTTTTTTTATATAATATTATTATTGTTTATTTATTTAGTTATCTTTAAAATATATCATAATATTATTTGTGGCTTTTTAAAAAATTATAATAAGAACATGTGTTTTTATTTTTTTATGGGTTTTAAAATTTTTATGTTTTTTCTTAATTAAAGCATTACTTTATATGGTAAATATTAAAAGTTTAATTGTTTAAAATTTTAATTAATGTTTTTTTTTAATAATTAAAATTATTAATTTATATTAGTATATTGTTATATATATAATATAATATATAATGTAATATTTTAATTTTTATTATTTATTTACTTCATAAACATTTATGTTAAATTGAAATTTTTAAAATGTTAAAAAAAAAAAATACATAAATTATGATGGTAATATATAAAAAAACGATTAAAACTATGATAGAAAAAATTAAAAAAAGTTGTTATTTAGTATTACTAATATGGTACATTAAAATAAAAAATAAAAATAATATTTTTTTTCTTATTATAGAAATAGTTTTTTAAGTAACATAATACCAAAGTGGTTTATATTAAATTTTAATGATTTCCTTTTTTAACTTTTTATTTTTAATATTAATTAATTATTTTAATTAATCATATATAGATAAAAGAAAACACAAAAAAAAAAATTTAAATTTAAAAATTTTTAAAATACAAGTTTACAAAAACACTTTTCGTCATATAAATATAAAAATAAAATAATAAAATAATAAAAATATATATAAAAGTGTTTATTACTTGAACATTTTAATGATAATATTTATTAATAATGTATTAATAATATTTTATTTATTACAACTGATAAAATTTTAGTTATTAAAGTGTTTTTGAATTTGTTATTTTATTATTAATATATATCTATATTTTTGGCTTATAAAATCTTATATTATAATAGATTAATTTATTAATTAATCTCAACTATTCTAATAATTAATATGGCAATATATTCATTATTATTATAACATATATAGAAAATATTTATTTTTTAATTTATATATATTTTTTTATATTTTATTTTACCGTTATAAAATTTTTATTATTTAAAATATATTATAATACATTGCAATATATATAATATCTTTCATTATACATATATTAATTAATTAAATTAATTAAGATTGATAAATAATCTTTTATAGTAAATCTTTTTTATATATAAATCAATATAAATATAATATATTGTATTTATATTGAATCATTCAATTAAATAATATATATTGTAGGAAAATATCAATTATATAATATAATAAAATATATAATATATATATTATTTTTATTATTTTATAACATTAATTTATTTAATATCATATTTATATATTATTATATATATTAATATATTAATATATATTAATTAATTATATTTCATTTTTTATTATTTAAATATATTTACATAATTATTAAAGTTGTATATTTTTCATTATTTATACATAACCCTTAAATTTTAATAAAAATTATTTTTAATAAAATATTACAAAAACAAAAAAAAAAAACTAAAAAAAAAAACAAAAAATAATATAATAAATTTAATAAATTATATATAATAATTAATTTTTCTTTTTTCTTTTTTCTTTATTTTCATTTTCGAAATCATCTTTTATTTAAATTTAAATTATTCTTTAAATTATTAAATTAATTTATAATTATTACTATTATATACTACTATTATATACTTTTATTAACACTTTTATCTTAATTTTTAATATCGTTAACGCTTTTTTTTTAATAATAGTAAAAAATTAATTTAATAAAATAAAAAATTTATTTATAGTAAAGGATAAGAATAATTTTAAATTACAAAACTAAAGATTTTATTAGTCATAAATCAATTATTAATTTATTTAAGATAATTTTTAATATTAAAAATTTTAACGCAATTGTTTTCCAAAGTAAATATAAAATTATGATATTTACTCTCTAAATTAAGTATATATAACTACATAAAAATAATAGCTATAATTATAACGATAACTATAAATATAAATATAAACATATAAATACAAATAGATAATTAATTGATTTATTAATATATTTAATAGATAATACTTAAAATAAAAACCAATTTAATACGCATAAAAATATTTTAATCTTTAGAATTTATATAAAGGAAAAAAAATATTTATCAAAAATTTTTTTTATGATATTCAAATAAATATAACCAGTCATTTATTTTATTTATTAAAAATTTGTCAGTTATATATTTTTTATTTTTCACATAATAATTAAAATAAAATTACAGAGAAAGAAATTATTTGAAAGTCAATGTATATATAAAATAAAAAAGTAAGTATAATATATATGACATTAAACGTGGCTTTGGAATTATTTATTTTTTAATATATATTATATTATTAAATATTAAATCGAATATCTTTTTTTTTTAATAAAATGAAAAAATAATTATTATTAATTTATATTTTAAAATTTCTATTACATTTAATATAATATTTTGTATATACATATTATTATATTTTATTAATATTTTAATTTTTTAAAAAGAAATGGTAGTTAAAAGTAAAAAAAGTCAAGATGCAATGAATGCATCAAATTATCAAAAGAAAATTGAAGAATTAAAATTACAATCACAAGAAAAAGAATTATTTATTAAAAGTTTAAAAGATGAGCTTTTAGAATCAAAAGAAATAATTAATAATCAGAACAAAAAGATTTCTGAAATAGAAGAGAAATCTAAAAATTACTTTTCAAAGGATAATTCTACACAAAATGAAGAATATAAGATTAAATTTGATAATGTGAAAAAAGAAAATGATAATATGAAAGCTAAAATGAAAAAGTTACAAGCTGAAAGAGATATAATGAAAAGAACAAATGATAAATTAATGAAACAAATTAAGTCTGGTCTTAAAGGTGATAAAACTGAAACATTATTCGATAAACTTTCAAAAGAAAATCGAGAACTTCAAGTTAAGATTAGTCAATATGAAAATGAATGTGCTGAAAAAGATACTACTATTAAGAAATTAGAAAATTTAAATAAATCATTCAAAGAAGAAATTAGTAAAAAGAAAACTGGTTCTCTATCTGGTATATCTAAGGATGAAAAAGAAAAATATGAAAACAAAATAAGAGAATTAGAAATTGAATTAGGTAAAGCTGAAGGTCAACTTGGTTCATTAGAAGGAACTATTATGATGCATGAGGAAGAAAATCTTATGTTAAAAGAAGAAAATAATTCATTCAAAAAACAAATTGATGTTTTAAAAGCTTCCAAAGAATTAAAGGGCAATATGGGAACATTAAAAAAACGTGTAGCTAAATTAGAACAACAATTAGAAGAAGCTAATAAAACTAATCAGGAAGCTCAAAATACTATTAAAACATTAAAGAAGAAACAATCAAATTCTGAAATAAATAAATCAGCAAATAATGAAGAAATTTTAGGTTTAAAAGAAAAGATAGCTATATTAGAACTTGATTTGGAAGTTGCTAATCTTGGTATAAAAGAAAAGGATGAAAAACAAGAAAAAATTTCAAAAGATTATCAAAAGAAAATTAATGAACTTCAGAAAAAAGTTAGTGAAGGTAAATTATTAGAAGAAAAACTTTTAGCTACTACTGATAAACTTTTAAGAGCAGAAAATGAATTAAACATCTTAAAGGATTCTTCTTTTGAAGCTAGTGAAAATTCTAAAAAATATAGAACTGAACAAGAAACTTCCAATAAGGAAATTAAAAAGTATAAGGATTTAAGTAAATCTTTAAAAACTGAATTAGATCAAATAAAATTAGATTCTGATAATTTGAAGAAACAAATAAAGGATCTTGAAACAGAAAAAAAGGCATCCGATGCTAAAGCCAAGAATATAGAAGATTTAGAAAATGAAAAAACAGAACAAGCTAAGGAACTTGAAAAATTAAAAGAAAAAATAAAACAAAGTAATAAGGAATTGGATAAAAAGAAAACTAAAATAAAGCAATTAGCCAAAGAAATTGAAGACGTAAAAGCTAAAGAAGTAGAATCAGTTAAAGATTACGAAAACCTTATGAAGCAAATTGAAGAGAATCAAAAAGAATCTTTAATTTCTAATAAAAGGATCAATGAACTTACTCAAGAAATTAAAGAAGCAAAAAATAAGATTAGCCAATATGAAAAGGAACTTAAAGAAGCTCATGAAAAAATTAAAATTTTAGAAAGTGAATTAAAGGAAGAAAAGGATAAATGGGCTGAATCTATACGTTCTAGAGAAATTGAACTTGAATCTTCAACTATTAATACTAATACCCAAGATCAAGATAAGATTGTTAAGTTACAAGAAGAAAATAAAAAACTTTTTGAAGATTTAGCAAAAGAACAACAATCTTTAATTGATTGCCAAAAAAGAGAACAAAGTTTATTAAACGATATCAAAAACTTTGAAGAAAATCTTAAAAAGATTAGTACTGAACTTAACGAAAAGTCTATTTTATCAACAGATCTTACTCAACAAATCACAAAACTTCAAGAAGAAAAGGAGGAATCTGATAAAAGAATAAATGAAAGTGAAAAAAAATTAGTTGCTATTCAAGAACAATTAGATGCTGCTGTTCGTGACCGTGACGAAAAATTAATTCAATATCATCAGTTGGAAAAACAATTAGAAGATAATAAACATTTATTGGATCAATTTAAAAATAATAATACAGAAGAAAAAGATAAAGAATTAGCACTTGCTACAGAACAAATTGAACAATTAAAACAAACTATTCAACTACAAGAAAAAGATTTAAAAAAAATTGAAAAACTTGAAAAAGAAAAAATTGAATATGAAACTAATATTCAGCATTTAAAACAAGAATTAGAAAATGCTCAAGTTCAACATAATAGAGAAATACCTAACGAAAAATCTAATACTGAATCCAATAATAATAATAATAATAATAATAATAATAATAATAATAATAAGGATGATGATAATAATGATAAAGAAAAAGATCAACAAATTCATCAACTTCAAATTACTCTTGAATTATTAAATAATGAACTTTCTCAAAAGAATACTGAATTAAAAATTATAAAGAAAAAGGTTAGTGCTAATGAAGAAAATGATAATAAATTAAGAGAAAAACTTAAAGATTATGAAGAAAAAGTTAAAGAAATTAAAGATTTAAAAGAAAAAATGAAAGATTATCAAGAAAAGGTTGAGGAACTTAATCAATTGAAAGCTTCATTAAACAATAATAACGAGACTATTGAAGAATTACAAAAGTTAAGGGATTCTCTAAAGGATTATAATGAGAAGGTTACTGAACTTGAAAAATTAAAGTCATTTGTTAAAGATTATGATGAAAAGGTAGCTGAACTTGAAAAACTAAGAGCTTCTGTTAAAGATTATGATGAAAAGGTAGCTGAACTTGAAAAATTAAAAATCACTGTTAAAGAATATCAAGGTAAGATAAATAATTTAAATAAACCATCAGCAGATAAAGAAGAATTAGAAAAGATGAAGATTATGGTTAAAGAATTAGAAAATCATGTTAAAGAATTTACTATCGAACATAATGACGCTTTGAAAGAACGTGATAAATATATTAAAGAATTAGAAGATAATGTTAAGAAATTAGAAAACTCATTAGCTGAAAAAATTAAGAATACTTCCAAAAGAGATGTTAAAATTGAAGAAAATAATAATAATAATAATAAAGAAGGTAATAATGATAGAGATAGAGAAGTTGAAGAACTCAAAGCTAAATGTGCTGAACTTGAAATTACTACTTTAGAAGATCAATTAAAGATTAAAGAATTAGAAACTAGTCTTAATAATCAACAAAGTGAATTTGAATTTTTAGAATCTTCATGGGATGATTTAAAGAGTTATGTTGGTGAATTAGAAAAGGAAATTGAAAATTCACATACAGCATTAAATGAGAAAAAAGAAAAATTAATAATATTAGAAAATCAAGTTGAAACCATGAAGAAGAAACTTGAAGATAATATAAATAAGGATTCTAAAGAAGATGCTAATAATAATATTACTGTATTACTTTCTGAAACTCAAATGAATGAGCTTCAACCATATCTTCAAAAGGCTAAAGGTAAATCAAGTAATAACAATGATAAGCATCTTTCTCATTTAATCCTTACAGCTTTAACTAATCAAGAAAAGGAAATCAATAAATTGAAATTAGCGTTAGATCAAAATATTTTAAAATTAAATTCACAAAATAAACGTAGCTCTTTCACAGAAAGTGATAGAGAAAAATTGAAAAAAATCACTCAAGATGCAGAATGTTTAAGAGAACAAAATCTTCAATTAGCAAAAGAATTAGCTGAAACTAAATCACAATATAAGGCTCGTGAAATTGAAGTAGAAAAAGTTACTGATTCATTATTTAATCAAATTTCTACTCTTGAAAATGAATTTATTACACTGGAAGAAGATAAGAAATCTATACTTTATGACTTTAAACAATATAAATACACTGTTCATCAAGAAATGAAACAATTAGTTGAAAAGCATACTACTGAAGAAGAAAAGAAACAAATGGAATTAGAATCTCAAAAAAGACAAAAGTCTCTTAAAGATCGTAAAACTACATCGCAAAATATCAACACTGATAATGAAATTGTTGGTGATACTTATAAGGTCTTTATTGATAAATTAGATGAATCTTTAACCAAAAAAGATAAAGAAATTGTTGATATGAATATTCGTATGAATGAAAATAAAAAGGAAATTGAACAATTCAAAACTCATTTAATGGATTTAGAAAAGGTTCATAATCAACTTCTTCAAGGTAATGAAAGTGATATAGCTAAAGCAAGAGAAAACCAAATTAAGGAAAAGATGGATCATATTAAGAATTTAGAACTTTCACTTGGAGATGCTATGGATAAAATTAAGAATTATGAAAACACTCAAGCTATCTTAAAGGAACAAAATCAACAATTAAATAAAGAATTAGAAAAAGCTAAGGAAAAAACAAAGCAATTGTCAATTGCTGTCGATGATGCTAAGCGTTCTGAAGTTGTAAGAATTGTTACCAAAGAAATTACAACTACTGAACCTTCTGATTCAGAATTAGCTGAAGAAATTTATATCTATCAACAAAAGTTAAAAGCTGCCAATGAAGAAATACAAAAACTTCTTGTAACGATTAATAAACAAAAAAGTGACATTGAAAAAATGACTAATGAACTTAATCAACTTCGTGGAGAACTTGAAAAGGCTCATACTGGAAACTATAATAATCAAGAAATATTAAAGAATCAAATGATTACATTAAATCAAAAATTAAATGAATCCAAGATTGAAAGTCAAAACCAAAAGAGAACCATTTCTGAATTAGAACAAGCTTTAGCTAGAATTTCAGCAAATAATATTAATGCTGCTGCTGGTGAACAATTCTCAACTTTGGAAGGTCAAAATATTCAACAACTTAAGAGTAAAATTGAATTCCTTCAAAATCGTATTGAAGCTCTTCAAAATGAAAAGAAATCAGAGGAAGAAGCTTCTAAAAATAATATTGAAACAGCCAAAGCAAGAATTGCTGCTATGGAAAACTTAATGATTGCTTATCGTAATAAGATATCAGAAAGTAATAAAAAGGTTTTAGCTGCTGAAACTCAAATTCAAGAACAAAGTCAAGAGATTGATCGTCTTTACAATGAAATTGATATTGCACATGGTCAACTCCAAGAAATTGAACGTCAAGTTGGAAGAGCTATGCCATCAAATGCTGTTAGAAGACAACAAAGAATAGGTAACACTTCTGAATTAGAAACTAGTCGTTTTATTGACTTTGCTAATGAAACAATTAATCAAACCTTTAATCAAACTTATCCAAACAATGATAAAACTATGATTAATAACGAATCAATTATTACCATGGGAAGTACTGAGAAAAACAAAAATAACGATAATAATGTAGAAATCATGAATAATGAAAATAATGATGAAATAAGTCAACAACATTTAGAAAATGATCCATTAGTTCGTGACTGTATGAATATTTTCAGTACTTTAGATGATATGAGTCTTAGCTTTACACCTGATTTCATGATTGAAAAAGATGGTGATTTAAAAAATAATATTCTTAATGATAGTCTTATTAATGATCAACCAAGCTTTGAAGGTAAATCTGGTAATATTTCTACTTCTTCAATTAAAAAAGATCCTGTTTCATTAGAAGGAGGAAATAAAATTGAAGATGAAGGTAAAGGTAAAGATAAAATTGAATCAAATACTAATGTAAATACAAATATTAGTACTGATAATAAAGTTGAATCTTCGGTACAAATAATAGCACCTGTACCAATATCAGCTCCAGTTCCAGTACAATCTTCTGTAATAACTCAAACTCAAACTCAAACTCAAACTCAAGAACAAGCATCCAAATCAATGATTGCTACAATTCCACCACCTCCTGTATCTAATATTGAAATTATTAAGGAAGAAGGTAAAGAAAAATAATATATATATATATATATATATATATATATAAATCTTAATTATATATTTAGATCATAAATAGTATATTTTTATTCATTATATATAAAATATTATATATATTATATTAACATATATATATTTTTTATTTATTTAGTTACAGAAAATGTTACAAATGATGTTACTGAAGGTGTTAATAAGATTGAAGAAATTCCTTCTTCACAAGAAAATACACCAATTATTATTAAAAAGGAAGGGGAAGAAGAAGGAGAAGAAAAAATTAAGATTACTCATACTGGTTCTGCTAAATCATTAAGTGAAAAGGATGGCGAAAAGAGTAATGATTCTGAATATATTACTGATGAATCAGATAAAGAAAATGAAATTATTAAAGCATATAGTGAAAATCGTAAATCAGCATTACAACCTATTTCAGAAAACGAATTATTAACTGATACTACTTTGAAAACTATTAAACAAGATGATGTTACTAATATTTCATCTATTGAATCTGTTGATGAAAATACACATAGAATTAGAAAGAATAGATCATTACTTAGTGTCTTTGGTAAAAGGAATAAAAAAGGAAAAAGTACACATCGTAAGAATGGATCCATAGCTTCTGAACATTCATCAATATTAAATGATTCACCTTCTTCTCAAAGTGTATCAAATGGCAAAAAGAAGAAGAAGGCCTCTTCCATTGTTAGTTTTCTTATGACTGGAAAAAATTAATAATATATAAATATATATTAAAAAAACATATATTCAATGGAAATGTGTACAAAACAAATTTAATTAATTTAAGTCATTGATAAAAATTTTTTATAAATATTTTTTTTATAATTTAAAGGATAAATGAATATTTATATATAAAAGAAGTTTAATTAAGAAATGAGAGATTATTTTAGTATATTGGATATATTTTTAAAATAAAATATGAATAGCTTATATTTCATTATACCATATTCTTGTATTATATATAAAGTAGGTACAAATTTATATCATTATATTTTAAAATAATATAAATCTATCATAACACTTTTAAATCTAAATAATAATGATAATGATAATAATCATAATAACATAATTTAATATAATATATTAATTAAAAATTAATAATTACTTTAAAAAAAAAGAAAAAAAAAAATAAGAAAATTCATAAAAAAAAAACAGTCATAAAAAAATTAAATAAAAAATTTTTTTATAATGATCAATTTAAAAATAAAAATGAAATTAGTAATAATAATAAAAATTTTAGAATAATAATAATAATAATAATAATAAGAATAAGAATAAGAATAAGAATAATAATAATAAGAATAATAAAATAACAATAATAATAACAATAAAACAACAATAACAACAACAACAATAATAATAATAAAAATTATTAATAATAAACTAAACATTATAAAAAAAAAAAAAAAAAAAAACGATTTAAAATTTTAATGTTTAATATTTTTTTTAAAAATAATAATAATAATAAACTACAAAAAATAATTATAATTACAAATAACAATTAATTTATCAAGTAGTTAATTAAACAATATTAATTGAAAAAAGAATAAACCTACTTTATATTAATTCAAAAAAAAAAAAAAAAAAAAAAAAAAAGAAAAAAAGAAAGAAAATTCACATTTGTTAAAAAAATAAATATATATTTTTTATTTTTTTTTATTTATTTATATATATCATTAAGAAAAGGAAAAGTAAATGAATAAAAAAAATCATTCACATCTTTAATACAACATTCGCAACATACATTCAAAGGAAGTACAAAAAAAAATGCAAAGAATTTTTAATATACCTACTACGAATTTTTATTTATAATTTTTTGTGAATGCCCAAAAATATGATTAGTATTATATAATTCATTTTTTATAATTATTTTAAAGATATATATTATCTTCTTTATTGCATTAATTCTTATATATATATATTCAGTAAGTATTTTTATTTTGATCATCAGTTAAAAATATATTAATGTATATATATATATATTTATATATATTAAACATATAAAAAATATGTTTAATTATTTTTGACATATTTTTTTTCATTCATTTAAAATTTCTATTTTTTTTTTTTATCTTTCAAAACATTGTACAATTTAAACTAAATAATGGAAACAAAAAAAAAAATTAATATATTATAATATATTAGTTAATTTAATTTTTATTTCCTTTATATATATTTCTTTTATATTTTATATTCTATAATAACAATCAATATATATATATAATAATAATAATAATAATATATTAATAAAGTTAATATTTAATATAATAAAAGATATAGTATATATTAGTATTAATAAGATTTAAATATATATATATAAAATTGTATAAAATTATTATTAATGATAAATCTATGAAATGAGTATTTTAAATATATATTTAAAATATGTATTTAAATTAGTTATAAATATTAGATTATTAGATAATAAATAATAGTATTGATAGATAAAATAGATTTTTATTTTACTTATTTTTATTTTTATCTATTAATAATAATTTTTTAAAAAAAATTATAGTTTTATAGCTATTAAAAAGTTAATAGTTAGTAGAATTGATATATATATATTATTGGAACTGATAATTTTAGTTCATTTTTGATGATTTAGTATTAAATTGAAAAGTAAAAAAAAAAAAAAAAAAAAAAAAAAAAAAAAAAAAAAAAAAAAAGATAAAAATTATATATATATTATTTTTATAAAAAGTATAAAAATATTATTAGTACAAATGAATGAAAAAAAAGAAAAGATTTAAAAGTATATATAAGATTTTATAATAAATAGTAAATAAGTAATTATAATAATACAATTCCACATACCCTTTTTTTTTTTTTTTTTTCTTTTTTTAATTCTCTCATCTTCTATATATTTACTATTCCTATATTTAGTTTTTTTTTTTTTTTCATATTCTATATAATTTAATATTTTAACTTCATTATTTTTTTTTTAAAAAAAAAAAAAAAAATAATATATTTATATATATTTATATATATATAATATTTAATATTATTTTTGAATATTAGAAAAATATAAAAATAGGAATAAATTGATAATGTTTTAAATTGTTTTATCATATTATTTATAAGCATGCTTTTTTTATTTTTTTTTTTTATCTATATGGCATTGATATAAATATATTGATAATTAACAATATTAATATTAAAAAAAATTTTTTTTATATATAATACTTTCATACAACAAAACAAAACAAAACAAAACAAAATAAAATTAAATAAAATAAATAAATAAAATAAAATTAAATAAAATAAAATAAAGTAAAATATTATTTATTCATAAAATAATAATAATAATTAAAAAAACAACAATAATAATTAAATAAATAAATAAATATATAAATAAATAAATAAATTAATAAATTAATATATAAATAAATATATAAATAAATATATAAATAAATAAATAAATAAATAGATAAATAAATAAATAGATAAATAAATAAATAAATTAATATATAAATAAATATATAAATAAATATATAAATAAATAAATAAATAAATAAATAAATAAATAAATAAATAAATAAATAAATAAATAATAATTAAAATATATTTTATTGAATATTTATTAAAATAATAAATAATATTTTTGAAAAAGAAATATTTATTAATTATTTATCTTTAATTTATTTAAATTGACAAGTATGATATGTATTAAGTCAGCTCATTTAAATAGGTTTAATTTATTTTAATTATTAATTATTTAAAATTTTCATTAATATTCAATGTAAAATATGCTATATAGGTATATTAATAAAAATAAATTTTATTTACAAAAAAAAAATATGACCTATTATTCTAAGGCATTCTAATATTACTAGCTATTTATGATAAGAATGGTTTAATTTTATTCTAAAGTGTTCTAGAATTTAAAAAATATATACTAATAACATATATAATAATGTAAATCCTAAATGTTAATTTTATCATATAATCATGAGTATTAATATGAAATTACTAATGGACTTGCTAGATAAAATGCTCATGTTATTAAAACAATTAAAATATTGTTTATGAACGATGCTAAAAAAAAATAAGCACAAATTATTATTTAATATAAAATGGAGAAAAAAATATAGTTAAGGCTATTTTAAAATAATATAGAATTAATAGTAAAAATATATTTTGAAACTAGTAATATATAATACCTGTAAATTCTAATTATTATAATTCACCATATATTAATGGATGTTATAATGGAACTACAAGTTCACCTTATTAAAACAATGAAGATTGTCTCACATTATAGAAATAGTGTCAAAAAACTAAAAAAAAAAAAAAAAAAAAAAAAAAAAAAAAAAAAAAAAAACACAAAATTATTATTTAATATAAAATTTTTAAAAAAAATACTTTAAATTTCTAGTATTTAATTATATTTCAAGTTACAAAATTATACTCTAAATGTTATATATAAAATATATATGATCTTCCAAAACTAAAACTAGAGAATTCTGAAACTCATAACAATAAGTGTTTTAAAATTATTATCCCATATAATTATATAATCATATATTAAAATATTTAAAATTTTATCTGATAATAAACACAACATCGAAAAGGGTTTTTTTTAATTAATTCAAATTTTTTTATTATTTTTCCGTTAATGACAATCTTGGTAATGATTTTAATAATAATATTAATAAGGAAATTCATCTATAATTATTACAATCAGAGAGATCACCTTTCTTGGGAATTGAAACAATAGAGGCAGAGTTCTATTTTGAAGGAAAGTCACCATTCCATATTTTATTAAAAAGGCGATCAAGACATTTTACAGAGTGAGGAATATTTGATTCTGAAAAGGAGGATGAATCATTTGATTGGTCTTCACTGACCGAAAATTCACTAAAAAAAAGCTTTAAATAGTTCGATAGGAATTCCATCTGGACCAGG
Organism: Anaeromyces robustus; assembly: GCA_002104895.1. Lineage (NCBI taxonomy): Eukaryota > Fungi > Neocallimastigomycota > Neocallimastigomycetes > Neocallimastigales > Neocallimastigaceae > Anaeromyces > Anaeromyces robustus. Next base: position 112,632 of record MCFG01000081.1, on the reverse strand, counting down.
TGCTTTATTATTTTTCATTGAAGTAACAGTTTCAAATTTTTTGAAACCTTAATAGGACCATTAATATTCCATTCGATAGAATTGTCCTTAGGAAAATCGAGACGATTAATCCAAAATTCTTCATCTAAACTATGTCCAGTAACATCTGAAGCCAGTTGTCTATAATGTTCAGCAAAACGACGGAATTTATCTTCATTAGAGAATAGAAAATTACCATTCGCATCTTTGATAAAATTTGGGGAGGGAGAATGAGAGTAGGATGATTTAGAGAGCTTACGTAAGCCTTCCCATTCTTTTTTGGAGTTATTGAATGTAAAGTGTTCATATACAGATTTTACAGATTCAAAGAAGAGATTTTTCCTAATATTATTCTTTATAGATCTAATATAATTACATTTTTCGTTATAGGAAGCAGTTATTTTAACTTTGTCGTATTGAAAAATCTCGTTTGATATTGATAGTGCTATAAAACTGTAAATATTATAATTTGTTGAAGTAAGAAAATTGTTGAATTGTGCTATCTCTTTGGTTTGGAAATATTGATTTTTATTTATTAGACTTGGTATTAATTTGAAATATTGAAGTTTGTATATTGTTTTAACTTTGCCGTATTTAAAAATCTCGATTGATATTGATAGCGCTTTAACTGTATATATTATAATATTTAAATTTCATATATATTACTAAATGGGTATTAAAATTGTGATTTATTTATCTAGAGGATAAAAGAAATCTATATTAAGTGTACTATTATTTAATCAAGCATTATTATTGCACATAATGCCCAACTCCCGGTAGTACAATTGCCAGAAGTTTATATAATTAAAAAAGCAGATACTGAAAAATACTTTCCTCCGAAGAAACATTCCAGTGTTAACTTTACCACTTTTTTCGCACCAGTACTATGGTTCTAATTTTCTCATAAAGTTAACTTCCCTTATAGGCGATTTATATAATTCATTACATAAATCGAGTACTCCCTATTCAGTTCTATCGTACATTCAAGAATGCTTATTATTAATCTGCGAAGTCCGATGGTGAACTCCGGATCATCGTAAATAGTATCCATATTTGCAATGCTAATCCCTCTGAGGGAAATAGATATTGCCAAAAGTACATTTCTTTCCCAAAAAGGAATATATGTATATCATACGAAATATTAAAATCAAAAAAAAAAAATTATTTTATTTTATTTTATTTTATATTATTTTATTTTATCTTTTTATGTTTTTTTTTTAGACTATGGAAGAGAATACACTTCTTAGTGTTTTATTTATTAATACAATTTGCTTATACATTTAGTTAAGTACATATAAAATAAGATAATTGTGTAAAAAATATAATAAAAAAAATAAAAAAAAAGAAAAAGAATTATAAATACATATATAAAATTATTTATTCTTAATAATATTATTAAGAATAAATAATATTATTAAGAATAAAAATACTTAAAAAACAACAAAAATACTTAAAAAACGAAAAAAATAGAGATGATATTTGTTTTAATATTATATGATTTTTATTAATATTTTTATGTTAATTATATTAAAATAAAGGGTTTTATATATATATTATATTTTATTAATAAAATTAATATATTTTATTAATATTTATTAACAACATAAGGTTTTATTAATATTAATTATTACTTATTTTTTAATAACATAAGGTTTTATTAATATTAATTATTACTTATTTTTTAATAACATAATATCATTTATTATATATTATGTTATTAATTAAGTTTATTTATTTAATTATTAATATTCTTTTAATATTTAAATTTTCAAAGTCAACAATTTAATTTCTTTTTTCATTTAATTCTAAATAATAAATGATAATTAAATCTTGTTAAAATTTAAATAGTTTAAATTATAATATATAATAATATAATATACAATAGTACGTATATATAATATATATAATACTATTTATATAATACATATAATACATATAATACATATAATACATATAATACATATAATATATATAATATATATATTAAACCCTATAATATATATATAATAATATATGATGATATTTAAATGCTAATGCTATAATGAGTTAAAAATATATTTATATCATAACAAATAACTAGCTAGATTTTATATAAAAATATGATATGTAATATTAATATATATAATTTATTACTGGATAATATTTTTTAAAAAATATTATTTATATAGCAATAATTTAATTATATTATCATTTTAAAAACATGTTCTATATATAGTAATATTATATAGTAATAATTTAATTATATAATATCATTTAAAAACATGTTCTATAGTGATATTATATAGTAATAATTTAATTATATAATATCATTTTTTTTCTTTTAATTATTTTATCATTTATTAAGTGTTTCAATTAATCCCTTATTTCATGACCACCACCAACATCATACCAACCCTCAAATAATGTACAAGACCAAGATACTCCAATAGTAAATGATGCGGAATTTTAGATATCAATACATTTAATATATCCACTATTAGTATCGTATACACCACTAGTATGAACATATTGGTTATGTGTTTCTAAATGTAGATCATGAGCATACCCACAGCATAAAGTTTTAGTATGAGAAGAATCAATATAATTATAATTTCTTTTTTCCAATGATCTGGATGAAACAATGGAAAGAAATATTGCAACAACTAATAAATAGATATAGCGCATTATGATATTCTTCAATTTAAAAAATATATCTTTCTTATATATAAGTAAGTAAAATTATATTTTTTATTTAATTAAATATATATTATTATATATTTTAAAAATTTTGAAGATACAATTTGTTGTAATTTTTTGCTCTATTTATATTTTTTAATGAATTGAATTAAAAAATATTTTTTGTTAATATTTATTTAATATTTTTTACAAACTAAACTATTAAAATTTAAAATAATCATATGTATAATATATAAAATATATATATTTTAATATTATTTTATATTATAAATTACATTTTATTATTTATATAAATACTATTCTTTTTCTATATTCAATGAAAACAATTTAATTATTATTATTACTAAATCTATTCTACACATACATTTAATTTATTAATGAGTCATAATTTTTTTTAAAGCAGTCATTTTATATTATAATATTATAGAATATTCTAAATGTTCTATAAATTAATATTTTATACTATTTTTTCGTAAAATGAAAAAATATAATAAAATATTAATTTATGTAATATAAAAATATAAAAAAAAAAAAAAAAAAATTAACATATACAATAACGATAATAATAATAATTAATTTATTAATTTATTAATCTATTATTATTTATTTATTCCTATTATTATTTATTCCTATTATTATTATTATAAATTGTTTATTATTTATTTATTTATTCTTATTATTATAAATTGTTTATTATTTATTTATTTATTCTTATTATTATAAATTGTTTATTATTTATTATTATTTATAGGTTCATTTATTGTAATTATAAAATAGAAATAAAAATTAAAATATAAAAATTCATCATTAAAATTATTTATTATTATTTATTATTATTAAAAATATAAAAAAATATATAAAAAAAAAAACAAAAACAAAAACATTAAAAAAATTTTTTTCTTATTTTACATTTTCATTAATTTTTATATATAAACACAGAATATTAAAAAAAAATAAAATATTAAAACAATACTAAAAAATATTAAAACAATACTAAAATAAAATTATTAGAAAAAAAATTATTATTTTTTCTTTTCTTTTTTTTTTTTTTTTTTTTTGTTCTTTTATCATATAATAAATTAATTTATTTTACATTAATTTATTACATTATATATTATTATTTACCATTTATCGTAATATATATTATTACTTACTTATCATATTATATATTATTATTTATCATATAATAATATAATTAAAAAATATAATATAAAAAAAACACATTATTTTATTGTTATTTATAAATATTATAAATATTATTATAAATATTATTATTTTAAAGAATTATTATTTTTGTTAAGAAAAAATTAAATTTTTTAATTTAAAATTGTAGACAAAAAATTGAATAAAATTTTTTGACAAAATATGATAAAATATAATTTGATAAAATAAATATTAAAAAGAATTTCATTTTTCATTTTTCATTTTTTATTGGTTCTTTAAATTATTTTTTTTAAATTAAATTTTTGCGTAACTTTTGTTTTTTGTTCGGTTTGTTTTTGTTTTTGTTTTTTTTTTTATTATTATTATTATTTTAAATGAATGCAAAAAAATAATAATTTTAATTTAATTTTTAATTTCATTGATTAGAAAAAGGATAATTTTTTTTTGCGTTTGTGGTATTGAAAGTATAATATTAAATAATATTAAATAATAATAAAATATATTTAAAAAAAACTATTTCATTTATTATAAATTTATAAAATTAACGTTCTTTTTCATTTTGTATTCTTATTTATTAAAAATATTAAATAAAAAACAATAATAAATGAATAATAAACGAAGATTTTTTTTTTGGTAAAAATTTGTCAGAAAATATTTGTATTTATATTGTTATGATTGAAATATAAAAAATTTTTTATTAAAAATTTTTATATCACCTGTCACATTATAGGGAGTGTTGCATTTCGCCAAGTTCTATTTCGCCAAGTTCTCTTTCGCCAGTTTTTTTCAAATGGCGTATTAACGTTGTATTTTAAACCCATACATTTTTAATAATTTTTTAAACAAGTTTAATACATAAATAAATAAATAAATAAATAAATAAATAAATAAATAAATAAATAAATAAATAAATAAATAAATAAATAATACAAAAAAAATAAAAAAAGTAATTAAATTATTTTTTTATTATAATTAATAAAAAAATAATTTAATTTTTGGATGTATCCCGTTTCACCAGATTAACATACAAAAATTTTTTTTTAGACTTGGTATTAATTTTTATTTAACTATTATTAATTTAAAAAATACATGATATAATAAGATAATACATAAATATAAAGAACAAGTATTAAAATTATTACAAATATTAAGTTAATTAATAAAACTAAATAAAAAAGAAGTACAGTATATATAAAACATTTTGACCTCTCTCATTCAACGAATGTTACATTCGCATTTGTATCGGAATAAATTCCATGCCTTATCGTTTCGACGTCGACGCCCTTGAAATCGCCCGGAGTGATCTTACGATTATCATACCAATCAAAAAACATATGATATGCTTTTATTATAAGTGGCATAATAATAGTAAGATAATGCGACAGCACCACTACTAACGGAACAGGTGACTCGGTTGAACTTTTGAAAAGTAGTTCACGCCAATGTCTCTGTTCCCCTTTTTCTAGTTTTTCAAATGCATAACGCTCGTCAAGGAGAGCATTAAGCATTAGGTAATATATATTATCTTCTTAATTTTTGTCCGATTCCAAGGAGATTTCTAGTTGTTTATCTATAATAGTCATTCAAAAGTCTATTAGGTAATTGTCAACCAAATTGAGTACTGATGTTCTATATTGAGTAAAAGATTTACAGTTGAAGATCCAGTGAGAGAAACTTTGAGTACCTTCACCACAGCATGGACAACATGTTGGAAGATCTTGGAGAGATATTTTCCGTTTAAGTAGAATATTGTAGTTAAATTGAAAACCGCTACGAATTCTCATGATCCAAAAGAAACCAAGTTGATACTGAGGATATTCAAGAGTGAGCTTCTGAATGTCCATCGAAGGTCCATATTTGCAATTTAACGTAAGTAGATGCTCTTATGGCTGGTTTCTTTGTAAAAAAATCTCTAATCCAATACTTTTTTTTAATGTCTTTATTCCTAAGGCCTTCTAGATTTTTGTTAAGAATCCTTGATTCCTAAGTATAGCTATTCATTACAGGAATGTTAGTAACTAATTATTTAATAATACAAGAAAAGTTTTTCCATTTGTTAAAGCAGCGAATTTGAGCAATAGTACAAATTGCTGATAACGGAGGTAACCAGAATTCTCGAGAGAATGTATACTTAACACGTGTTTAGATTAACAGATTTATGTCCAAGGTTCCAAAATAAACTTCTATTGACTAAAGTTTGGGCTTTACATGCTTTTTTTTTCTTATTAGACGCTAAAAGTGAATAATAATTAATAGACCCCTAACAAATATGAGGAAATAGCTTTTCTTTTAAGTAACAAAGGAATTAATCTGTTGTGTAGAAAATGATAAAAGGAGTTAAGAGTTAAATTAAGTTTCGTGTTAAGATTGGAAATAATAGGCTTAAATGATAAATGGTTATCAAAAGGTATACCAAGATATTTATAACAAGATGTTTTAGGTAATTTATTGATCCCTAAAAAAAAGGAAGGATCACTATAATTAGATGGAAGAAGAAAGTTCGGTGGTTTGACAACCATCGTAGCACATTTACTGATACCAAAATTCATAAAATGGAATAATTTTATTTTTGATTTTTTTAATGAAAAAAACTATTAATATTCAATAAAAATAATCCTTCAACACCAAACCATATTTATTATTCTTGTTTTAATTATTATTATCAATTATTACATTTTAAATTATTTAATTATCTTGTTTTTATATTATTTTATTATAAAATATTCAGTTTTATATCTATATTTTATTTTATATATATATATTTATATTTTATATATATATATATTATTTTTTTTTTAAGTTTTTATTTATATTTATTATTTATTTATTTATTATATATGTGTTTATTTATTTATTTATTTTACTTATTTATTTATTACATATTTATTTATTTATTTATTAATTATTAATTATTATTTATATTTATTTTATATTTATTTTATATTTATATATTTATATTTATTAGATTGATATTTATATTTATATTTATATAGAATTGTTAATTTGTTAATAATAATGATGATTTTTATATTTTATACTTTATATTTTATATTTATAATTTATATTTATTTTTTATATATTCATAATCATATTCATAGCCATAGTATTTATAAATTTATATTCATAAACACTATTGATTATAAATATAAATTTTATATTTAATTTATTCTTAATATTATTATTAAGTATAAAATAGAATTAATTATTGATTGATTATCTTCTCTTTACTTTTTATAATTTTTTGATAAATTATATTGTTTTCTTTCTTTTATTTTTCATTTTCATATTTTTTTCTTTTTTTTTTTATTATTCTAATTTTTTTATTTTTTTTATTTTTTTATTTTTTTTTTTAAATTTTATATTATATCTTTTGTATAAAATATACAAAAAGAAATTAATATGTATATAAATTTTATTAATAAGTAATTATCAAATTTATATATATTCAATAAAATTATAGAAAAAAAAAAATAAAAAATAAAAAAAAAAACTTTAATAATATTATTTGTACAAATATTAATTCTAATATCGTACAGACAAAAATTTTACAACAGTGTTATTGATTGATATTTTTAGTAATAATTAATTTTGTAATACTAGTATATAGTAGTAATAGTTGATGGAAAATTTGATAAGAATTTTAATTATAGTAGTAGTTGTAGTTATTGTTGTTTGAAGGCTCAAAAGCATTTGTTAAAAAAAATAATAATAAATATTAAAAATATTAAAAATATTTTATTATTATTTTTTTTTTAACAATATTTGTCACCAATATCAAATTCCCTTTTAATTATTTTTTTTATATTTTTTTTATATTAAAATTTTATGATATATGAAATAAAAACAAATAATGATTAATTTATTATTTAAATTTATTTTTTATATATAAAAATTCTACGCTTATTTCATTATTATTTTTTAATATAATTTAAATATTAATATTTACTCCAACTTATTATTCCTTAAGTTACAAATTTCTTTTGGAATAGTGGTAATAGGATTACCATCTAAATATCTTTAGTGATAATTTTTAATTATATTTTAAATATATAATTATTATTATAAATCATAATGATAATAAATAATATTAAAAAATATATATATTTTTCATTTTTTCATATTTTTTTTAATAAACATAATTAATACTTACAACCACCTAAGATTTTTAAAATTACCAATTTCTGTTGGAATGGTGGTAATTTGATTATTATTTAAATGTCTGTATTTTTATTCATTATCAAATAGGATTAAAAAAAATATATTTTAATAAATAAAAATTAAGTATTATAAATTTTTTAAATATATTTATCTATTTTTTTTTCTTTATATATTTTTCTAATGAATATTATAAATACAATACTTACAATGAAATTAAATTTACTAAATTACCAATTTCTTTGGGAATATAAGTAATTTTATTAAAGGCTAACGCTCTACATTATTGAGTATTATCATTTTTAAATTAAATTAAATTAAATATATATATATATATATATTTTATTAAATAAAAGTTAAGTATTTTAAAATTTTTTTTAATATATCTATCTATTCTTATTTTATATATTTTCTAATGAATATTAATATTTAATACTTACAACAATCTAAGATTTTTTAAATTACCAATTTCTGTGGGAATAGTGGTAATTTGATTACCAATCAAACCTCTACATTTTTATTCATTATCATTTTAAATTAGAGTAAAAAATATATTTTAATAATTATAAATTTTTAAAAAATATACATCTATTTTTCATATTTTATATTTTATATTTTTTATAATAAAATATAATTAATACTTACAAATCATATAAATTTTTTAAATTAAAAATTTCTGTAGGAATAGTAGTAATTTGATTATTGTCTAACCATCTACGTTATTGAGTATATCATTAATTTTAAATTGTATTAAAAAAATATATTAATAAATAAAAGTAAAGAAAGTTTTATAATTTTTATTAAATATATTTATTTATTCTTACTATTTATATTTTCTAATAAATATTATTAATACTTTAATACTTACAAACTAAGTAAATTTTTTAAATTACCAATTTCTTTTGGAATAGTAGTAATTTGATTATTGTCTAACCATCTACGTTATTGAGTATATCATTAATTTTAAATTGTATTAAAAAAAATATATTAATAAATAAAAGTAAAGAAAGTTTTATAATTTTTTTTAAATATATTTATTTATTCTTACTATTTATATTTTCTAATAAATATTATTAATACTTTAATACTTACAAACTACGTAAATTTTTTAAATTACCAATTTCTTTTGGAATAGTAGTAATTTGATTATTGTCTAACCATCTACGTTATTGAGTATATCATTAATTTTAAATTGTATTAAAAAAAATATATTAATAAATAAAAGTAAAGAAAGTTTTATAATTTTTTTTAAATATATTTATTTATTCTTACTATTTATATTTTCTAATAAATATTATTAATACTTTAATACTTACAAACTACGTAAATTTTTTAAATTACCAATTTCTTTTGGAATAGTGGTAATTTGATTACCATTTAAATATCTATATATGTTATTAATTTAAAAAAAATAGTTGAAAAAATATATTTTTATAAAATAATAATAAATATTACAATAAATATTAAAAAATATATTAAGTAAATATTTTTTTATTATTTTTATATCAATAATGATACTTACAAATTTTGCAAATTTTTTAATTCAAATATTTTATTTGGAATTGCTTTTAAATTTAAATAATCTAAATTTCTATTTAAAAAAAATAATTATTTAAAAAAAAAAAAAAAAAAAAAAAAAAAAACAAATAAATAAATTATTGGTAATAATCAATAATTAAATTTACTAATATTTTGATTTATTATAATAAAAATTTTTTTAAATATTTATAAAAAATAAAATGATTTTAAAATATAAAATGATTTAAAATACATACACATCCACAATTTCATATATATTATTATTATTCAAACATTCAAGATTAGTACATTTAATAGTTGGAGTAAAACATAAATAATCATCAAAATCAAAAGATCTTTATTCATTTTTATTAATATATTAGATTTAAATTATAAAAAAGTAAAAAAAAAAAAAAATATTTTTTTAATTTTTTCATTATTTTTAAAAATAATGTTGTCATTTATTTAAAAATATATATATAAATTAAAATATATATATATAGTACAATAAAAAATTATTTATTTTAAAAATCTTATATATTTTATCTTTTTTTCATTTTTATATATTTATTATTTTAAATTTGAATGTTTTTTTTTCAATTTTTTTTATCATTAAAATATAATATAATAATAATTAATACTTACTTTAACTTAAGTTGTTTTAAATTACAAATTTCTTTTGGAATAGTAGTAATTTGATTATTATTTAAAATATATCTACATAATTATATTCATTAGAATTTTAAATTAGATAAAAAATATTATTAATAATAATAGATATTACATTTTTTTCTTTAAGTGTGTATATATATATTTTGTATTTTCGAATAAATATAATTAATACTTACAATGTAGTAAGATTTACTAAATTACCAATTTCTTTGGGAACAGTGGTAATTTTATTACTATTTATATTTCTATAATATTAATTATTATTAATTTTTAAATTTAAAAAAATTTTTTTTTTTAGTAAGTACTGGTATATATTACAATATATATATATATATATATATTTCGTATTTCTGAATAATAAAAGATTAATTGATACTTACAATATGGTAAGATTTTTTAAATTACTAATTTCTTTAGGAATAGTGCTAATTTGATTATTATTTAAGTATCTACATGATTTTTTTATTATTATTTTAAATTAAAATTTATCTTAATAAATTATAATAAATATTTCAAATTTTATAAAATATATCTATTTTTTAAGTACTTACAATTCAGTAAGATTTATTAAATTACTAATTTCTTTGGGAATAGTGGTAATTTTATTACTATTCAAATATCTATATTTTTTATATATTATTATTTTAAATTAAATAGTAATTAACATTTTAATAAATTTTTTTTAAATATATATATTTATATTTTTATTTTGAATATTTTAAATACATAATACTTACAATTTAGTTAGATTTATTAAATTTCCAATTTCTTTGGCAACAGTAGTAATTTGATTAGTATTTAAATTTCTGTAAATAATAAAATAATTGTTTTTATATTTGATTAATTTTTTTTTTTAAAATAAAAAATATAAATATATATATATATAATATATTTATAATATTTATCTTTTTATAATTTTTATATTAACAATGAATACTTACAAAATTTTTAAATTTTTTAATTCAAAAATTTTATTTGGAATCTCTTTCAAACTTTTTGAATGTAAATCTCTATTTAAAAAATAATTATTTTAATAAAAATTTAAAACATACACAAAAATAAATAAATAAATAAATAAATAAAATTAATAATAAATATTTATGTTGATTTTAAAATAATAAAATTTTTTTTTTTTTAAAATATTAACATAAGATAGAGATTTTAAAATACATACACTTCAAGAATAGCATATATATTATTTTTATTGACGCATTCAATATCAGTACATTTTATAGTTGGAGTAACACATAATTGATCAAAGTCAAAAGTTCTTTATTTATTTTTTATTATTAGATTAGATATAAATATTAAAAATATTTTTATTTTTTTTATTTTTATTTTTATTTTTTTTTTTTTGATGTTAGAAAAATATTTATTAATATTATTATTTTTTTAAATTATTACATTTATAATTTTTATTATATTAAATAAATTATCCTAAAAAATCAATTAAATATATAATTAATTATTTAATACTTACTTTAATTTAAGATTTTTTAAATTACAAATTTCTTTTGGAATAGTAGTAATTTGACTATTATTTAAAAGATTTCTAAATAGTTATACATTTTTTATTTTAAAATAGAAATATATATTTTAATAAATAAATAAAATAATAATGATTATTATTATTATTTTTAAATTTATTTATTTTTTTTATTTTCCTATAATTTTTGAATCAATATAATTAATACTTACAATGTGGTAAGATTTTTTAAATTACCAATTTCTTTGGGAACCGTTGTAATTTTGTTTTTATTTAAATTTCTATATTGTTATATTCAAAAATATTTTTAATAAATAATAGCAAATTTTAATTAAATATATATATCAAGATTTTATTTCTCATATTTTTTTAAATTAATATAATTAATACTTACAATATGGTAAGATTTATTAGATTACCAATTTCTTGAGGAATTACAGTAATTTGATTAATATTTAAATATCTACATTTTTTGTTCATTATTATTTTAAATTAAATTTTTATAAATTTTTTAATATTTATTATTTTTTTAATTAAAATATATTTATTAGTATATTTTTTAATACTTACAATACAGTAAGTTTTACTATATTACAAATTTCCTTTGGAATTGTGGTAATTTGATTACTACTTAAATTTCTATATTGTTAAATATTTTTATTTTAAATTAAATTAGAAATAGTTTTTAAATATATACATTTTTTTATTTTTTAATTTTTTTTTATAATCAAATTAGTATACTTACAATGTAGTAAGATTTACTAAATTACTAATTTCATTTGGAATAATGGTAATTTTATTATTATTTAAATTTCTATATTGTTTTATTAAAAAAAAAATTTTTTTTCAATAAATATTAATAAATATCACAAATTTTAAATATATATATATATATATTTTTTAATTTTTCATATTTTTATATAAATTTAATTAATACTTACAATACAGTAAGCTTTACTAAATTACAGATTTCTTTCGGAATTGTGGTAATTTGATTATTATTTAAATTTCTACATTGTTATATATTATTATATGTTATTTTTTTTTTTTAAATATAATTGAAAATATTTTTTTAATTAATTATAATAAATTATGTTATAAAGATTTTTAATATATATCTATTTTTATTATTCATTATTTTTTCGAATTAATACAGTTAATACTTACAATGTAGTAAGGTTTTTTAAATTGCCAATTTCTTTAGGAATAGTAGTAATTTGATTACTATTTAAATTTCTACATTATTTTATATATATATATTTTAATATTATTTAATCAATATCAGTAAATATTATGATTATAAACTCTAGGTATATAGATATAATTATTTATTTTGAATATATATTTAATACTTACAATTCAGTTAAATTTATTAAATTACCAATTTCTTTTGGAATAGTAGTAATTTGATTAATATTTAAATTTCTATATTATTACACATTAAAAATTTGATTAGTATTTTATATCCAAAGAAAATTTTTTTTAAAAAATATTATAAATTTATTAGTATTTATTAAAATAAAAAAAAAAAATTTTTTTTTATCATTTTTTATTTAACTTATGATAGTTACAATATTTTTAAATTTTTTAATTCAAAAACTTTTTTTGGAATTTCTTTTAGAGTTTTGGAAGTTAAATTGCTATTTAAAATAAATTATTTAAAATTTTATTAATAAATAAATCAAAATATCAATTAATAATTAAATTATTATTTTGATTTTTTTTTTTTTTTTTTTTTTTTTTTTTTTTTTTTTGTTTTTTAAAAAAAGAAAAACTATTTTTAAAAATATTTATTAAAATAATAGTTTTAAAATACATACATTTCAAGAATTTCGTATATATTATTATTATTCAAACATTCAAGATTAGAACATTTAATTGTTGGAATAATACATAATTGATCAAAATCAAAAGTTCTTTTTTTTATTTACATTTATAAATTAGATATTAATAGTGAATAATAAAAAAAATATTATTAATTTAATTTTATTTTAATTTTATGATATATGCAAATAAAATTTGTTTAATATTTTAATTGTTACAAAATATAAATTTTATTTTTTTTAAAAATATTTATATTTATTCTTTTATTATTATTATTATTATTATTATAATTATTATTATTATTATTATTATTATAATTATTATTATTATTATTATTATTATTATTATTATAATTATTATTATTATAATTATTATTATTATTATTATTATTATAATTATTATTATTATAATTATTATTATAATTATTATAATTATAATTATTATTATTATTATTATTATTATTATAAATTTTAGTTATTCTATTATTTCTTTATCATTTCAATATAATTAATAATTATTAATACTTACTTCAACTTAAGATTTTTTAAATTACAAATTTCTTTTGGAATAGTGGTAATTTGATTATTATTTAAAAAGTTTCTAAATTATTATTTATTGTTAATTTTAAATGAGATTAAAAATATATTTTATAAAATAATAGTAAATATTATTTATTTAATATAGAAATATTTATTTATTTATTTTTTTTCATATTTTTAAATTTATATAATTAATTCTTACAATGTAGTAAGATTTACTAAATTACTAATTTCTTTTGGAATTGAGGTAATTTTATTACTATTTAAGTTTCTATATTATTATTTATTATTACATTACAAATAATTTTTTAATAAGTAACAGTAACTATCATAAATTTTATATATATATATCGATTTTCTTTTTTTTTATTTCATATTTTAAATATATTTAATACTTACAATATAGTAAGATTTACTAAATTACCAATTTCTTTGGGAATGATAGTAATTTGATTGATATTTAAATATCTAGATTATTACAGATGATTATTTAAATCAAAATTATAAATATATTATATTTAATAATTAATATATTTAATGTTACAAAATGTTTAATGGATAATACTATTTTAATACTTACAATACTGTAAGTTTAACTAAATTACCAATTTCTTTAGGGATAGTGGTAATTTGATTAGTATTTAAATTTCTACATTGTTGTAATTTTTTTATTTTAAATTTAATTAAAAATATTTTAATATATAGTAGTTAATTATTCAAATTTCGATTATATATATTTTTATATTTTTTCATATTTTTCGAATTAAAATAATGAATACATACAATGTAGTGAGATTTACTAAATTACCAATTTCATTTGGAATAGTAGTAATTTTATTACTACTTAAATTTCTATATATATTGTTATATTAAAAAATTTTTTTTTTCAGTAAATAATAACAAATATTACATATTTTTAAATATATATATATATATTATCATTTCTCATTTTTTATATGAACATTATTAATACTTACAATACCGTAAGTTTTTTTAAATTACCAATTTCTTTAGGAACAATGGTAATTTGATTACTATTTATATTTCTATATTTTTATATATTATTATATGTTATTTTTTTAAAATTTTTATTTTAATTAATAATAGTAAAATATTACAAATTTTTAAATACGCATTTTTTTTATTTTTTTTTATTTTCTATAATATCGTATCAGTATAATTAATACTTACAATGTAGTAAGATTTACTAAACTACCAATTTCATTTGGAATAGTAGTAATTTTATTACTATTTAAGTTTCTGCATTATTAAATATTATTATATTAAAATTTTTTCAGTAAATAATAAATATTACAAATTTTTAAATATATATCTATTATTTTTTCATTTATTCTATATAAAAATAATTAAAACTTACAATAGAGTAAGATTTTTTAAATTAACAATTTCTTTGGGAACAGTGGTAATTTGATTACTATTTAAATTTCTATATTATTTGTAGTATATTGTTATTATTTTAAAATAATTGATAAAAAAAATTTCTTTTAATAAATAATAATAAACGTTAAAAGGTTTTAATATATGGATACTTTTAATACTTACATTTCAGTAATATTTATTAAATTACCAATTTCTTTTGGAATAGTAGTAATTTGATTACCATTTAAATTTCTAAATTATTACACATTATTTGTTTTTTTTTTAAAATTTGATTAAATGTTTTTTTTTTTTTTTTATTATTTTATAAATATTAATATTTATTAAAATGAATAAACATTTTTAAAAAATTTTTTAAATATTTATTTTTTTATCATTTTTTTATATAAATAATGATACTTACAATACTTTTAAATTTTTTAATTCAAAAATTTTATTTGGAATTTCTTTCAGAGTTTTGGAAGATAAATTGCTATTTAAAACAAATTATGAAAGATAAAATAAAATAAAATAAAATAAAATAAAATAAAATAAAATAAAATAAAATAAAATAAAATAAAATAAAATAAAATAAAATAAAATAAAATAAAATAAAATAAAATAAAATAAAATAAAATAAAATAAAATAAAATAAAATAAAATAAAATAAAATAAAATAAAATAAAATAAAATAAAATAAAATAAAATAAAATAAAATAAAATAAAATAAAATAAAATAAAATAAAATAAAATAAAATAAAATTAATAACTAATACTTATATATTTTTTGCATAATAATACTAAAATATTATAAAAATTTTAATGAAATGAATACTTTAAAAAATACTTATTTTAAAAATACATACATTTCAAGAATTTCATACACATTATTAGTATTCATACATTCAAGGTTATTACATTTAATTGTTGGAGTATAACATAAATGATCAAAATCAAAAGTTCTTTATTTTTTATTAATACATTAGATAAAAATAGTGGAAAAAAATTTTTTTTTATTAATTTAAAGATATTTATTTTATTAATTTTTAAGAAATATAAATTTTATTTTATTTTATTTTTATTCTTTTTTTTATTTTTTATTTTTTATTTTTTATTTTTTATTTTTTATTTTTTATTTTTTATTTTTATTTCTTATTTTTTATTTTTTTTCGAAATTTTTATATTTATTATTATTTTATTAATAATTATTAATACTTACTTCAATTTAAGTTTTTTCAAATTACAAATTTCCTTTGGAATAGTAGTAATTTGATTATTATTTAAAAAATTTCTAAATTATTATTTATTGTTATATTAAATTAAATTAAAAAATATATTTTTATTAAATAATAATAAGTATTAGAAATTTTTAAATTTATTTATTTCTTTTTTTTTTTTTTTTCATATTTTCAAATTTATGTAATTAATACTTACAAAGTAGTAAGATTTACCAAATTACTAATTTCTTTTGGAATAGTAGTAATTTTATTATTATTTAAATTTCTACATTATTATTTATTGTTTAATTAAATAATAGTTTTTAATAAATAGTAAAGTAGTAAATATTATAATTATTTTAATTTATATCAATTTTTTATTTTTTTTAATATTCTAAAATAAATATTTAATACTTACAATATCGTAAGATTTACTAAATTACCAATTTCTTTGGGAACAATAGTAATTTGATTAATATTTAAATATCTATAATATTGTATATGATTATTTTAAAATCAAAATATTATAATTAATAAGTAATATAATAAATATTATAAATTGTTTAATATATAATATTATTTTAATACTTACAATACAGTAAGTTTTACTAAATTACCAATTTCTTTAGGGATAGTGGTAATTTGATTAGTATTTAAATTTCTATATTATAGTAATTATTTTAAATTTATTAATAATAAATTTTAATAAATAATTATTAATATTTCAAATTTTTTTTTTCTATATTTTCGAATTAATATAATTAATACTTACAATGTAGTAAGATTTATTAAATTACCAATTTCATTTGGAATAGTAGTAATTTTATTACTATTTAAATTCCTATATTATTATATATATATATGTTATATATATGAATTTTTTTAAAATTATTTGAAAATATTTTTTATTAAATAGTAGTAAAATATATAACAAATTTTTAATTATATATATATCTATTATTCTTTTAATATTTTTGAATAAATATAATTAATACTTACAACACAGTAAGATTTTTTAAATTACCAATTTCTTTTGGAATAGTGGTAATTTGATTACTATTTAAATTTCTATTTTGTTAAATATTTTTTTTTTATTTAAAATATATAATTAAAAATATTCTTATTAATAAATAACAGTAAATATTATATGAATATTTATATATTTAATACTTACATTTCAGTAAGATTTATTAAATTACCAATTTCTTTTGGAATAGTAGTAATTTGATTACCATTTAAATTTCTACATTATTACACATTATTTTTTTTTTTTAAATTTGATTTTTTATTTTAAAAAATATTATACAATTATTAAATAAAGAAAGTCCTTTTTTTTTAAAAAAATTTTAAGAATATTTATTTTTCATCATTTTATTTTTATATCAAGAATAATACTTACAAAACTTTTAAATTTTTTAATTCAAAGATTTTATTTGGAATTTCTTTCAAAGTTTTGGAACGTAAATCCCTATTTAAAAATAATTAATAAAACATTTTTTAAAAAAAAAAATAATAATAATTTATAATATAATATTATTAATTATTAATTTATTTTAATAAAAAAAAAGTTTTAAAATACATACATTTCAAGAATTTCATATACATTATTAGTATTCATACATTCAAGATTATTACATTTAATAGTAGGAGTAAAACATAACTGATCAAAATCAAAAGTTCTTTATTTTTTTTTATACATTAATTAAAAATAATGAAAAAAAAATATTTATTTTATATGTTATTTTTTAATAATATATTTTATAAGAAATAAAAATATATATTTAAATAAATAATAATTATTTTATAAGAAATAAAAATATTATTTTATTTTTTCTCTCTTTTTTTTTTTTTTTTTTTTTTTTTTTTTTTTTTTTTTTTTTTTAAATTTCTACATTTATTATTTTATTATTTTATTTTTCTCTCTCTTTTTTTTTTTTTTTTTTTTTTTTTTTTTTTTTTAAATTTCTACATTTATTATTTTATTATTTTATTTTTTCTTCTTCTTTTTTTCTTTTTTTTTTTTTTAAAAAAATTTCTACATTTATTATTTTATAATTTTAATTTTATATAATATAATATTATTATTCATTTATTATTTCAATATAATTAATTATTTAATACTTACTTTAACTTAAGTTTTTTCAAATTACAAATTTCTTTTGGAATAGTAGTAATTTGATTATTATTTAAAAAGTTTCTACATAGTTATTTATTGTTATTTTAAATTATATGAAAAAAAATATTTTAATAAATAGTAATAAAAGTTGTTAATTTTTAAATTTATGTAATATATTTATTTTTTCATATTTTCAAATTTATGTAATTATTCCTTACAATGTAGTAAGATTTACTAAATTACTAATTTCCTTGGGAAGAGTGGTAATTTTATTATTATTTAAATTTCTATACACATTTTTTTTTTTTTTAAAAATTTAATTAAAAATATTTAATATTTAAAAATTTTTAGTTATATTATTTTTTTTCTAATTTTCGAATATAATTAATACTTACAATATTGTAAGATTTACTAAATTACCAATTTCCTTTGGAATAATGGTAATTTGATTAATATTTAAATATCTATATCATTTCAATATAAAATTAATATATAAATATATATATATTAATTAATAATGTATAATAAATATTTAATATATATTTTATTAAAATTATTTTTTTTTGTACTTACAATACAGTAAGATTTATTAAATTACCAATTTCTGTGGGAATAGTGGTAATTTTATTATTATTTAAATTTCTATATTTTTACATTATTATTTTAAATTTTAATAAAAAATATTCATTAATGAATAGTAGTAAAATATATTACAAATTTATAAATATTAATATATATTTTTAATTATTTAAAATTTTATTTTTCTTTCAAATGAATATAATTAATTTATACTTACAATGTAGTAAGATTTATTAAATTACCAATTTCTTTTGGAATGCTGGTAATTTGATTACCGTTTAAATTTCTATATTTTTATATATTTATTATTTAAATAAATAAAAAAAAATTAAAAATATTTTGTTTAAATAAATTTTAGTGAATGTTACAAATTTTTAAATATATATATATATACTTACATTTCAGTAAGATTTATTAAATTACCAATTTCTTTTGGAATACTGGTAATTTGATTACCATTTAAATTTCTATATTATTATTATTATACATTGTTTTTTTTAAATTTGATTAATTGTTTTTTTTTTTTTTTAGAGTACTTTAAAAATATTTATAATATTTCATCATTTTTATATCAATAATGTTACTTACAAAACTTTTAAATTCTTCAATTCAAAAATTTTACTTGGAATTTCTTTTAAAGTTTTAGAACGTAAATCCCTATTTAAAAATAATTATTTAAAGAAAAAATAAAATAATTAATAACAAAATAATTATATTATTAATATTTTAATATTTATAAAAAAAAATTTTTTTTATGTAAAAATATTTATATAAAATTATTGTCTAAAAATACATACAATTCAAGAATTTCATATTTATTATTATTATTCACAAATTCAAGATCAGTACATTTAATAGTTGGAGTAATACATAAATAATCAGAATCAAAAGATCTTTATATTTTAAATATTTTTATTAATACATTAAATAGAAATAGTGAAAAAAAAATTAATTATTTTAATTATAAAATTAATAATTAGTTATAAAAATTATTATAAAAAAAAAAAAAAGTTAAAATATGTTCACTTATTATTTCAATACTTACTTCAATTTATCATTTTTCAAATTACAAATTTCTTTAGGAACAGTAGTAATTTTATTACCATCTAAACCTCTACATTGTTATACATTATTATTATTATTATTTTTAAATTAGAATTAAATATATTATTATAAATAAAATATATAAATATATTAGAATATAAATATATTCTCGAATAAAAATAATAAATATTTTACAATTTAGTAAGATTTTTTAAATTATTAATTTCTTTGGGAATAGTGGTAATTTGATTATTATTTAAAGACCTACATCATTATTTATTTTTATTTTAAATTTGATTTAATAATATATTTTTAATTAAGAAAAATATATATATATATATAAATTTTAAAATATTTTTTTAATACATACATTTCAGTAAGATTTACCAAATTATTAATTTCTTTTGGAATCGTAGTAATTTGATTATCATTTAAATTTCTACATTATTATTGATCGTTTTTTAGAAAATTTATTATTTTTTAATTAAATAAAAATTAATATGTTTATAAATTTTTTATAAATATATTTATATTTTTTAATATATTTTCATATTTGTCAAAAAAAAAAAAAAAAAAAAAAAATAAATACATACAATGAAGTAAGATTTACTGAATTACCAATTTCATTTGGAATAATAGTAATTTTATTACTATTTAAATTTCTATATTGTTATATATTATTTTTAAAAACAATTAAAAAAAATTTTTTTAATAAACAATAATAATATTATAAATATTATATATTTTTATTTTTTATTTTTATTATTTATATATTTGATAAAAAAATAATTAATATTTACAATACAGTAAGATTTACTAAATTAAATATTTCTTTGGGAATAATGGTAATTTGATTGATATTTAAATTTCTATAATTATTCATTTTTTTTTAAATTTAAAATATATTTTAATTATATATTTTAATTTAATAATAATGAATATTAGAATTTATATATTTAGTACTTACATTACAGTAAGATTGATTAAATTACCAATTTCTTTGGGAATAGTAGTAATTTTATTACTATTTAAATTTCTATATTGTTTATATTGTTACAATATTTAAAAATTTAATTGAAAATATTTGTATAAATAAATAATTAGTAAATATATATACTTTAATTTTTAATATTTTTGAACAAATAGAATTAATACTTACAATATAGTAATATTTATTAAATTACCAATTTCTGTAGGAATAGTGGTAATTTGGTTACTATTTAAATTTCTATATTGTAATACATTTTTATTTTAAAATTTTATTAAAATTTTCTTTTAAATAAAAAATAGGGTATATGAAAAAAGAATATATATTGTTAATACTTACATTTCAGTAAGATTTATTAAATTACTAATTTCTTTTGGAATATTGGTAATTTGATTACCATTTAGATTTCTACATTATTTTTTTTTAAAAATATTTTGATTTTTTTTTTTTTAAATTGTATATATATTTATTAATAATCATATCATTAAATAAAGAAAAAAAATTATTTATATAAAACTTTAATAAATATTTATTTTTCATCATTTTTATATCAATACTTACAAAACTTTTAAATTTTTTAATTCAAAAATTTTATTTGGAATCTCTTTCAAATTTTTAAAAGATAAATCGCTATTTTAAAAATTTAAAATAGAAAAAAAAAAATCAAAATTCATAATTAATAATTAAATTTATTAATATATTTAAAAATAGAAGAAAAAAAAATATATTTTAAAATATTTATATTAGATAATGGTTTTAAAAATCATACACTTCAAGTATTTCATATATATTATGATTATTCAAGCATTCAAGATCAGTACATTTAATAGATGGAATAATACATAAATAATCATCAAAATCAAAAGACCTTTATTTTTATTAATAATGAAAAAAATATATATATATTATTTTTGTTTATTTTATTGTTTTTTTTTATTAGAAAATATATTTAGTTTTAATTTTTTTATTCAAAAAAATTATTTAGGTATTCGTTTCAATTTAATTAATTATTAATACTTACTTCAAATTAAGACTTTTTAAATTACAAACTTCTTTAGGAAGAGTAGTAACATGATTACCAAATAAATATCTTCATTGTTATTCATTGTTAAAAATTAAAATTTATAATTAAATAATAAATATATATAAATTTTTTAATTTCAATTTTTTCTTTTTTTAATATTTTTCAAATAAAAATGATTAATATTTACAATTTATTTAGATTTATCAAATTTCCGATTTCTTTTGGAATAGAAGTAATTTGATTGTTATATAAATCTCTATATTATTATATATATATATTGTTTTTTTTAAATTAGAAAAAATTTTTTTTATAAATTATTATAAACATTAAAAATATTTTAACTATACGTATATATATTTTAATACTTTACAATTCAGTAAGATTCTTTAAGTTACCAATTTCTTTAGGAATATTGGTAATTTGATTGTTATATAAATATCTATATTATTATATATATATAATATAAATTAAAAATTACATTTTAATACATAATAATAAATATTTATTTATTTATTTATTTATATTTATTTATTTTTAATTTTTATTCATATTTACAAATAAATTTAACTAATACTTACAATGTAGTAAGATTTACTAAATTACCAATTTCTTTGGGAATAGTAGTAATTTTATTACTATTTAAATCTCTATATTATTGTAAAATACATAATTTTTTTAAAAATTTTAAAATAATTTTTTTTTAAATTAAAGATTAATAACATATTAATGATTAATTAAACTATATTAATGATTAAATAAAAAAAAAAAATTTTATTATAGAAAAAATTTTTAAGAATATTTATTTTTAATTATTCATATATAAAAATAATTGATACACTTACAAAACTTTTAAATTTTTTAATTCAAAAATTTTATTTGGAATTTCTTTTAGACGATAATTGTGTAAATCACTATTTAAAAATAATAAATTAAATAAATAAATAAAAAATAAAAATATATATATATAAATTAATAATTAAATTTTTTATAAATATTTCTCAAAATATTGATATATCTAATGATGGGATAGGCTTTATAATGCATACACTTCATGAATTTCATCTATGTTATGACTATCCAAGCATTCAAGATCAGTACATTTAATAGATGGTTCAGCACATAATTGATCATCAAAATCAAAAGATCTTTATTTATTTTTTTGAATATAAATAATCAAAAAAGAAAAAAAAAATTTTTTTTTGAATGAAAAGTTTTATTTTTATATATATATTTATATTCAATGTAATTTATAATTATAATATATTAAAATAAATTATTTTTTTTGTTAAATCTCTGTATTTGTTATATTGTTAAAATTATTACTATTATTATTATTTTATTTAAAATTCAAATGTCAAATGTTATTTTGGTATTTCTTTTTCCTTTTAAATTAATTAAATATTGATACTTACTCTAACTTGAGATTTTTTAAATTACATATTTCTTTGGGAATAACGTTAATTTGACTGTTGTATAAATACCTACAATATTATTTTTAATTAAATTAAAAAGATATTTTAATATATAATAAATATTAAAATTTTTGAAATATGTTTAATTTATTATTTATTTATTTATTTATTTATTATTTATTAATATATTTATTATTATTTATTATTTATTATTTATTATTTATTATTTATTATTTATTATATTTATTATTTATTTATTATTTATTTATTATTTATTTATTTTATTTTATTTTATTTTATTTTATTTTATTTTATTTTATTTTATTTTATTTTATTTTATTTTATTTTATTTTATTTTATTTTATTTTATTTTATTTTATTTTATTTTATTTTATTTTATTTTATTTTATTTTATTTTATTTTATTTTATTTTATTTTATTTTATTTTATTTTATTTTATTATCTATTTTATTTTATTTTATTTTATTTCTACTTGTAGCTTATTCTACTTTACTATTTATTATATTATATTATATTATATTATATTATATTATATTATATTTTATTTTATTTTTTGAATATAATTAACACTTACAATTTGGTAAGATTTATTAAATTACCAATTTCTTTTGGAATAATGGAAAATTGATTATTATCTAAATATCTAAATATATATATAGATTTATATAATGAGATTTAATAATGTAATATAATAAATTAAAATTTATATTAAAAATTTATATTTTTATCTAAAGTTTAAATACTTACAATTCAGTAAGATTTGTTAAATTACCAATTTCTTTTGGAACAGTAGTAATTTGATTATTGTATAAATCTCTGCATATGATATTATTAATACATTATTAATTTTAAAAATAGAATTAAAAATATATATATTGAATAAATTAATAGTAAATATTACAAATTTTTATCAGTACTTACAATTTTGTAAGATTTATTAAATTACCAATTTCTTGGGAAAAAGTGGTAATTTTATTATTATATAAATATCTACATTTGTTTAATATTGTTAAATTTTAGATTAAAAATATTTTTTAATAAATTAATCATAAAACATTACAAATATTCAAATATATATATATATATAGAATTAATACTTACAATTCAGTAAGATTTATTAAATTACCAATTTCTTTAGGAATAGTAGTAATTTTATTACTATTTAAATCTCTATTTTGTAAATATATTTTTATTTTAAAAAATTTATATTATATATATATATGTATATATATATTATTAATAAATAATTAAAATAAAATAAAATAAAAGATTTTTTTTTTATTGGAAAAAATTTTTAAGAATATTTATTATTCGTAATTCATATATAAATATAATTAAATTTTTGATACTTACAAAACCTTTAAATTTCTTAATTCAAAAATTTTATTTGGAATTTCTTTCAGACGAAGATTATATAAATAGCTATTTTAAAAACAATTATTATGAAATAAATAAATGAATGAATGAATGAATGAATAATAATATTTAAATTTGTTTTAATACTTTTAATATTTTATAATAGAGAAAATTATTTTAAAATATTAATCTATCAAATGATAACTTTATAATAATATATACACTTCAACAATTTCATTTATATTATTACTATCCAAGCATTCAAGATCAGTACATTTGATAGTTGGTTCAACACATAATTTATTATCAAAATCAAAAGACCTTTATTTTTATTTATAAATTAGATTATAAATTATAAAAAAAAAAAAAAAAGAAAGAAAGAAAAAAAAAATTTTTTTCAATATATTAATTTTTTCTTTTTGTTAAAATTTATACATTTTTCATTATTTTAAATATATATTATTCTATTATTTATTTCTTTATTATTTCAATATAATTAAGTTATTAATTAATTACTTACTCAAGTTTTTTTAAATTACAAATTTCTTTTGGAATAATTGTAATTTGATTAAAATCCAAATATCTTTATTGTTATTTTAAATTTATTAATAATATATATCATTAAATAATAGTAAATATCACAAAAATTTTAAGTATATATTTATAAATTTTTTATTTTTTTATATTTTCGAATAAATATAATTGAAACTTACAATTTAGTAAGATTTATTAAATTACCAATTTCTTTGGGAATAGTGGTAATTTGATTACCATCTAAATATCTATATTGTAAAACATTATTTTAAATAGATTAAAAATATAGAATTTAATAAATGACAATAAATAAACATGACAAATTTTTAAATATATGTAAAGATTTTTTAATACTTACAATTCAGTTAAATTTGTCAAATTACCAATTTCATTAGGAATATTGATAATTTTATTATTATATAAATCTCTATATATATAATTATATATAATTATTATTACATATTTTTATTATAAATAAAATAAAAAATATAATTAATTATTAATATGTATTATAATATTTTAAATATAAATATTTTTATACTATATATATATATATATATATTTTTTTTTTCTTTTTTTTTTTTGAATAACTAATATTTACAATTTTGTAAGATTTTTTAAATAACCAATTTCTTTGGGTAAATCTGTAATTTTATTATTATATAAATATCTAAATTGTTATAATAAATTATTATTTTAAATTAGATTATAAAAAATATTTTATAATAAATTAATAGAAAATATTATATGTTTAAATATATGAATAATACTTACAATTCAGTAAGATTTACTAAATTACCAATTTTGTTGGGAATGGTGGTAATTTGATTACTATTTAAATCTCTACATTATAAATTTTTTATTTATTATTAATTTAAAAAAAAAAATAATAAATAAAAAAATAAATAAATAAATAAATACTCTTATTTATTATACCAAAAAAAAAATAATTTTATAAAAAAAAAACTTTAAAAATATTTATTTTTCACTGTTCTAATATTAATATAATTAATTAATACTTACAAAACTTTTAAATTTTTTAATTCAAAAATTTTATTTGGTATTTCTTTTAAACGGAGGTTATATAAATCGCTATTTAAAAACAATTGTTAAAAAATTAATATTAATATTTCAATTCAAAAAAAAAAAATATTTAAAAAAGATATTATTTTTAAAACACATACACCTCAATAATTTCATCTACACCATTATTATTCAAACATTCAATATCAGTACATTTAATAGTTGGAATTGAAGTAACACATAATTTTTCATCAAAATCAAAAGACCTTTATTTATTTATTTTTATTAATATATTAGATATATAAATAGTGGAAGAGAAAAAAATTTTTTTTTTTTTTTTAGGAATTAAAGATTTTTATTTTTAATGTTAATAATTTTTTTTATTATAATAAATATATATATATATTTTAATTTATATATATTTATTTTATATATAAATTAAAAAATATATATATATTTAAATAAATAACCATTAATTTTTAAGAATTATAAATTTTATTTTATTTTAAATATCTATATTTATTATTTTTGTATTTTAAATACAATTATTTATTTTTTATTTTTTTTTTTTCATTTTGATATAAATAAAAATTGACACTTACTTTAACTTTTGTTTTCTTAAATCACAAATTTCTTTTGGAATAGTAGTAATTTGATTTTCATTTAAATATCTATATTGTTAAAACATAGTTAATATATTAAAATAAAAAAGAAAAAAAAAAGATTTAATTAAATAATAATCAATATAAAAAAATAAATATTATTACTTACAACTGAGTAAGATTTACTAAATTACCAATTTCTTTGGGAATAGTAATAATTTGATTTTGATGTAAATATCTACATTATTATGTATTGATAATTTAAATAAATTAAAAAAAATTATTTTAAATTAAAAAAATAAATTTAAATATATATATTTTAAAATTTATAATATTTATTACTATTTAATAAAAAATAATGAATACTTACAATTCAGAAAGATTGATTAAATTACCAATTTCTTTGGGAATAGTAGTAATTTGATTACTATCTAAGTATCTATATTATTATACATTGTTATAAGAATAAATATGATTATAAAAATATAATTTTTAAAAAAAATAATAATAAATAATACAATTTCTTTTTAAATATATATATATATATTTTAAAAGAAATAAAAATACTTACAACCACTTAAGTTTAATTAAATTACCAATTTCTTTGGGAATAATGGTAATTTGATTAAAACTTAAAGATCTGAAATTTTTTTTATACACAAGATTAATATTTTTTAATTGGATTAAAATATTTTTAATATAGAATAAAAAACTTTTAAAAAATTTTATTTATATATTCATATTTTCGTTAAAAACTTACAATTCTGTAAGATTTCTTAAATTGTCAATTTCTTTGGGAATAGAGGTAATTTGATTTCCATGTAAATATCTCAATTATTAATGTATAAAAATATGAATATATTTTAATCACATGATAATAAATTTATATATATATATATTACTACTTACAATTCAACAAGATTTGTTAAATTACCAATTTCTTTAGGAATTGTCGTAATTTGATTATAACCTAAAGATCTACATAGTTATTATTAGTTATTGTTATTAATTGTTATTTAATAAGAAAAAAAAATAATAATAAAAAATTATAAATTTTTAAATATATAAATAATTATTTATTATTTATATTTTTAAATAAATATAATCAATAATATTTACAATAAATTAATATTTAAATTAACAACTTCTTCAGAAATAGTGGTAAATTGATTATTATTTAAATATCTGTATTGCGATACATTGTTAAAGATTAATATTTTATTTTAATGGTTAATAATAAATATTAAAAAATTTTAAATGTATGTATACATTTATTATTTATATTTACTAATAAATAAATATAGTTAATATTTACAATTCAGTAAGATTTATTAAATTTTTAATTTCTTTGGGAATACTATTAATTCGATTATTATTTAAATTTCTACATTATAATATATTGGTATTAAAATTTTATTAATTTTTTTTTTATAAAAAAAAAAAAAATAAACGAAATACATATTTATTAAATATGATTAAATCATTAATACATACAAAATTTTTAAATTTTTTAATTTAAAAATTTCATTTGGAATTTCTTTCAGGCGGAAGTTTTGTAAATCACTATTAAAAAATATATTATTAAAGTATTTTTTTTTTCAAAAATAAAACATTCGTAATAAAATTTATTATTTCAATATTATTAAACAGAATTATTTTAAAAATTAAAAATATTAAAAAAGCATACACTTCAGTAATTTCATTAATATTATTATTATTCACACATTCAATATCAGTGCATTTGATTGTTGGAACAGCAAAAATAACATTGATAAATAAAAAAAATAATCCTAAATAGTATGAAATGAATAACTTCATTTTTATTTTAATTTTATATTATTTATTTTTTAAAAAAAATTGTAACATTTAAAATTTTTTAATTTATTCTTTTTTTTTTTTTTTTTTTTAAGATTTATTTATTTTTTTTTTTTTAAAAATTTATATTTATATTTATATTTATAATAAATAATATATAAAAAATAATATAAATTTGTTTATATATATATAATAATAATATATAATATATAATTTCTAATTTTTTTTTTTTCTATTTTATTTATATATAAATTTAATAGATATAAAATACTGTTTATATTTCTTTAACAGTCCTAATTTTGTATATATAACATATAATTTATATATATAATATAAAACGGAATATTTTTTTCCTTTTTTTTTACATTATTTTCTAAATAAAAAGGAAATTCCTATTTTTATACTTTTTTTTCTACCACTTTTTTTAATTAATTATTGTCAATTATAGAATTTGTTCTAATATATGAAAATTAATGCGTTATAATAATATTAATAAATAATAAAGATAATATTAAATAATAATAATTAAAATTAAATGATAACAAAAAATTATTATAATGCCATTCATAAAAAAGTGTATAATAATAAGATTATAACCAATAAGATTGTTTCATTTAAACAGTTTTTGTAACAAAAAAAATTTAATAAAATGAATAAACAATTTCTGATTTTTTTCCAATAATTCTATTTTTGTAACCCATTTTATGGTAATAGTAATAACTTTAATTAATAATAATTTGTTTTTTCTTATTAATAATAATAAAGATTAACATTTGCTTTTTCTTATTGATAATAATAATTTTTGTTTATTTAGTTTTCTTATTGATAATAATTTTTGTTTATTTAGTTTTCTTATTGATAATAATTTTTGTTTATTTAGTATAAGTAAAAGCTACTTTTATTCTATTTATTCTATCAAAATCAATATTTCGTAACCAGAAAAAAATCTTAATTGTATTTTCTAATACAATTTAAGAAATTTTAATACATATTTAATATATTAAAAAAAAATAAAGTTTATTAAAGAATATTGTGTAACATTAATCTATAATTATCAACAAAATAAATTAAATTTTTTTAAACATTTAAATAATTACAAAAAGTTGATCGAATTTAAAAGAACCTAATTATACATTTAAATACAATTATCAATAATTATACCGATTGTTCAATAATAAAATTATGCTATTTAGCATCATTAATTCATAGCAATTATATTAAAATTAAATTTAGGTATTAATTTATTAATAATGATATTCTTCTTAACAATATAAATTGTTTAATAATTATTTTTGTTGTTAATTCTAAATATAGGTAAATCCAATTTCATTATTTTGTTTTTAAAATATTTTTTTTAAAATAAATTTTAATATTTTATAATAATAATTAAAAGTTTAATATTTATCACTATTATCTAATAACGGTGAGTAATGAAAGGTTTTTACGTTATCCAATAAGTGCAGGAAAAAGTAGATATTTATATTCTTGATGATGGTGTTTCACGACTTATCATGATGATTTTGACACCTATAAAAAGACTGAAGATGAACTGTAGTGACTCCTATGATGCATACCTGATGTAGGTTTACCTAAAAGAATTTGTTTCGGATAACCACAAATAGCAATCAAAAGTGAAAATTTACATTCTGTATCTCCACTTAATTATTCAATGCATTTATTTTGATATTGTTCTTCTAAACCACTAATATTAATATATTAAGTTGCATATTCTATAGCTTTTTCAGATGTATTCCATTATTAACAGGGATAAATTAATTTTAACTGATAAATACACTAAAAATATATGTTACGACATAATTTATGTTTGATAATTTATATTATAAATATTAATATTTATTTAAATAAATATTATTTATGTATATATTTACTATTATAAATTTATTTATTAACAATAACAGTATAACAGTAGTACTGAACTGAAATTTTATTGGACAATGATAAATGGTAACATTTCTAAATTTAATTAAATTTAATTAAATAGAAAAAAAAATTAATTTTTATTTTTATTTATTTAAATATTATTTATTCATTTATATTTAGACATATTAATAATAATAATTTGAATAATAATAATAGTAATAATAATAAATAATAATAATCATAATAATAATAATGAATAAATAATAATAATAATAATAATAATAATAATAATATTAAATAATAATAATAATATTTTTGTTTATAAATGAAATAATTAACATCAATATCAATATAAATATCACTATTAATGGAATTTCCATTAATTGTGATATTAAACAAAAAAAATTTTTTTTCAAAATTTATTCAAATTATTTTAATTTATATTTTAATAATAAATAAAGTTTAAATTATATGAATAAGCATTTGTGTAACATTAATCAGTTATTATTGTCAATACAAAATTATTAATTTATTTTAATTAAAATAGAATAAAAACAAAATGATTAATTAAAAAAAAAAAATTAACAAAAAATGAATAATGTATAATAAAAAAAGGATGAACAAACATTTGTGTAACATTAATCGGTTATTATTGTCAATACAAAATTATTAATTTATTTTAATTAAAATAGAATAAAAACAAAATGATTAAAAAAAATAACAAAATGATTAATTAAAAAAAAAATTAACAAAAAATGAATAATGTATAATAAATAATAATGTATAATAAAAAAGATGAAAATATATAAAAATAAAAAATTTTTCACTTTGTTTTAAAAATAAAGTTAAAAAAAAAAAGAAAATAAAGAAGAAATAATAAAGGAAAGAAAAATATTCCGTTTTATTTTGAAAATTAAAAAATAAAAAAAGGATAAGATTCCGTTATTAAAAATAAAAAATATTATATTATATATATATAAAATAAAAAAATTACTATAAAAGAATAATATAAATAATATTTTTTTATTTTTTTTTTAAAAAAAAGTAAATTAAACTAAATTTCATTAAAAAGAAATAAATTAAACTAAATTACATAAAAAAAAAAATAAAAATGAAGTTATACATTTCATACTGTTTAGCGTTATTTTTTTTATTTATCAATGTTATATTTGCTGCTCCAACAATCAAATGTACTGATATTGAATGTGTGAATAGTAATGATATAAATGAAATTGTTGAAGTGTATGTTTTTTTAAAACTAGCTTATATATAAAAATATTTTGAAATATTAATTGTTTGTACAATTGAAATATTAATAATTTAATTATTATTATTTTTACTTATTTATTATTATTATTATTATTATTTATTATTATTTTCAAATAGTGATTTACATAACCACCGTCTGAAGGAAATTCCGAATAAAATTTTTGAATTAAAAAATTTAAAAATTTTGTAAGTATTTTTAATTCAATATATTTAGAAGGATTAATAATAAATATTTTTAAAGTTTTTTTAAAAAATTTTAAAAGTATTAATAAATGTATATAATATTTAAAATACTGTATAATAATGTTAGAAACTTAAATAGTAATCAAATTACCGTTATTCCAAAAGAAATTAGTAATTTAGTAAATCTTACTGAATTGTAAGTGTTATAAGTATAAAAGTATACATATTTAATAATTTGTGATAGTTATTATTTAATTAAAATTTAAAACTTTTTTTTTAATTTCATTCAAAATAATAATGAAAAATTATGTAGATATTTATATAATAATAAAATTACCATTATTCCCAAAGAAATTGGTAGTTTAATAAATCTTACTCATTTGTAAGTAACAATTTTGTTTATTTAAATATATATATTTAAAAATTAAAAATTATAATATTTATTATAATTTATTAAATATATTTTTTATCTAATTTTTTAAATAACAATGTATATTATTATTATTATTATTTTTATTATTATTATTATTATTATAAATTTAGAGATTTATATAATAATCAAATTACTACTATTTCCAAAGAAATTGGAAATTTGATAAACCTTACTGAATTGTAAATATTAAAATTAAATTATGTATATTTAAAAATTTGTAATATTCATTAAATTCGATTTTAAAAATAATACTATTTTACAATATAGATATTTAGATGATAATCAAATAACTACTATTCCAAAAGAAATTAGTAATTTAGAGAATCTTACTAAATTGTAAATATTAATTATATTTATTAGAAAATATAAAAAATAATAATAATAAATATATTAATAAATATATTAATGTAATGTAATATTTTTAAATTTTAATTTAATTAATAATTTATTAATTTATAATTTATAATAATAATGAATATTGTTTAGATATTTAGATGGTAATCAAATAACTACTATTCCATATGAAATTTGTAATTTAGAGAATCTTAAATTGAAGTAAGTATTAATAATTTATTATATTGAAAAGATAAATGAATAATTGAATTATTTATATTTAAAATAATAATTAATAAACAAATATTGAAATATTAAAAAAAAAAAGAAAAAAAAAATAAAATAAAAAAATATAAAATTTTAATATTAATAATACATTTTAATTTATATTTTATAACATATTTTAATAAATAATAACATTGAAAATAAATATCTTTAAATAAAAAAAATTTTTTTAACTATCTATACTTAACACATTAATGAAAATAAATAAAGATCTTTTGATTTTGATAAAAAGTTATGTAGCATTCAAAGTATTAAATGCACTGATATTGAATGCTTGAATAATAACAACATAAATGGAATAGTTGAAGTGTATGTATTTTTAAAAAACTATGTTTTATATAAATATTTTAAAATAATTTTTTTTATAAAATTAAAATATTAATAAATTAAATAATTAATATTATTATTATTATTATTATTATTATTATTTATTATTATCAATTATTATTAATTATTATTAATTATTATTAATTATATTATTATTATTAATTATTATTATTATTATTAATTATTATTATTATTATTATTGTTGTTGTTTTAATTTTTGCTAATTCTTTTTTTTTTTTTAAAAAAAAAAATAAAAATAAATAGTGATTTACATAATCTCCGTCTAAAAGAAATTCCAAGTAAAATTTTTGAATTAAAAAATTTGAAAATTTTGTAAATATCAAAAATTTAATTTTATTGATATGAAAATGTTAATAATAAATATTATTAATTTTTTTTTTTTTTAAAAAAAAAATCTTATTAATCAAATTAAAAAATAACAATTTATAATTATGTAGAGATTTAAATAGTAATCAAATTACTACTATTCCTGAAGAAATTGGAAATTTAATAAATCTTACAGAGCTGTAAGTATTAAAAATATACATATATATTTAAAATATTTATAATATATATTTATAATTATTTTATTAAAATATATTTTCAATCTAATTTAAAATAATAATATAGATATTTATATAATAATAAAATTAAAACTATTACCAACAAAATTGGTAATTTAACAAATCTTATTAAGTTGTAAGTATCAACTAATATTTATTTATTAAAGAAAATTAAAAAATAGATAGGTATTTAAATTTTATAATATTTACTACAAATTTATTAAATTATTTATCATTTAATTTAAAAAAAAAATTTATGTAATGTAGAGATTTATATCATAACCAAATTACTACTATTCCTAAAGAAATTTGTAATTTAACAAATCTTTCTGAATTGTAATTATTAAAAATATATATATATATATTTAAAAAAATAATTATATATTTGTTATACTAATAATAAATATTTACTAATTTTTATAAATATATTTCAATTTATTCATAATATTTTATTATTATATGCTTTTAAATCTTTTTTAAAAAAATAAAAAATAATATTTAATAATTTAGATATTTGGATGATAATCAAATTACAACTATTCCAAAAGAAATTAGTAATTTAAAAAATCTTACTAAATTGTAAATATAATATTTATTCAAAATCTGAAAAACGACAATACATATATATATTAATATATATTTATATATTTAAAAAAATTGTAATATTTAACGTTATTTATTAAAATAATATTTTTATTCAAAATAACAATGTTTAGATATTTAGATGGAAATCAAATTACAGCTATCCCAAAAGAAGTTTGTAATTTAAAAAATCTTAACTTGAAGTAAGTATTAATAATTAATTAAATTAAATTGAAATAATAATAAAAAAAATTGAATAATTTTTGAATTTAAAAATAATAATTAATAACATATAATAAAGAGATTAAACGAAAAAAAATAAATAAATAAAAAATAAAAAATAAAAAATAAAAATAATATAAAAATCTCAATAATTTATTATTTATTTATTTATTTATTTATTTATTTAATTATTATATATATCATAAAAATATATTTAATAAAAATAATAATATTAATAAAAAAAAATCTTTTTTTTCCTTATTTTCAATTTATATCTATTATAAAAAAAATAAAGATCTTTTGATTTTGATGATAAATTATGTATTAACGCAAGTATTAAATGTACTGATCTTGAATGTTTGGATAATAATAATATCGATGAAATAGCTGAGGTGTATGTATTAATACAAAGCCATTATTACATATAAATATTTTAAAATATTGAAAATTTTAATTATTAATTTATATATTTATATATTTATATATTAATTTTCTTTTTTTTTTTTTAAATTTTTAAATAGCGATTTGCATAACCGCCGTCTAAAAGAAATTCCAAATAAAATTTTTGAATTAAAAAATTTAAAAGTTTTGTAAGTATTAGTAATTTGATATATATTTATAAGGATAAATAATAAATATTCTTACAAAAAAATTTTTTTTTTTAATTTTTTAAAATATTTATTCAACAAATAATAACAAATAATAAATATATATATTATTTTATAATTAAATTTAAAATAACAACAATTAAATAATAATGTAGAGATTTAAGTAGTAATAAAATTACTACTATTCCCAAAGAAATTAGTAATTTAACAAATCTTATCAAATTGTAATTACTTAATTAAAAAAATGAAAAATATATAAAATAAAAATATTTATAATGTTTATTAAATGTTATTAATATATATATATATATATATATATTTAATCTAATTTAATAAACAACCATTTTTTATTAAAAAATATTTTTTTTTAATATTAGATATTTATATAATAATCAAATTACCACTCTTCCCAAAGAAATTGGTAATTTAATGAATCTTACTGAATTGTAAAGTATTAAAAAATATAGTTTTTTTTTTTTTTAAAAAAAATATATATATATAAACTAATTTAAATTTATGAAATTATGATGTATAATACTCTAGAGATTTAAATAATAATCAAATTACCACAATTCCAAAAGAAATTGGAAATTTAAAAAAACTTAATATATTGTAAGTATAAATTACCTTTTAATCATATAAATATTAAAAAAAATTTTTTTATATGAATTTAAAAACTTGTAATACTTTTTATAAATTTTTGTTTTAATATATTTATATATAATTTAAAATAATAATAATAATAATAATAATAATAATAATAATAATAATATAGATATTTAGATGGTAATCAAATTAATACTATTCCTAAAGAAATTTGTGATTTAAAAAATAATAAGTTGGAGTAAGTATTAATAATTAAAATGAAATAATATAATAACTTTTTTTTATTATTATTATTTTATTCTTATTTTAAAATTTAAATATAGAAAATTAAAAATTAAAAAAAAAAAAAAAAAATTTATATTTTAAAAATAATTATTAATATTAATTTTTTTTTAATGACATGAAATAATAAAAATTATATTTAAAAATTCTTTTTTTAATAAAAAAAATAATCATATTAAACAATTAAATATCTTCAAAAAAAAAATCTCACTTTTATATTTAATGTATTAATAAAGGAATTATGATTTTGATGATCAATTATGTATTATTCCCACTATTAAATGCACTG
Organism: Anaeromyces robustus; assembly: GCA_002104895.1. NCBI lineage: Eukaryota > Fungi > Neocallimastigomycota > Neocallimastigomycetes > Neocallimastigales > Neocallimastigaceae > Anaeromyces > Anaeromyces robustus. The sequence goes on along the minus strand of MCFG01000081.1, from coordinate 75,609 downwards.
ATCTTCAATGTGTGAATAATAATAATGTATATGAAATTCTTGAAGTGTATGTATTTTTAAAATCGTTATGTTATATATACATTTTAAAAAGATTTTTTTTTAATTATTAATATTTTAATTTTAATTTTTTATTAATTTTTTATTTATTTTTTATTTATTTTTTTTTTTCTTTTTTTATAAAATGTTTTATTAATTATTTTTAACTAGGGATTTACGATCCAAAACTTTGAAAGAATTTCCAAATAAAATTTTTGAATTAAAAAATTTAAAAGTTTTGTAAGTACCATCATTGATTAAAAAATAAAAAAAAATTATATTATTATAATTTTTTAATTTAAAAAGTGAAAAAATAAAAATGAAAATATATACTTTCTTTTATTTATTAAAATATATTTCTAATAAATAATTTAAAAATGATATTACTCAATAATGTAGACGATTAAATAATAATCAAATTACTACTATTCCCAAAGAAATTGGTAATTTAGTAAATCTTAATGAATTGTAAGTATTAATTATATTTATTAGAAAATATAGATAATTAAAATATATAAATATGCTTAAAAAAAACTTGTAATATTTATTGACTATCTATTAATATATTTTTTCAATCCATTTTAAAATAAAAACTTGTAACAACGTAGATATTTAGGTGGTAATCAAATTACCACTATTCCAAAAGAGATTGGTAATTTGGTAAATCTTACAAAATTGTAAGTATTTATTATAATAATTCAAAAATATGGAAAATAAAAATATATAAATATGCTTAAAATAATTGTAATATTTATTAACAATCTATTAATATATATTTTCAATCCATTTTAAAATAAAAACTTGTAATAACGTAGATATTTAAACAGTAATATAATTACTACTATTCCTAAAGAAATTTTCAATTTAGTAAATCTTACTGAATTGTAAATATTAATTATATTTATTAGAAAATAAAAATATATAAATATGCTTAAAAAATTTATAACATTTGTTAACTATATATTACATAAATATAATTAATCTAATTAAAAATAATAATAAATAATAATAATGTAGAGATTTAGGTTATAATCAAATTACTACCATTCCTAAAGAAATTGATAATTTAATAAATCTTACTAGATTGTAAGTATTAATTAAATTAATTTGAAAATATGGGAAATAAAAATATATATATATTTAAAAAACTTATTAATATTTATTAACTATGTATTAATATATATTTTCAATCCAATTTAAAATAAAAACTTGCAACAACGTAGAAATTTAGTTAGGAATAAATTTATCTCTATTCCAGAAGAAATTGGTAATTTAGTAAATCTTACTTATTTGTAAGTATTAATTATATTTATTAGAAAATATTAAAAACAAAAATATATAAATATGTTTAGTTAAAAAATTTTCTTTAACAATTGATAATACAAAATTTTTAAATTTAACAATATAGATATTTAGATGGTAATAAAATTACCACTATTCCCAAAAAAATTTGTAATTTAAACAATCTCAAATTGAAGTAAGTGTTAATAATTAATTAAATTTAAAATATTATAAAATAAAAAAAAAATATAAATATAAAATATATAAAATAAAAAAAAATATAAATATAAATATATAAATATAAATATAAATATAAATTTTTTAGAATTAATAATTATTTATATTAATATATTTTAATTTTGTATTAAAAATAATAAATAAAAATTTTTTTTAAAATAAAACAACTAATTATTAATAAATATCTTCAAACAAACAAACAAACAAAATAAAACAAAAATAAAACAAAAAAAAAAAAAAAAAAAAAAAAAAAAAAAAAAAAAAAAAAAAAAACGAAAAAAATAAAAAAAATTTTCCTCTTTTTCACAATTTATATATATTAATAAAAATAAATAAAGATATTTTGATTATGATGATTATTTATGCATTACTCCAACAATTGAATGCTATAATCTTGAATGTGTGAATAGTAATAATGTATATGAAATTCTTGAAGTGTATGTATTTAAAATTATTAAATAATATAAATATTATAAAATAATAATAAAATTAATTACAAAAAAATAATTAAATAAAAATAATAATAAATAATAATTATTTTTAAATAGCAATTTCTATGGCCAAAATTTAAAAGCAATTCCAAATAGAATTTTTGAATTAAAAAATTTAAAACTTTTGTAAGTTTCATCATTGATTAACTATAAAATTAAAAATAAAAGAAAAAAAATATTATTAAAAGTTTTTTTTTAAAAAAAAAAAAAAAAAAAAAAAAAAAAAGAAAAAAATAATAAACATATATTAAATAAAACCAGAATGAAGGATTATCTTCTTTACCTTTATCTCCAATACTTCATAAAGGAAATATTATTATTTTAAAAGACATTAATTTTGAAAATGATAATAATGAAATAGGAGATGTTACTTTATGTAATACAAATGATTTAGCCAATGAAAAATCATTTTTTTCTAGAAAAAAAAATATAATAATAATTATATATATATAATTATTATATTTTTATTATTTTTAATAATTATATATTATGCTTTTTTTTTTTTTTTTTTTAATTTTTATTTATTCTATTTATTATGTTATTATTGAAAATGTTTTCATTTTTTACTTTGTATTTTTTTTTTTTTTTTTTTTTAATTTTTTGTTTTTTATAATATATAATTAAAAACTTTATAATATTTGTTAACTATATATTACATAAATATAATTAATCTACCTTAAAATAATAATGAATGATAATAATGTAGAGAATTAGGTCAGAATCAAATTACTACTATTCCCAAAGAAATTGGCAATTTAGTTAATCTTAAAAAATTGTAAGTATTAATTATATTAATTCAAAAATATGGAAAATTAAAATATATAAATACGTTTAAAAAACTTGTAATATTTATTAAATGTATATATTTTTAATCTAATTTAAAATAAAAACTTGTAATAACGTAGAAATTTATATGGTAATCAAATTACTACTATTCCCAAAGAAATTGGTAATTTAGTAAATCTTATTGAATTGTAAGTATTATATTTATTAGAAAATAAAATAAAAATTTTAAATATATATATAAATATTTAAAAATTTTGTAACATTTACTATAAATTTAAATTTTAAAATTTATTATTTTTAACTCAATTTAAAATAACAATGTATGACAATGTAGAGGATTAGGTCAGAATCAAATTACTACTATTCCCAAAGAAATTGGTAATTTAGTAAATCTTACCGGATTGTAAGTATTAATTATATTTAATAGAAAATAAAATAAAAATATTTAAAGATATTCATCTAAAAAATAAAAATATTTAAATAGGTTTAAAAAATTTTTAATATTTATTAACTATTTATTAATATAAAATTTTTATTAATTTTGTAATAATAATGTACGATAATGTAGATATTTACGTTACAACCTTTTTACTGCTTTTCCCAAAGAAATTAGTAATTTAGTAAATCTTACTATATTGTAAGTATTAATTATATTTATTCAAAAATATAAAAAAAGAAAAAGATTTAAATAGATTTATCTATTAATATATATATTTAAATCCAAATTAATCATTTTTAAAAAATTGTAATATTTAATGCTATTTTAAAATATTTTCAAATAAATAATAATGAATAACAACGTAGAAATTTATCTAATAATAAAATTACTACTATTCCCAAAGAAATTGGCAATTTAGTAAATCTTACCAAATTGTAAGTATTAATTATATTAATTCAAAAATATGGAAAATTTTTAAATATATATATATATATAAATATTTAAAAATTTTGTAACATTTACTATAAATTTATTAAGCATTAATTTTAATTCGATTTAAAATAATAATATATGTAGAGATTTATATAATATTCAAATTACAACTATTCCCAAAGAAATTGGTAATTTAGTAAATCTTACTTCATTGTAAGTATTAATTATATTTATTCAAAAATATATAAAAAATAAAAATATTTAAATAGGTTTAAAAAAATTTTAATATTTATTAACTATCTATTAATATTAAATTTTTATTAATTTTTGTTATAATAATGTATGATAATGTAGAGATTTAGGTAATAACCCTTTTACTACTATTCCCAAAGAAATTAGTAATTTAATAAATCTTACCGAATTGTAAGTATTAGTTATATTTATTTTAAAACATAAAAAAAAAATAAAAATATGTAAATATGTTTAATAAAAAATTTATTAATATTTATAAACTCTTTATTAATATATATTATTAATCCACTTTGAAAAGATGTTTAGCTTATGGACAATTTACTTCTATTCCCAAAGAAATTTTTAATTTAAAGAATCTTACTACTTTGTAAGTATTAATTATATTTATTAGAAAATAAATATATTTAAAATTTTGTAATATTTATTATTATTTATTAAAATATTTTTCAAATCTTGTTTAAAATAATTAATATAGACATTTAGAGGGTAATAAAATTACTACTATTCCCAAAGAAATTGGTAATTTAGTAAATCTTACTACATTGTAAGTATTAATTATATTTATTAGAATAATATGAAAAATAAAAATACATAATAAATATATTTAAAATCTATTAAATTTAATTATTTTCAAATGTTATTTAAAATAATAATGAATGACAATATAGAAATTTAGAAAGTAATAAAATCACTACTATTCCTAAAGAAATTGGTAATTTAGTAAATCTTAGATGGTTGTAAGTATTAATTATATTTATTAGAAAATATGAAAAATAAAAATACATAATAAATATATTTAAAAAAAAAATTGTAATATTCAATAACTATTTATTAATATAATCTAATTTAAAATAATAAATAATAATATATAACAATGTAGCGAATTAAATTTTAATCAGATTACTACTATTCCCAAAGAAATTAGTAATTTAGTAAATCTTTGGTGGTTGTAAGTATTAATTATATTTATTAGAAAATATGAAAAATAAAAATACAAAATTAATATATTTAAAAAAAATTTGTAATATTCAATAACTATTTATTAATATAATCTAATTTAAAATAATAATATATAACAATGTAGTGAATTAGATTTTAATCAGATTACTGCTATTCCCAAAGAAATTGGTAATTTAGTAAATCTTCATACTTTGTAAGTATTTTTAATTATATTTATTAAAATATAAATATATTTAAAATTTTGTTAATATTGATTATTATTTATTAAAATATTTTTCAAATCTTGTTTAAAATAATCAATATAGACGTTTACAGAGTAATAAAATTACTACTATTTCCAAAGAAATTGGTAATTTAGTAAATCTTACCGAATTGTAAGTATTAATTATATTTATTAGAAGACATGAAAAATAAAAATAGATATTTTTTAAAAAATTGTAATATTTTTTTTAACTATCTATTAATATTTAAATACATTTTAAAATAACAATATTTAACAACAACATAGAGTTTTGAGTTATAATCAAATTACTACTATTCCCAAAGAAATTGGTAATTTAGTAAATCTTACTAAATTGTAAGTATTAATTATAATAGAAAATATTAAAAAATAAAAATATATAAATATGTTTAAAAATTTATATATTATTTGTTAATTATTTATTAATATATATTATTAATCTAATTTTAAAATAATAATGAATAATAAAAATGTAGATATTTAAGCAATAATCAAATTACTACTATTCCGAGAGAAATTGGTAATTTAGTAAATCTTACCTACTTGTAAGTATTTTTAATTATATTTATTAGAAAGTATGAAAAAATAAATAATAAATAAATAGGTTTATAATATTTGTAATAGTTATTAATTATCTATTAAATTTATATATTTAAATCAAATTTATATCAATGTAGATATTTAAATCGTAATCAAATTACCTCTATTCCAAATGAAGTTTGTAATTTAAAAAATTTCAAATTAAAGTAAGTATTAATTATTAATGATAAAGGAATAATAGAATAATTTAAAATTTAAAAAATAAAATAAGATAAATTTTTTTTTTTTTTATTAAAAAAAATATAATAATTAATTATTTATTTAAATATATTTTAATTTCTATATATCATTAAAAATTAAATTTAAAAAATATATTATGAAAAACATTAATATTAAAAATAAACAAAGTATTAATGATTTGAAATCATTAGGATTATGCAATTAAAAATATATAAAGAAATAAATAAACAAAGGTATTTTTGATTTGGAGTATTAAATTTTATGATAATAAAAATTAAAATTATTTTTTAATAGTTAATATTTAATATTTAATTATAAATTATATATATATATACTTTTTTTAAAACTTACAACTATAATATAATAATTACCACTATTATAAGGACTAATCTACTATTATATATAACTGTAACTACTACTATTGCTAAAAGATCAATAATACTGTTAAATATTTATGTATACAGTATAAAAATATTCATTTTTTTTTTTTTTTGTTTATTTTTAAAAATATTATATAAATTTTAAATAATTAGAATTTATATAATTTATAATAAATGAAAAAGTAAAAAAATAAAAATAAAAATTAAAAATAAAAATTAAAAAAAAAAAAAATTATTAATATAATATAATATTTAAATATATAAATATATAAAATATAAAATTATTATTATTATTATTATTATTATTATTATTATTATTATTATTATTATTATTATTATTATTATTATTATTATTATTATTATTATTATTATTATTATTATTATTATTATTATTATTATTATTATTATTATTATTATTATTATTATTATTATTATAATTATTATTATTATTATTACTATTATTATTATTATTATTATTATTATTATTGTACATTTTTTCTTTTTTTTCTTTGTTTGTTGCTTGGTTATGAGTTTCCTAATATTAATTTAAGTATTAAATGGATTTTACGTTTACGCTGTGGTTATAAATACAACTCAAAAATAGCAATCAAGAGTAAAAGGGTGTTAAAAGAATGTCCTTCTTATTGCCCTTGCTGTCAGCAAGGTGATCAATCATTTGAACATTGGATATTTGAATGCCCTTACTTCTCTTCATTTAAATGGAATTCACTTAATTTCATCAATGACCTTTTACAGTAAATTCTCAGAAAAAATAAGGACTCATTCCTTATTAAATAATAATACATCTACTTCAAATTATAAAAAATAATATTAATCAAAAATTATTAACATTCCTTCTTGGTAGAATTACAGCATTGAAAGAGCTGCATTTCGATAAAGGGGGAACGGAAGCAATTAACTGAATGAATGTCTCTACAAAAAGTTCAGATGAGCTTCCTGTTCCATACTTTGCCAAACTAGCCGAGTTTTTTAACAAAAACCTTTCCAGTTATATACAGCTCTTTGGAGTTGCTTTTTGATCGGTATAAATCTTCACCCTTCAGAATCAAGAGCGTCAATGTTACTTCTGTATTTTATAATACTATATTATTTAGAGAGGAGTGAAATCCGAACAGTACACTTTACCGGAAATTACACTAATTTCAGAAATTTTTTTATATTTTTCTTTATATTAGATATTTATAATATTTTTTTTTTTTTCAATTTTAGTCAATAAGATTTTTTTTTATACTATTTTTTAAAATTATCTTATTTTTTATGTACTTATCTAAATGTATATATATAAACAATTTTTATTAATAAATAAAACACTAAGAAGTGTATTCTCTTCCTTAGTCTAAAAAATAAAAAAATAAAAAAAATAAAACGGAATTTTTTTTCTTTTTGGAGATTTTTACTTGTTGGATTATAAAATAGCATATATTTTTAATATACAATTACTCAATAAAGTTTAAATTTCACCTGTAATACTATAAAATAAAAAAAAAAAAAAAAAAAAAAAAAAAAAAAAAAAAAAAAAAAAAAAAACACTCATAAATAAATAATAAAAAATAATTTATCATTTTATTTAAAAAAAAAAATTCTTCATTTATTATTTATTTAAATATTATTTATTTATTTATTTAAATATTATTATATGATAATAATTATTAACAAAATATGAATAAATAATATATAAAAATGTATAATAAAAAAAAAATGAAAATAAATATAAATAAAAAAATTTTTTTTTCACTTTGTTTTAAAAAAAAAGTTAAAAAAAAGAAAATAAAGAAGAAATAATAAATGAAAGGATAATATTCCTTTTTATTTTGAAAATAAAAAATAAAAAAAAAGGAAAATATTCTGTTATTAAAAATAAAAAATATTATATACAAAAAACAAAGAAATTACTAAAAAAAAATAATAATAATAATAATAATAAAAAAATAATATAAAAAACTAATATAAATAATTCACAATTAATTATTATATATATTATAATAATATATTATCAAAAATACAAGAAAAATAAAAAATAAAAAATTTAATAAAAATAATTTTCTGTATTTTTTTCCAAAATAAACATCAAAAATTATAATAATGATTTATAAAATTTTTTTAAAAAAAAAAAAAAACACAAACATCTTTGGTAGTACAATTTTAATATTATAATTTTATTCGGGAAGTGTGCATTTCGGCAATGTATTTCGTAAATGTATTGCGCATTAAAATAACGTATTATTTAAATGTATTATATTGTGGCTTATAAATTAAATTAATAAAAATTTTATTGATTCAAAGAGTCAAAATAAAATAAATTATATGAATTTAAATATTCAAAAACTAATCTAAAATTTATATTATATTTCATTAACATTAAAGTATAAAGTATTGCTAAACATGAAACCAATTTATTAGTGACATCTTCTTTTTATTAATATTTCTTTTTTTTTATTTAAATTATGAAATAAATAAAATATTAATTTAAGTGAAATTTAAAATGTATATTAATAATTCAAGTATTAAACATAAATCTCAATATTTCAATATTTTTAAAAGAATATTATTTATTCAAAAGAAAAATTTATATAAACTCTCCTAAAAAATTTTTTATATATAAATGTGGCGTTCAAAAAATTTATATACATTTACAATATAAAATATGGCGTAAAGGGTCTATCAATGCAAAAAATTTCATGTACATTGCCGAAATGCCCTACACCCATTTTATTCTACACTAATATTATATTTATAATTTTATTACTAATTAAGGTTGATAAAATAAATATGAATAAATGTGAGTAACACAAATTTATTCATAATCGTTTTTTTTTTAGAAATTTTGAATATTAAATCTATATAAATTTTTTTTTTATTATTAGAACATTATTAAAATAATAAATAATATTTTAATACATAAAATTAATTTATTAATAAATTAATAATTAATTAGCACTATATAGTAATTCTATAAATATGAGATAATATATTATATAAATAAATAAATAAATAATAAATAAATAAATAAATAAATAAATAAATAAACAGATAAATAAATAAATAAATATGAATAAATAAATAAATAAATATATAAATAAATATGAATAAATAAATAAATGAATAATTTAATAAATGAATAAATAAATAAATAAATAAGTAAATAAATAGATAAATAAATAAATATGAATTATGAATTAATAAATAAATATAAATAAATATGCATATAATTTATTTATATAAATACAAGTTTGTATGTTTGTTTGTTTGTTTTTTAGTATAAAATTTTATTTAATCCATTTAATTTATTTATTTATATTCTTTTTTATCATTATCAATGATTATTTAAATTATCAATATTATCAATTGTTGTAAATTTTTTATTTATTCATTAGTAAATTATTAAATTCATTACTATTGTTTTGAAGTTTATCCTCACCAATATATCCATAATAACTTATTGCTTTATGCTTATATTTATCATCTGTATCTACATGTTAAACGTTTATTTTCTAAATTATTTATAATAAAATGATATCTTTAGTTTTATAAATTAGGAGAAACTAAGAATATTAATAAATAATTTAAATGATAAAGTTATTTAAGAAGAAATAATTTAGAAGAATTTCCTGATGAATTTATGAATTTGAAGAAATTAAGAATATTACAACATAGTAATTATTTTTTTTTTACATTTTTATACATTTTTGATAATATATTAACAGAGAGAAAAAAATGAAATAATAATAATAATAATAATAATAATAATAATAATAATAATAATAATAATAATAATAATTGATAATAATAATAATTGATAACAATAATAATAATTGATAATAATAATAATAATTGATAACAATAATAATAATAATATAATTATTATTTTTGAAGTAAATTTTGAAGTTAATAATGATAATAATAATATAATAATTATTATATTTTTTGGAGAAGTGAATAATAATATTATTATATAAATACAAAATTGAAAAATTAAAAAAAAAAAAAAAGCCTAAAAAATAACAATAGAATAAATGGAAGTATATATTATAAATAAAAAAAGAAAATTTATTACTTTATAAATATTGTATTGTTTTTTATTTTATTTTTTTTTTCCTTCTTATAAAATAAATATATTTTAATTGTGTATGTTATTCTTTAATCTTAATCTAAATCAGATATTTTACTATATTTTCATGTTCACAAGGCAGATGTAATGATATCCATCCATTATTATCTCTTTTATTGATATTAGCACCAAATTCAATTAAATTCTTTTTACTACATTTTCATGTTCATTTTTATATGTAAAATGTATTAGGATAAATCCATTACAATTTTCTATGTTTAAATCAAATCCATTACAATTTTCTATGTTTAAATCAAATTCGTTTCATATTTGATTTAAAATAAATTAATTTAAAATAAAACTAAAAAATAATTATTTTTTACTTTTTATTTCTTCATTAATAATTCTAATATAAGTATTATTATTATTATCAATAAAAAATGTTTTTTTTTTTTTTTTTTTTTTTTTTTTTTTGCCCCTATATTAAAAAAAAATTGTTACATCGGCCTTATTATATTTAAAAAAAATTGTTACATCGGCCTTATTACATTAAAAAAAAAAACTGTTACGTTGGCCTTATTGTATTCAAAAAAGTTTATCAACTTTTACTTTTAGTATTAAAAACACCATTATATAAATAATAAAATTATATAATATTAATATTAAAAATTCAAATTGTTAATTATATATATTACTATTATTAAGTTAAAAATATAAAAATAATTCAGAATTATTCTTGAAGCTTTATTATATTCTGATTCATTTCCATATTCTCCATTGAGTTTTTTTATTGCTTTATCGAAATTAATATCATCATTAGGGAATTTATTAGTATAAACTGCTTGTATTATTTTATCTCGAATTTCATAAAATTCTTTAATGACTTCTTTAGTATTGTTTGGCTTTTGTAAAGTTTGATTAAATAATTCTCTATCTTTCTTAATTGCTCCCCAACTCCAATTATTATTCCAATTACTAAAAATATAAGGTAATTTATAATTAATATTATTATTAAATGAAACACAATTCGTAAATGATCCAGTACAATTTACACTTCCATTACTATCAAATCCTCTATTTCTGTGATCAAAAGCAACACAATAATCCGCCGTTCTTGTTACAGATGGATCCTTTGGAGTAATTTTTGATCCTAATTTAAATCCATTTCCATTCATCGATAAATTTGCTTCTTTTATCCAACTATTAACACTTTCTCCATTAATTTTTCCATTATTTAAATTAAAATTTCTATTTTTATAATTTTCTTCAAAATTAACATCAGATTCCATAAGTTGTTGAATCGTCCACATATTTTTATCTAATTCCTTACCATGATCATAATCATATTTTCCGGTAAAAACATTAAAATTTCCATTATTCCAACAAGCAGAATGTAAATAAGTTACTGCTATAGAATTATCTCCTTCTTTATCATAGGAATCCCATCCATCATCACTATTATCCCATGCAAAACAGTATTTAAAAACAGTAAATCTCGAATTCATTTTTGGAGCGAAACCATCTGCATCTTTTCCATAATTTGCACAATCACAGTTTCTATAAGAATAACTATAACTTATGGTATTATATTCTGCTCCATGAGTAACTTGTATTCCAGAATTATTATTATATCTCGCTATTACATGATCGATTATATTATTATTTCCTGAAATATATATACCTTTATTAGCTGCATTTTCTACTATAAGATATTTTATAAATTGATTGGAACCCGATATATGAATACCATAATTAGTCGCATTTATTTTTCTAGCATTTTTGAAATCTATACGAGGAAATTCACCATTTGACTGTTGAATACCGATTATTCCACCTTCATTTAAACCTTTAAGTGTTATAGACTTTTTTATATCTATATTAATTACTGGAGTATCTATATATATAGTCCCTCCTTTGGTATTAAGAATGTCCACAGCTTCAAATAACTCATCTTGACTATTACTTTTGATGGTTGTTATAACAATTGATTCAGATAATAATAAAGAGAAAAAGAAAATTAAATATAATATTTTAAAAAATATATCTATTGATAATATTTTTTTGATTATTTTATATTTCATTTTAAAATATCACATCTTTAAAATTTTCAGAAAAAAAAAATTTAATTAATTTGTATATGTTTAGATAATATTTATTTACTTTATTTATTTATTTTTTCTTTTTTTTTTTTATTTTATATATTAATTTTCATAATTAATTTGTTTTTTTATTCATTTTAAAATGTTTATTATTTTTTTTATTATTTTAAAAAGTTTTATAATTGCTTTAAAAACATTCAAAAGTAGTATTTTACATTTAAATTAGAAATAAAATAGTGGAAAAATATAAATTTCCTACACAAGAAATGTATATTTAATAAATAAAGTTATAATATTAGATATAGAAATTAAATAATAATAAAGTTATATAATAATATTATTATAAAAAAATTATATTTTTTTAATTAATCTTCAATTTTTATATGTAATTTAAACTTCATTAAAATAACTATTAAAATTTTATTATTGTAAATATTTCTTTTCCCTCCAGTATTATTTATTATTATCTATAATATTTTACTGGTTTTTTTATTTTTTTTTAGTATCATTTTTTTCATTATGTGTTTTTTTATGATTCATGTATTTTAATATTTAAATTCAATAAAAGTGACGTACAAATTGTGTGCCATAAAAAAAAAAAAAAAAAAAAAAAAGTAAATATTTCTTTTTTTATTTATTTTATTATTGTAAATATTTATTCTTTTTTTTTATTTATTTTATTTTATTTTATTTTATACAGAAAGAAATATTTCTGTATTTGTCCAGGGTTTTAATATTGGAAGGGAATAATTCAAAAAAAGGAAAAGAGTTGAATGGATGAATTTAACAATAATATACTAAAATACTTATTTATTAATATTAATATAATCTATAACACTGTAAAAATATTAATATTAATATTAATTAATTTTTTTAAAAATAATATTAAACCTAATAATTAATAATTTATCAATTTTTAAATAAAAAAATGTATATATAAATATAAATTTATTAATAATAATATTTAAAAATATAATAAAAAAAATTAATAATTATTTTTTTGTTACAAATTTATCACATAAAATATTTTAAGTATTATATTATTATTTTTATATTATTATTTTTATTATTTATTTTTATTATTATATTAAAAAACGTGATACTTGTGAATCTATTGCTTCTAAATTAAGTACAAGTGTTAGAATTTTGGAAAATGTTAATGCTAGTAAGTATAATATTATGTACAATATATAACTCTATCTACATATAAAAAAGAAATTAATAAATGTTAATATATATTTTATTTTATTTTATTTTTAATTTTAATTAGATGTTCTTAACTGCAAAAAATTAAAGGTTGGAGTTGAACTCCAATACCGTGAAGATGGTAAATACGAACCAATCTTTGAAAACAGTACTAGAATTCATATTTAAAGTTTGAATAAAAATATTTTTGGGAATTAATGATCCAATACAAAATAAGTGTAAAGATATAATAAAATAGATAAATATTTTATTAATATATATATATATATAATTCATTATCTTTTTAAATAATATAAAATATTATTTATAAAAATAATAATAATGAATAAAGAATAATAAAAAATAAATAAATAAATAGATAAATAAATAGATAAATAGATAAATAAATAAATAAATAAATAGATAAATAGATAAATAAATAAATAAAATTAAAAAAAAAAAGTAAAAAATAAAAAAAAAAAATAAAAAAAAAATAAAAAATAATATAAAAATAAAAATAAAAATAAAAATAAAAATAAAAATAAAAAATAAAATAAAATGAAAAAAAAATAAAAAAATGAAAAAGGTAAAAACTTTCATTTTTTTTTTTGTCATATTCATTAAATATTATTTACTATTTCTAAGAGATTATTAATGGATTCGATTAACTTAGAAAATATTATAAAGATTAATATGTATTTTTTTTTTTTCTTTGTACTACACAATGTAAAAAAAATTAATTAAATATATTTAAAAAATATATAAAAATTATTTCTTATTTTTATAATAATATGTGAATAATAAAATAAAAGTTATAAATAAGTAAAAATTATAAATCATAATAAATAATATTATTATTAATATTAATATTATATGTTTATTATACTAATTATAATATATATTATTAAATGATAGATATAATAATTAATCATTAATCATTATTAATTTTTATAATAATGATTAATTATTATATATAAATAATTTTTAATTAATTTTAAAAATATTTAGTATATATATTTTTTAATAAATTTTTTTTTTTTTAAATTGTTTTATATTTATTTATAAATAAGAATTTTTAATTAATATTATATATTTAAAAAAATAATATTATTAAAAATCCATATTTTATTATACTTTTTTTATATATATTTAATCACCATATATTTTAAAAAATAAGATAAAAGGTATTGATCTTAAAATTAATTTTAATTATAATTATGTTTTCTTTCATAATTAAGGAAAAGAACTTTCATATAAATATATCACCATTAATATTATTAACAATAATTATATCAATAAATGATAAAATTTAAATAATTTAATTTCATTTTAATCAATCATTTCAAAAAATGTCATTTTAATTCATTCATTATTTGTTATTATAAATAGCAACAAAGAAGATCCTTTTTTTTTTTTTTTCAATAAATATATCTGATAATTTTTTAAAGCCAATATTTATTATATTATATTATATTATATTATATTATATTATATTATATTATATTATATTATATTATATTATTATAAAAATAAAAGAAAAGGAGAAGAGTATTAACATTTCATAATCGTTATTTATGAAAATCAATCACTATTTATATTCAGGAAAAATATTAATTTAAAAACAATTGAAAATTCTTAAAAAATTTTTTACATTATCTTTTTTTTTACATATATTAATAATTAATTGGTATATTTATAAAATTATTTGTTATTATTTAAACATAAATTATAAATGTATTATTCATTTGCTATAGATTTTATTAGAAGATGAATAATACATTTATTGTTATTTAAAAAAAGTTTATAATAAAACTACTATATAATTACAATGAAAAAGTTTTGAGAAATATATCGCTTAATTGTTTCTCATTTCAAATGTTTAGAATTTGTAAATTTTAACAATAATGAAAAAAAAAATAAATATAATACTTTGAAATTTCAAATAATTTTTTAATAGAAAAATAAATATATATAATTTTTAATTTTAATAAAATAAATTCGTAAAATAATAATCAAGCTAATATATATATAAATAATAATAAAATGTCTTTATTATTTTTTAAAATCTCCATAAAAAAATCCAATTCTTTTATTAAAACATAATAAATTTTTAGATCAAGTATACAAAAAATAATTAAAATAATACATTAAAAAGCAATTGATAAAAAACAACTATTATGATCATAAAACTTTATGATATAAGAAATTGTTAATGTTCAACACAAAAATATAAAAAACAAAAAAACTTATCAATACATTTTATTAAAAAATGATTATATTTAAAGATTGTGATTACAAAAAACACAAAAACCTTTAACTTTTTTTTTTTTAAAAAACTTATTTTTTTTTTTTTTTATAATATCTTAATTATGATTTAAAACATATAACTAAATTCAATATATTTTATTGTATAATATTAAACAGTATAAGACAAAATGAATAAAATGGAAAAAGATTACTCTGCTCAAGTTGAAAAACTTTTGCCAGAGACTAAATCTTTAGCTTCTGTAAGTTAAAATATATAAATTAAGTAATATATATATATATATATATATAGAATAATTAAAGTTAACTTATTAATTTTTTTTTTTAAATTTTATTTAAATTTAATTTTATTTAATTATCATTATTAAATAAAATAATAAAAAATATATAATAATAATAATATTAATAATAATAATAATAATAAAAAGAATGGACAATTACAACAAGCACTCGAACAATGTCTTGTTCTTGAAAAACAAACAAGAAGTGTAACTATTTGATGAAAACTTTGAATATATATATTTTTTATATACAAATAAATATAGTACTTATTTAAATACTTTACATTAATTATATTATTTTAATCAACAATAAAGGCTAGTGATTTAGAATCCAATACAAAAATTTTAAATCATATCATTCAATTATGTTTTGATGCAAAAGATTATAAACTTTTAAATGAACAAATCGTCTTATTATCAAAGAAACATGGTCTTCTTAAAACAGTAAACTATTTTAATTATTTATAATAATATATAATATATTTATTAATAATATTATACATATTTTTAATATATGTATATTAATTTTTTGTTATTTCTAATTATTAATAATGATTAAAATAATACTATTATTATTACTACTACTCTTACTCTACTACTACTACTACTACTAATATAATAATATTAAAAGGCTGTTACAAAAATGATTCAAACAGCTATGACTTTTATTGATCAAATTCCAAATAAAGACGATATGTTAGAATTAATTAATACAATTCGTACTGTTACTGAGGGAAAAGTAAATAATTGATTTAAAAATTTTAAAGCATAACTATTAATTATATTTATATTAAACTACGTATAATATATAATATTATTAAATTAATATGTATAAATATTTTAATATTTTTTTTTTTTTTAATATATTGAAAATTGTTATTTAATTATATTATAAAAGATATATGTTGAAATTGAACGTGCTCGTGTTACTAGAAAGTTATCTAAGATGAAAGAAGATGAAGGAGATATTGCTCAAGCTTGTGATATATTACAACAATTACAAGTATATATTTTAATTATTTTAATAAAATAAAAATAAAATATAATATTTTTTTATTTTCAAAGAAAAAAAAAAAAAAAAAAAAAAAAAAAAAAAAAAAAAAAAAAAAAAAAACGCAATATATAATAAGATAATAAGTATATTAATATAAAAATAATTTATTATTTTGATTGTTATTATTATTGTTATTATTATTATTATTAATTCATTATAGGTTGAAACCTTTGGTTCTATGGAACGTCGTGAAAAGACTGACTTTATCTTAGAACAAATGAGATTATGTTTATTAAGAAAAGATTATACTAGAGTACAAATTATCAGTAAGAAAATTAGTCAAAGATTCTTTGAACAAGAAGAAAATAATGTAATTTAAATTTTTTATTTTTAATAAAAATATAAATATACTATTAAATCAATTAAATTAATATATATATATATATATATGCATTTTTAATTTATTATAAATATTAAAATTCAATCTAACAATATTATTATTAATATTTTTATTATTGTTGATATTTTTAAATATCATTAGGATTTAAAATTACGTTTCTTTGAAATTATGGTACAACATGCCCTTCATGAAACTCAATACTTAAATGTTTGTAAATATTTACAAAAAATTTATGAAATAAAATCTATTAAAGAAGATGATGCTAAATGGAAGGATGTAAGTTTTATTTTATATATATATATATATCTATTTAAAATTATATATAATATAAACAAAATAAACAAATAAAAAACAAAAATAAATATTTTATTATTTTTTTATTAATAAATTATTAATTTATATTATTTTATAATATATTTATTTATTTTAATATATTATCTTATGCCATATAATAAAAATAAAAAATATATATATATATATATATAAAAGGTTTTACAAAACATTGTTGTTTTTGCTGTTCTTGCTCCATTCGATATTGAACAACATCAAATTGTAAATGCTATTGCTAAAGATCCAAATCTTAATAAACTTCCATTACATAAGTATGTTGAATGAAACTTTAAAGTTTATTTATTTATTTATTTATTTATTTATTTTAGTTAATAATAATAATAATAATAATAATAATAATAATAATAATAATAATAATAATAATAATAATAATAATAATAATAATAATAATAATAATAATAATAATAATAATAATAATAATAATAATAATAATAATAATAATAATAATAACTAAAATGATTCATTTTTATTATAAAGAAACTTATTAAATAATTTTATAACGGATGAACTTATGCGTTGGACAAAAATTGAAGAAATATATGGTGAAACTTTAAAACAAGCTTATGGATTCAATAATCCAGAAACTTCTCAAAGCTACTGGGAAGCTTTACATAAGAGTGTCACCGAACATGTAAGTTATATAATGTAAAAAAATAAAATAAAATTAAAGAAAAAAATGATCAAAAACTTATAAAATTAGATGAAAAAAAAAAAAAAAAAAAAAAAAGTGTTTTTTTATTATATTAATAAATATATTTTTTTTTTTGAATTTTTTTTTTTTTTTTAGAATATACGTGTTATATCTAAATGTTATTCAAAGATTACTATTCAAAGATTAACTGAATTATTAGATTTATCACAAGATGTATGTATATCCTATATATAAATATAAATATATATTATTAACCATAATAATATTAATATTATTATGGTTAATACATAAAATATGAAATTAAATTTTATGTGTTAAAATTTTTGTAATAATATTAAATCTAATATTTTATTTATTTATTTATTTATTTATTTTATAAAAATAGGAAACTGAATCTACCATTGCTGAACTTGTTGTTTCTGGTACAGTTTTCGCTAAGATCAATAGACCAGCTGGTGTTGTTTCCTTTGAAAAATCTAAAGATGCTAATACTCAATTAAATGAATGGTCAGGAAGTGTTAATTCAGTTTTAGATTTAATTGCCAAGACTTGTCATCTTATTGTTAAAGAAGAAATGGTTCATAACATTAAGAAAACTTTATAAGCAAATAAATATATATAAAATAATATATATATAATCTAAAATTTTTTTATTAATTTATATTTGTTTAAAAATAATATAATAATATTAAAAAATAAAGAAATAAATAACAAATAACATAAAAATAAAAAAAAATTAAAAACAAATTAATATATATATATATATATATAACAATTATAATAATAAATATTAAAAAAAAAAAAAAAAGTATAATATTAAAAAAATAAATAAATAAAAAAAAAATACTAAAAAAGTAAATAAAAAAAAAATCTATAATTAATATTAATATAAATAAATAATAAAAAATAAATAATAAATAATAAATAAATAAAAAAAAAAAATTTCAAATAAAAACAAATAAAAATCAAAATCAAAATAAAGTGGATAAATATTTTAATTATAATATATTTACATTTAATTAATAATATGTAAATATAAAATTTTTTTTTTTTTTTTGGATATTCAAGAATTAAAAAAAAAAGTATTTATAATTTGTATTTAATTTAAACTATTGAGATATGGAGGGTAAATAAGATTTTCATTAATAAGATGATGACAAAGAAGATCAGTATCATATTAATTTGAATAATAAATAATAATAATAATAATAATTAATAATAAATAGTTCAAAGTTTATAATATTGATGAATATATTTATATATATATATATATCAATTTATGTCTAAAATAAATATACAAATATATATTTATTATTATTAATAATATTAATAAATATTTTAATATAAAAAAAATATAACATAATATAATTAAATACAAATAATTATAAATATTTATATATTTTTTGTTTTAATATATATTTTTTATTTTTTTTTATTTATTTATAGGTTTTTATATATATAAAGTGCATATTGATTGATTCTTAATATATACTTTTATCTTTTTTTTTTTTTCTTTTTTTTTTTTTTTTTTTTTTTTTTTTTTTTTATTTATTTTATTTTTATTTTTTGTTAAACATTTTTTTAAAATAACCATTAAAAAAAAAAAAACTATACTATATTGTAAACTAAATAAACTAAAATAAATATGATAAAAAGAAAAATTGATTATTTATAATTTATAATTTAAACATATAAGCATCATTTAGTATTTTTTTTTTTAATTCATAAAGTATATATACATATATACTTTTTTTTTTTTTTTTTCTTTTTTTTGTATATTGCTCTATATTATATTCATTTTCATAATATTTATAACTTTAATTTATATAAAAGAACAATTAAGAATATTATTAAATATTATATACCTAAATAATAATAATAATAATAATAATAATAATAATTAGTAAATAATAATCATTAATTATAATAATTATAATAATTACTCTAAATAATTATTAATAATGATATTAATACATATTAAATTATAATAATTATTATATATATAATAACAAACAACATTTATAAAAATAATAGAATAAATATCTTAAAATTGAT
Source organism: Anaeromyces robustus (assembly GCA_002104895.1). Taxonomy (NCBI): domain Eukaryota; kingdom Fungi; phylum Neocallimastigomycota; class Neocallimastigomycetes; order Neocallimastigales; family Neocallimastigaceae; genus Anaeromyces; species Anaeromyces robustus. The sequence continues at coordinate 54,943 of MCFG01000081.1, read as the reverse complement.
TGATTAATTATATTATTTTAAGGTAAAAAAAAAAAAATTATAAAAAAATTTATATGAAATAGATTTATTGACTTATTATTTTCTAATTATTATTATAATTCACTAACTATTTTATCGTTATTTAAATATTATTAATTATTACAATTGTTATAACTATTATTTTATTATTATAATTATAATTATTATTATTATTATTATTATTATTATTATTTATAAAGAGTTAAAAAAAAAAAAAAAAAGGATTTTATTCTTGTTCTAAAGAACGAGTTTCATATGGAACTAATTCCCCTTCATCATTTGCAATATTAATAATTAATAAACTTGGGTTTGGTAATTGTAAGTTCAATTCATTAATAGCATTCTTAAGTTCATTAACAAACAAATCATTTCTATGACGTACACGAAGAGCATCTTGACCATTATGTTTATGTTGAACAAGAATAGCTAAATTCAAACGTAATTCATCTGAAATACCTGTGGCACTAACGACACAACGACCTTGGAAATTTCTATTTTCTTTATCAACAAATTGTTGTAATCTTTCTTGTAAAGCTTCAATTTGTTTAGCAGTTGTTGACTTTGTATTAACTGTAATATTAAAGACTTGAATTAATGGAGCTGAACGTCTTATATTGTTGATAAATTTTGAGGTTAATTCAGATGTTGGAGCATAAATTTCTTCACCATTTGGTTTCTTCATAGTAACATTAGTTAAACCAAAATCTTTAACAAGATAAGCTTGACCATCAATTTCAATACTAATTAATAAAGGATTATAATTTTAATTAAAAATACAAAGTATAAAAATATTTAAATATAAATATAAATATATAATAAATATAAAAATATAAAAATATAAAAATATAATTTATAATTATAAAATTTAAAATTTAAAATAATTAATATATCAAATATTAAATATCCAATATAAAATATAAAATATAAAATATAAAATAAGATATAAAATATATAATATGTAATGTAAAATGTAAAGCATAAAATATATAATAAGTATAATAAATAAAATAAAAACTAATAACATGCTATTTATATATCAAAGTAAAATATATATATATATATATATATATTTATTTATTTTAACTTACCGATCACCAACATCAAATGGATGAGTAATGAATAAGAAAATTAATGATTTAACTAAATTAGTAATTGTACCACTAATAGCAAACATTGTACCAACCCAAATTGAAGATAAAGCAACATAAACACCACTTAAATCATAATCAAAGATAGTTAAAGTAGTAATAACAATAATAATAATAGAAATAAATTTGAAAAGAATATCTAACTTTCTTAAGGCAATATTAGAATCTTTCATAGATTTTCTTAATGTTTTTTGATCACTGTAAACACCTAATACAAAACTTTTAATTTCAGCCTTACTTAAATCACCATTACCATCTTTATCAAAAAGATCAAAAGCGTCTTGAGCTTCTTTTTCAGTTGTAAAGAATTCTTTAAAGTTTTCTACTGTTAATTCATCTCCAATTCTATCAGTACCTCCTAAATGATAATATAAATTTCTTGCTAACATTTTAGCATCCCAAGAAGATCTTAAAAGAACACTCTTTGTTTTCGTTGTTCCTTTTATTACTACATTTTTAGCTATATTAGCTACTTTACTATATATTTTCTTTTTATTTAATCCTTCTTTACTACTAACTGGACTACCAATATCAGATTTAATAGCTCTATGTCTTGATTCATTTAAGTATTCTAAAACTGTAATAGCTTTATCAATTTCTTCAATACGATCTTCATAAACAGATTTGTGGAATGAAATCTATTTAATAAATAAATAAATAAATAAATAAATAAATTATTAAATATAAATTATTGATATATAAAATTATAATTATTAAATTATTAAATTATTCATTATTGATTATAATTTTTACCGAAAAACTTTGAAGAATAATTTTTTCAAGAGCCCAAATAGCACAACCAACGAAAATAGCAAATAAAAGAGAATTAATAAATCTTATATATTTATTCTTATCAGTTTCAAAGAAAAGATTTAAGAAAAAGTAGGATAAAAATGAAGCAATAGCATGTACAATATATTTTTGTAAGAAACGAATATAATCAGCAAAATTTAAAATTTTTTTTGGAACATATCCAAAAATAAAATCAACTATACGAATAACTAAACTTGGTATTAAATGAATACATATTTTTAAAATCCAAAATACACTCCAAGTTGGAATTAACCATAAAGCCCATGTACTAATAGGATAGTCAAATATATTTATTATATTTCTTATATAATCAGGGCTGTTACATTTACCTTTTTTTAACTCCCATTTCATTGGATTTGTATTATTCTCTAAACAATTGAAATAAAGTAATAAAACGATTGGAATCTAATGTAAATAAATATAATGTAAATATTATAAATTAATATATAAAATGCTTATATATCTTGTTAAATAAATTTATAAAATAAATCAATTTATTTTTTCTCTCTCTTTTTTTTTTTTTTTTTTTTATATTTATTTTTTTCAAACTTACGGTAAATATAATATCACCAATAATTAAATATAACCAATAACGAATGGTTTTTGGAATTTTTGAAAATCTGAAAGTCAAAGATGTATCTTTATCTTCATCTTCACTTTTTTCATCATCCTTTTCTTCATTAATATAATCATCGGCAAACCAATCAAAATCATCATAATTTTGTGAATCATCTACACCTACTCTTGTTGGCATTATTTGTTCATTTTGGAAAGGTTGATCCAATACTTGAGTCATATTTCGTTTAAGTCTAGCTCTTTTATCCTGTTCTTCATCTGAATCTTCTAATTCATTCATTGAATTGAAACCTTCTTTTTTAGTTTTCTTTCTATTTACTACACTAGTTACAGTTGGTGTGTATGGACTTTGTGGCTTTTTCATTAAAGTTTCACTTAAACTACTGTAGGTATCAGTATTTTCTACACCTTGTACCGATGGATTTCTAGAATTAGGACTTTTAATTTTAATTTCCTCTAATTCTACATCATCATCATCAACATTCTTATATGGATTCATGATTTTTAACTTATTTTATTTACTTTCTCTATTATTATTAATTGTTTTAATTGATTATTATTGATTATTATATTGAATAAGCAAGTAAATAAATTATTATTTAATTAAAATAAAGAGATTATTGGGTATTTGATTCTATAAAAAAATATATATATTAAAATAATATTTTATATATAATATATAAGTTAATATATATTTTAATTACATAAAAATAATATATTTTCCTTTTGTTTATTATATAAAAATTAAAAAGAAAAAAAAAATATTGTAAATACATTTTTTTAAATGGTAAATTATTTTTTTTTTTATTTTAAAAATAATGATTTTAAATTTGTTTAAATTTGTATTTTTATGTTTTTATTATTCTACTTTATATATTTTTTACTTTTTATTGATTCATCTATTTATTTATCTATATCTAAAATTAAAAAAAAAATAATAATAATTAAATCAAAATTAAAAATTGAATTATTAACAATGTTTTTAGTTTATAATGTCTGAAAGAATAATATATATTAAAAATTTTAATAAATTAATATTTTGAATTTGATTATTTTTTTTTTATATAAAATCTCTCTTTCTTTTTTTTTTTTTATTTAATGAGCGTGTTTTTACTTTTTTTATATTAAGATTTCATTTTACTTTTATTTATAGTTTAAGGTAAAATTATTGTATATATATTAAGAAAATGTAAATAATAAATTTTAAAGATAATAATATATGGAAATTTCATTGGATTATTAATAATTATTAATTATTATCTTTTTTTTTTATTTTTTTCTAAATAAAATAAAATATAAAGTAACAAAATAAAATAAAATAAAATAAAAAAATTAATAATAATCCTTACTATCTCAAATAAAATTCTATTATTGTCGTTTTATTTTGTTATGGTTATTAAAAATATTTTCCTTATTTTTAATTATTTAAAAATTGAATAATAATAACAATAAAAAAAAAAAAACTACTATTTATATTTATTCTATAATCAATTTAAATGCCGTTATATATTAATAGTCGTAATAAATTATATTTATAAATTCATAGAGTAATCAATAAATATAATCTCTCAATTACTAATATTTATTTTGTTTAAAAGTCGTAAATCTATAATATATATAGAAGTTTTTTTTTTTTTTTTTATTAATTTTGTATTTAAATTTTAATATAATTAATATAATAATTCAATTATTTTTAATAATATTTAAATATATTTACAATAATATTTTAATATTAATTTTTTATATTTATTGATAAAAAGATTTTTTAAAAAAATACGTAAATTAGTACATAGCAAATACATAATTTAATTAATATTTATAATTAATTTTATGTAAATTTATAAAAATTTATGTAAATATATAAAAATTTTATATAAATTTTATGTAAATTTATAAAAATTTATAAAAATATAAATGAATATTTTTTAAATTTTTACTAAAACATATGTGATACATTATTTTGATTATTGTATAATCCATTTATATGTATATATTTTTTTTTATAGGAATATAATATGGAGGATTATATAATCTTCTTCTTTAAAACAAATTAAACAATTTTTGTTATTTTTTTTTATACTTTAAGTTGACGTACAAATTGTGTGCCATAAAAAAAAAAAAAAAAAAAAAAAATTTTTTATACTTTATTTAATAATTTTATGTTTTAATTTATCCATTCATATAAAAAATTTTAAAAAGTATAAACTAGATTATTATGATAAATGATTATATATTTTTAATATTAATTTTTTAATTTTTATTAATTATATATTTAGTATTTAAAAATGACAAGATAACTAAAAACGAAATTATTAAACTAATAAATGATTTTTATCGTATAATTAAATTAGATATAAAAGTTTTACCAAATATTCTACTTAAAATATTTTGATCTATTATATAATTATTATTATTAAGAATTATATTATTATATTATACAATTATTATTTATATTATATAATAATATTAAAAAAATGTATATATATATATATGTATTAGAAAAACAAAAATTCCATATTATAAATACTACAAAAAGTATAAAATAATAAGAATTTTGTTTGTTTGTAATTTAATAAATATGAATTTTTATAAATGTTTTATTATTATAAGTACAATAAATTATGCAAATACAAATTTATAAACACCTTTTAATAATAATATTTATAGCACTATAATTTTTTTTTTTAATAATAATATTTATAGCACTATAATTTTTTTTTAATAATAATATTTATAGCACTATAATTATATTATATTTAAGAGAATATAATATTTTATTATTTTCATGATCATTGCTATTACAATGATCTGGTCTTTCCGGATTCAAATGCAATCAGGGATCCCTGCTTTCTGTATTGGATATTCCCCTTATAAGGACCATTACGATCATGAAAATTATAAAAGATTATTGAATCGATGAATTTATTACAATCTATTTAATCGTATTAAATTTTTTAATCATATTAAACATTATAATACATAGTTGAAAATATTATATACAAAAAATATTATATGTTTTTAAAATGAACAATTTATTTAAATATATTGGACAATCATTTAATAAGATAAATATATAAGTATAATATACATCTTATAAGTTTTTATATAATTAATATTTAATACTTTTTTTTTATTTTTTTTTATTTTTATTACCTGTAAATAAGTTTTTTTTTTAAAAAAAACTTATTTATAAAATAATAATACAAATAATATTTAACATAATTTCACATTAAATTTCATTTATATATCGTTTTAAATAAAATTTTGAAAATAGAAAATAATAAAAAACTAATAATGGTTGATAATTAATTATATCTATTTAGATTTTTAAAATAAAATGGAAAACATATGAATGTTATAATAATTATAATAATAATTATTATTATAATAAAATTTTAAAGTTCATGTTAAAACTCATTAATTAAAATATTATTAATCAATAAAACTATTATTATTAAAATAAAATTTTAATATTCATGTTAAAATCCATTAATTAAAATATTATAAATTATTATCATTAAAACTATTATTGTTTATTAAATATATATAATAAAAATATACATAAATTTATTTGAATATTTATTAAAATATTATTATTATTTTCCTTTTGTTTTTTCTTAATATTAATAATACATATACTAACAAAAGAATTACTTTTTTATATATAAAGAAGAAAAAATAATATTCATGTAATTTGTATATTTGTAACTTAGATATATAATAATAATAATAATAATAATAATAATAGAAATTACAAATAATATTAATTTTTAAAAAATTTTACTTGAAAATACTTTAGTTATTATATAATGATTGCTTACGATAAATAATTTATGAAATCTTGCAATTTAAAGTATCAATTTAATTTCATGTGATATCTTGATAAAATATAGTTAGAATTTCAATTTAATCTCATTAATATATTGATAAAGACATACTTAAGATTTCAACAATTTATGTAACGTACTAATAAAGTTATGATTTTTTTTTTTTTTTTTTTTTTTTTTTTTTTTTTTTTTTTTTATAAAAATAAATCTTTATTTAGTGTTAATTGAAAATTGTGGATTTTTATTAATAATTGATGCACTGATAACAAAGATTTTTCCATTAAAATTTTGAGACATAAAAAATAAAATATAATTTATTTATTAACTATTTTAAATTTTAAATATCTTGAGTATGAATATTTTAAATATCTTGCATATGAAAATGAAATATAGATAATAAAAAGAAAAAATTTGATATTTTTTCTGATACTAAAGATTTTTTCATTAAAATTTTAAGACATAAAAAATAGAATAACTTATTGATTAATCATTTTAAATATCTCAAATATGAAATAAAAATATTATTTTAAATCTTTTGTATATGAAAATGAACTATAGATAATAAGAAAAAATTCAATATAAAACTATTAGATAAGTGATGTGATATTTTAATTTTGTGATGTATTTAATAAAAATTACCAGTATAATTTCTAACCCTATTTTAATATTAATTCTTTAATTGTTAAATTATATATACATAATACGCATGTAATATAATTATTCATGATTACTTTCACATTTATTAAAGTATATATAACGATATTGTTAAATTATATATATAATACGTATATAATATAATTATTCATGAGGAGTATTACTTTCATATTTAAAGTTTATATATAATGATATTAAAATACATATTATTTATAATATAATATACCATAATACCATTATATACTATATAGTTAATGCTATTATAATATTAAAAAATGTATATATATATGATATTATATTAACACGATTTAACAATTTATTATTAATGTTAATGTAAGAGGTTAATTTTAATGATAAATTATTTAAATATTATAATAATTAAAATTTGTATATATATATATATATAAAATTAGATCTTAATGTTTTATTTTTTTGAGAATAATTTTTAAAAACTAAATTTTTGATAATGGATTAGTTTAATATAAATGATAGTATCGACACTAATTAATATTATAATATTATTATATTATAAATAATTTATTCTTCATATATCAATATCTTAGTTGTAACAAAAAAAAAAAAAGGTTTGATCATTAACTGAAAAAAAATTAGTATATGAATTTATTAATTACTTTTTTTTTTCATTCATTCTTTTCTTTTCTTATTTATTTTTATATAATTATTTTTTTATTTGTCTATTGCTTTATATTATATTTTATTTTATTTTTTATATATATAATAAACATATTTCATTTTTTTAAATTAATATTACATTAAACTTTAAAAAAAAAGTTATATTATTATTTAGAAAAAAAGTTACATTATTTATTATTATTTATAAAAAACATATTTATTATTAAAATACAACTGAATAAATAAAGTAATCAAAAATATTAATTAGAAGTTATTAAAAATTTTGATAAATTATTTTATTATTTATTTTAATCAAAAAATTTTATAATATATATATTTTAAACAAGTTAAGTTTTTGAAAATAATTTTATCGTTATTCATTATTATTTTAACTAGCATTATTAACTAGCATTATTACTATTCTATATCTTTATAATTAATAAAATTTTATATTTTTATATGTTTGATTACATTATTATATTAATTAACAGTATCTATAAAATGATATAAAAAAAATCAAAATTTTTTTAACTTTATTTTTTTTTTTTTTAAAAAAAAGATATAAAGATAATAATTATAATAATTATTTTTTTAATGAAAATTTATTAAAAATTACATTAATTGAAAAAAAATAAAGTGCATCATTAATATAATAAAATGTCAATGAAAAAAAAAAAAAAAAAAAAAAAAGAAAAAAGAGTATATATTTTTTTATAAACTATTTTATATATTATCTATATTACATTCATGATGATCCAAATATTTTAATTTGATTTCATTAAAATATTAGATTAAAATCATTATTTAAATTAATGTTTTTTTTTTAATCTGTTTAGTGTATTTTTATTCTTTTATTTTTATATAATGATAATATATATAATTAGTTAAAATAATTATTTTGTATGAACGAAATAATTTTGTTAAAACTAATATTTAATGGATTTTATTTTTTTTTAATGTTGATTGTTAATAAAATTAACATCATTCAATATTTATTGAAAATAAATATTAAATTTTTATATTTAAATCTTATGGTAGTACAAAATTTCTTAGCATTGAAAAATAAAAAGTATATGAAACTAGATTTAAATATAAAAATAATACAAAATTATTTTTAATTTTTAAAAAATTTTTTTTTTCAGTAGATAAATATAAATATAAGTATAAAATATAAATATGTTTTTTTTTGTAATCTATATTCTTTTATTATTAACATTAATACATTATTACTTTATTTATATTTTATAAATCTTTCTCTGTAAGCTCTGTAAGATACTTTTTCCTAACTTTTTTCATTTTTTTTTTTTTTAATTATTTTTATAATGTATTATTTTGTATATTAAAAAAATAGTATTTAAATATAATTTTTTTTAATATATTATTTTAATCTAATGAAATAACCAAAATGTATTAAAAATGAGGTTGTTTTTTCTTTATTATTTAACTAAAGTGAAAAAAGGTTAAAACTTTATTAAATATTATTTTATAAATTATAATGTTGTTACTTTAATTTGTTATATTTTATATTTAATATTAATATATTTATATTAATTATGGATGGTATAATTAATTTAATTTAAAAGCCATTAAATTGTTCTATATATTCGTCATATATTATAATTTATGTATATAATATATTACAATATATTATAATTTAAATCATCAAACTTAAATAAAAAAAAATATCATTCATCTATCTATTATGAAATTGATATTTCATTTAATAGAATATAATGTAATATATGTAAAGTATAATTAATATATTAAAAACAAAAAGGTATTATTTTAATAACTATTGAATGAAATATATATAAATATAATTTTTTAAAGATCATTAAGAAAAAAAAAAAAAAAAAAAGTTAAATCAACAGAAATTAAGATTTTTTTTTTTATATCATGAAGTATTTTTGTTGACTTCTTTTAAATACTAAATACTAAATACTAAATACTAAATACTAAATAATAAATGAAACAATAATAATTAAATATTAATTTTTTTATTGTTAATATAATTAATAATTAATTATTGATTATATAAATTATAAATAAAATTTAAATTAATTGTAAATGGTTTTAATTTTTAATCAATTTTTTTTTTTTTTAATTTTACTGTTATTAATAATATTAAATTTATTTATTTATATTTGTTAATATGAAATATTATTATTTAATTATAACAATATTAATTATTAACTATAGATTTCTTGATATTGAAAAATTCTTATCTATAAATTTACTGTTCTTGATTCTTGAAAATGTATAATTGATAATTTTTTTCCCATCATTCAGTTCCTGTTGTTATATTATTAATATACAAAATTCTTTTTAAAATAATACCATGTTATGCAAAAAAAAAAAAAAAAATAAAATAAAAATAAAAAACATTTTTTTAATTAATTTATAAAAATAATAAGGAGCCGCAAAATTGATATCTAATCATTTAATTAACGACCATAAAAAAATTTAACCGCAAATTAAAGTATGTCTACTTTTATATTTTTATAAAAAATATATATATACATATACTTTTTTTTTTTTTTTTTTTTTAAATTTTATCTGATTTAATTTAAAATAGAAACTACCAAGTTAGATAAATAAAATAAATGAATATTTTAATATAATAATTGGAATAATTTTTAAATATGATTAAAATAAAATTTTAATTAAAAGTAAAAAAATGAATTCAACGAAATACATAAAATGAAAATCAATTACAAATAAACTAAATAAATCATTAACTATTGATCATATAATAATACAATAATATTACATATATATTATATATATTTTGTTTTTTTTTTTATATCATTAATAGTTTTATCCAGTAATTCAATATTAATTATATTTTTATTTTCCATCATCATATAAACTATTTAAAATTATTTAAATTTATATGTATAAATATATTTTAAAAAAATGAATACTGCGCTTATTGTAAAATTATTTTTTTTTACATCACAGATTTAATATTCTGTAATATTATCGTTATCCTTTCAAATTTTTTTTTTTTTATAAACAGTCAGTTTATATTATCCAAATTTCATATAAAAAGAAAATTTTTTCTTCCTCTCTCTCTCTTTTATTTTATTTTATTTTATTTTATTTTATTTTATTTTATTTTATTTTTCCTTTATTTATTTATTATTATTATAATATTATATTTCTTACTTGATTTTTTATCAAATATATCTTAATTATTTGAAAATTATATATAAGATAATATATAATAGTATTTTATTTTTTTATATAATAATTTTCATATATATAATAATTTTCATAATAACCTTTTAAAGTATTATTAAAAAAATTTCGATTAATAAATCATATAATTGTTATACCAAAGTGTAAATTATTATATTAAATAATAATAAAATAAAACATTTATTATAAATAATATAAAATAATAAATATACCTTAATAATATTAATTAATGATCATTAATATGTAATATAGTGTTTTTTCTATGAAAGATTATTGCTTTTTTTTTTTTTCTAATATTAGTTATTCCTTTCTGTATAAATATATATAATCGTATCATGACATTTATTTTATTTTTATTTTATTTTTTTTTTATATAAAATGTGTATCACAAACTACATAAAAAATATAAAATATTATTATAAATAAAATTAATAAATTTAATATAAAATTTCATTAATATAAATATTTTTTTTTTACATATATAGTATAATTAAGTTGTTATCAAAAATTATTGAAATTAATTTTATATTAATAAAGTAATTATCCATTTTTATATTAATTTTTTTAATATATATCTAATTGGATGTATATAATATTGAATATATATAAGTATATAATTCTAAAATAAGTATAATTAATATAAACAATATTACATTGTGTGTTGGTGATATACAATATAATATATAATAGTTAATATTAATATTAATAATATTAATAAATAAAAAATTTATTTTAATTATTTATTTAATAATTACAATATATAAATATAAATACTTTTAAATTAACCATTAGATATATTTATAAAAAAAAATATTACAAAAAATATAATCATAATAAATTATTAACATTTCTATACAATTTGTGGATAAAAAAAGATATATATAAAATAAAGTATATTTTAGTATACTAGATAAATGATTCATCTTTTATTTCACGATATTCTAAATATAGAAAGTATGCTAAGACAATAGTAAAAGCAAATAATAAATAATAATAATAATAATTATATATAGTAAATAAATAAATAAATAAATAAATAAATAAATAAATAAATAAATAATAAATAAATAAATAAATAATAATAATTATATATAGTAAATAAATAAATAATAAATAAATAAACAAATAATAAATAGATAAATTAATAAATAATAAATAGATAAATTGATAAATAATAAATAGATAAATATATATATATAATACGGTATATATTATAAAAGTGTAAATTTTATTTTATTATGATGAAAAATAATATATATATATGTAAATATTTCATTACCTTTCTTTTTAGTAAAGTTAATTATAGTTGACATTTTTACATATAAATAATTTCATTTTAATACTTCTAAAAAAAAAAACATTAAATATTTGAATTATTATTTTATTATTCATTGATATAATCTTTATAATTTTTTTAAAAAAAAATATATAAATAAAAATTATATTTATTACCTTGTTTATTATTATATATATTTTTATATTTAAATTAAAAAAATTTATCTCTTTTTTTCATTATTAAATTAAATAAATCTTAATGTTGATGTAACTTATAAAAATTTATTTATTGTATTTATAATAAACTATATAAATTAATATATATTATCTTATATATTAATATTATTTATAATATAATATTAATACTATTTAAAATTTTTATTCTTTTTTACTTAGTTTTTTTTTTTACCCAGACAAGCGAAAATTTTTAAACAAAACAAAAAAATATAATCAATTCCAAATATATTTAATAATATATTAGTATATATTATAATTTTATCTAATATACATTAATATTAAATTACTAATATAATATATTATATGTTTTTATTCATATATATTTATAATTTTTTTACACTATAATTTTATATATTATAATTTGTTTGGTAAATCAACTTAATATATTATAAATGTATAATTAAATGTATTGTACAATACAAATGAATTAATTTATATAATAATATTACAAAAGTAATAATGATTATAATTGAAATATATAAAAAATTAGAAAAACAATAAATTTATAGAATAGATTAATTACATAACAAAATATATTATAATATATATTCATCATTTTTTTTAATTATTAAAAAAGTTTTTATTATTTAATATTATTTAATGATTAATAAATTCTCTTTATATTATTATTAATTATTACTAATATTATAAAATATAGTAATTTATATTACTAATATAATAAAAAATAATAAAAAATTTTTTTTAAATATATTAAAAAAATTTTTTAAACAAAATTATATAAAATATTTGATATTAATATTATGCTTTTTCATAATTATATTGATATTTAAATTTTTTTTAATATTTTTCAGTTGTTTTAATTTTTTTTTTCAATTATTTTATATATATTTATGTTAATAGTAATTAAATGAAATATTTTTTTTCTTTTTTTTTTTTTATTTTTATTCTTTTATTAGAGAAAAAAATAAAAATAAAAACTAATTTAAATTAAAGAGTTGCTATAAATCTATTTATTCTAGAATTAAAACTTTTTAATATTATTTTTTAGTATCTATTATTATTTTTTATTATTTTATTTTTATTTTTATTTTTATTTATTTTTTTTGTATATTAATATATATAGTATTTATTTTCTTATTTTGTTATTTTTATATTTATTTAAACCATTGAAATAATTATATCAAAGAAAAATTCATAAATTTGATTTATATTAAACAGTAAAAATAATTTTTTTTTTTTTTTTTAAATTTTATTTATTGTTTTTATTATTTTTTATTTATTTTTTAAAGAAAATTTATGTAATTAAATTTATAGCACTAATATATAATATATGCAAAAGGTATTATCGAAAAGCATATTTTAATTAATGTTTGATAAATTTTTATTTATTTTATTTTTTTTAGATATCATAAGAATATATATATAAAGAAAAAAAATATAAATTATAGTATATAGAAAAAAATATTAATACATATATATTTTGAAGAACTTTCAATTTTGGTTTATTCATATTTTTAAATATGTTAACAATTATTAAATAAACTTGCATTTTTTATATTTTTATATAAAAAGCAATACAAAAAATATTTTTACCATCTTTTTAGATTTTATTTATAATAAACTTATTGAAGTGAGAAAATTTTTTTACTTTAGTATCAAAACAGTTTTGAAAATTGAAAAAGGAATTTTATATAATAAAATAAAAAAAAAAAAAAAACGTACACATATCTATTTAAACCGTCAGTTTTTATATATCAATTGAATAATATAATACGATAAAATATAGTAACAATTTATAAGGTAAAAATATTTAATAATAATAAATTATATTAATATATTGTATATCGTATAAAATTAACATGTAAATTTTATTTATATATAATATTTAAACAGGTATATTATATAATATACAAAAATATATATTGATTTATGAAAACATCATTTTAAGGAAGATAATATTTTAAATTGAAAATAAAAAAAAGTTAAAAAAATATATATATAAAATATAACTTTTTAACTTGAAATAAAATAAAATATAACTTTTAAACTTAAAATAAAATAAATATTATAATAATAGTAATAATAATCATAACAATAATTAAAACCTTGCTTAAAATTTATAATTTTAAGCGACTTTATAAAATCACAGAGGAATAAGAAAAAGAGAAAAAAAGAAAAAGAATTAAAATCTGTAAATATTTTGTTTATTTATTATATAATTGCTAATAGAAACAATTAAATATATATATATATATATAAAGTAAAAGGATCTTATTTTAACATTGCTAGGGTTATATATTTGATTTTTTTTTTTTTTTTCATTAAAGAACACGCTCTCTGATATATTTTTATATATTATTCAAATAAACTTACTTAAATACAATCTAATTGTTAAATGTTATGTTATTGAAATTTAGTAAAATATATATAGAAAAATAGATTTAATATATAATAAATAAATAAGAAATAAGAAATAAGAAGTAAGAAATAAGAAATAAGAAAAAAATAATAAAATAAAATAAAAAAAGTAAAATAAAGTATTTAGAAGAATAAAGATTATAATCAAATAATATATCATAATAATTACAAGAGGAAAAAAAAAAAAACAAATAAATAGATAGATATAATTGCTTAGTTTATTTCAACAATTATATTAGCTATCATGGTTTTATTAAATGATATGGGTCAAATTACCCATATGAATATCCTTGTTTTAGGTGATAAACATACTGGTAAATCATCATTAATTTCTACTTTTATTAATCCAAAGAAGGCAATATCTTGTTCAAAAGGTGCTTATTCACCAACAATAGAAGATTCAGTTCTTATTCAATATATAGCAAATGTTTATCAGAATGACATAATCAATAGTAGTACTTCTATTTCTAATGCTAATCAATATTCTACATTGTATAATCAATCTGTATCTAACTTTTCATTACCAAACCAAGCGGAAAATATGCAAGAAGTATTAAGTCAAGTTACATTACAAGATTCAGTAATAGATTTAGAATCCATTCTATCTGAAATTTCAACCAATACTTTGGATGGTTCTTCATATGATTTATCAGTAGATACATTAAATGAAATATCTTTAGATGATTTATCGGTAAGTCAAAGTCTTTATATGGAACGTTCAGAAAGGGATAAAACAGAAAATTATCATACTATAAATTTAACAGTAACAGAAATTGGTGGAGCTGAAGAATTTGCTTCCTTAATACCTTCTGCAATTGAAAAAGCGGATGCATTTATGTTAGTGTATGATGTTGGAAATGAAAGTTCTTTTCATCATATATGGAATTATTTTAAAAAAATTGTTGAAACAAAAATGGAAAAACCGAAAGATATACCCATGATTTTAGTTGGCTCAATGGTAGATACTATTGTAAAACGTATAACAAATTCAAGAAATCGAGAAGTAACATCGGAACAAGGTCGTCTTCTTGCAAATTTAACAAATATACCATTTTTTGAATCAAGTGCAAAAGCACCAAAAGTAGTTACTTCATGCTTTAAAAAATTAATTGTTGAAGCAAAACGTGTTTATTTAGATTACTTTGAAAATATTTATATGAAACAATTACGTCAACAACAACAACAAGAATTTAATGATTTTGCTCGTCAAAATAGTTATCCACTTTCAAACTTTTCAGATGAAATGTCTTCTTATTCTTCAATGAAACGTTTAAGTGCTTATAAATCATTAAAAACCCCTACTCTTAATAATAATAGTTGTACAGATATTCCAAGTTTAAATAATACTACTGATAATACCAATATAACTGTACCATCAAATACCCATTCAACGATCAGTATTCCAATACAATCAGTGAAAACGTCTCTAACCCCTCAACAACAACTTTTGATTTCATCATCACAACCAATACCTTTAACTTTACCAGAAAAACATCCATCTTCTTCAAATTCTACAGAATCTTCATTATCATCTACTTCAACACTTAAAAATAATACAACTATGAATACTTCATCATTAGATGAACATCAATCATTACAAAAATCTATTATGAATAATAACAATAATAGTGGAAATACACTTCAAAATGAAGGTAGTTTAGAAACAGACTTTACCCAAACACTTATTGATAATGACAATACTATTAATAAAGAAAATAGTACTTCATCATCCGATAATTCATCATCTTCTACACCTACAATGAATAAATTGACTTCATTACCTACTACATTTAATAATAAAAAAAATAGTAAGTTAACAAATTTATTATATAATAAAATAATAATAATAATAAAATAATAATAATAATAATAATAATAATAATAATAAATAATAAATAATAAATAATAAATAATAAATAATAAATAATAAATAATAAATAATAAATAATAAATAATAAATAATAATAATAATCATAATCATAATAATAATCATAATAATAATAATAATAATAATAATAATAAATAATAATAATAATAAATAATAATAATAATAATAATAATAATAATAATAATAATAATAATAATAATAATAATAATAATAATAATAATAATAATCATAATAATCATATAATAATCATAATATTATTCATATTATTAATAAAAATATAAAAGCAGATGAAAATGATAAAGCTACTAAACAACTTTTAAGTTCACCTCGTTTCAATAATATAAAATCAGTTCCTCCACTTAATTTAGATGCATCAGGAGTAGCTAAACGTAATAATAGTATAAATAGTGGTCATAGTAGTATTAGTATAGGTAGTAATAGTAATGCTAATGATCTTTTACAAACTGCCATAAAAAATGTTGCTCAACAAACTATACATTCTTCACTTGATAGAAATAGTTCTGGTTCTAGTCATCATTCTAATATATCCCTTTCTTCACCACCAACAAAGAATGTTACTTATAATGATCAAATTATGTATCTTCCTCAAAGTGTTTCAAATACCCTTAATAAATCTAATGTAAATTCATTTATTCCACATAATAAAAAACGACTTTCCAGAATTTCACTTACTGATACCACTGCAGCCAATTTAATTTCTGCTATTTCAGCTATGACATTAAATGATCCAAACACTATGTCATCTCAAACAAAAACTGAAACTCTTGCTTTAC
>MCFG01000081.1:0-35000 GCA_002104895.1 Anaeromyces robustus | reverse complement strand
ATCATATAATATATATTATATATATATATCATATCAATAGAAATAAAAATATATATATAAATATTTATTTATTTATTTATGTGATAATTAGTTATTATTATTTATATAAATCATTAATTAATAAATAAATAATACATAAGTAAATAAAAACATTGTATTTAATTAATTTAAAGGAAATTATAAAATAGAGGAGAAAAAGAAAAAGAAAAAGAAAAAGAAAAAGAAAAAGAAATTAATATACTTTATATATATTTTTAATAAAAGTTAATATTTATAGTAAAAAATAATTATGATTAAATGTGTATTTTTTAACTATTTATTATAGATTTATATAAATCTTTTTTGTTTGTTTATTATATTTATTATATTTATTTATTATATTTATTATATTTATTTATTTATTTATTTTTTTATTCATCTATTCATTTATTTATTTATTTATTCATTATTTATTATTTTTTAATTTATTTTATTTATTAAAAATTATATTTTTAATAGTATATTATTAAAAAAAAAAAAGTTGTTAAAAATTATTTTTTTAACATATATATATTCAAAAACAACATATATAGATATAATTATTTAATGATAAGTGATGAAAGTTATAACATATGAAGAAAAATAAAACAAAAAATTTAATATTATTATTCAAAAACATATATACTTATTTTTATTATTAATATATATAACTAAAAAAAAAAAAAAGATAAAAATAATTCTTGGTATAAAAGTATAGAATAGTATTTTATATATATATTTATTATAGTAAATTAGTAAAAAATAATTAATAAATTTATTATTTATTTAATTTGATATGGTATGTTTTTTTTTTTTAAAAACTTTTCATTCTAGATCTTAATTTATAAATCATTTAGTTTCGGGTGGTGGTACAGTAGTAATTAATGTAGTAACACTACTTTCAATTATATCTGATGCTATTTTTAAATATTTATCTCTTATTTCCTAAAAAAATTACATCAAAAAAAAAAAAAAAAAAAAAAAAAAAAAAAATGGTGTAAGTCAATTAAAATAACCTATTTATATTTTTATAATAAAAACATAAATTTATATATATATATGTTTAAATTCATTTCTGTTTAAAACTTACTTCTACTTGATTTTCAAATATACTAACAAAACTTGACATAATAGATGCTATTGTTTCATTAACAACTTCCATGATCTCATCATTATTTAAGGGATAGAATGGATTAGCCTCTGTATGTATAAATATTTAATATTATATTTTATTATATATATTTTTAACATATTGGAATATTTTAATTGTAATAATAAAAAATTTAAAAATATTTTTATTTTAATAATATTATTAATATTATAAAATAATTAAAAATATTTTGTTAAATATTTCATATTTTGATGTGAAATTATTAATATAATAGTTATATATATTATTATATATTATTATTTATTATTTTGTTTTATTTTTTTTTTTACCTCTTATAGCCCTTTCTTCGGCAAGTTGACGTTCTATTTCTCTTTGTTTTTCCTTTTTTTTTTAAAAAATAATTTAATAATATAGGTAATTATATAAATATATTTTTGAAAAGTTTTTTTTTAAAAAATATTAATAAAATATAATATATTAAAACATTTATTATATTATATCATTAGTTTTTTCCTGAACAAACATAATATGATTAAATATACATATATATATATATATATATTTTTTTTTTTTTTCACTTATTTATATATATTTTACCATTTTTTGTTCCTCCAATAATCTAACTTCATTTTCCCATTCCTCTAAAGTAATTGCTTTACTTAATGATGGAATTTTACCAGGTACTTCTACTGTTAAATTATCTATACTAATAATATTTTCTTCACGAGGTTCAACAGGCCAAAAAACATTTTTATATAATCGAAAATGTTGAAATATTCTTTATTATTATTATTATTATTAGAATTGTAATTATTATTTTTTATTTTTATATATATATATATATATTTTCATAAATATTGTATATTATATTTTTATTATTAATTATTATTATGGTTGTCCAAAAAAAAAAAAAAAAAAAAAAAGGAAAAAGCAATTAGAAATAACTCATCATTATTTTATTATTCTTTTAAAATATATATATATAATATGTAAAAATTAATCTTACGTTTCTTTCATGAATTTTATAATTATATTCTCTTCATAAGTTGTAAATAATTTTTTCGTTTTATTAGTATAGACAACTGAAGGTGGAGGATAACTTTTAAACGGTTCTTTATCTGAAGCTATTTTTTTTTCTTGCATTAAAGTATTTTCTATGTTAGCTAACATAGTAAGTCGTTCTTCTTCTTCTCTTTCTTTTTCTTTTTCTTTTTCTCGTTCTTTTTCTTTCGTTTTATTTCCACCTTTTTCTTTACTCTTTGTATCTTTTGATTTTGTATCTTTATCTTATAATTAGATTATTAAAATAAATAATTAAAAAAATATTTTTTTTATTATATAAATATTTCATAATTAATAAATAATAAAAAATTAACAATAAAAATATATTAAATAAAATTAATAATTATAAAAAAAATAAAAATAAAAATAAAAAATAAAATAAGAATGAAATACTTTGAGTAGTTGTCGTAGGTGATGAGGGTATATCTTGTTGAGTTTGTTGTTCTTCTTGTTCCATTTGTTGTTGTCTTTTTAAAAGATTATGAATATAAGTTTGTGATGGTGGAGGGGCTTCATCTAAAAAATTTATAAAACCAAAATCATAAAAAAGTAATTTTCTAAAATAATCAAGAGCTTCATGATATTCCATATTTTTTGCTTTTTGCATATAAAATATAATATATTAAAAAAATTTTTTTTGAATTAGTTATTAGTTATTATTATTATTTTTTTTTTTAAATATTATTATATTAAATTAATTTTCTATCTATACTTTTAAATTCATTTATGAAGAATAAAAATAATCGCATAAATTCAAATATTTGTATTGGTTTTAAATTATTTTTTTTTCCATTCCTGTAATTTTTATTATTATTTTTTTTTATAATTATTTTCATTATTAATTATTATATTTAATATAATAGGTATATATAAAAATGAAAATATTAAAATTATATAGTAATTTATATAATTTTTAATTATTATTAGTATTAATAATGATAAAAATGAAAACAGAAAAAATGCTAATTTATTAAATTTTTTTTATTAAATATAAAAATGTTGAGTTTTCCATACATAAATATATTATATAAATCATTTAATATCATATTTTCAGATACATCTTGTTTCCAATTATTAAGTTGTAGAAAAGATCCCAATTTACTTTTTTTTTATAATAATAAATAATTATATTCAAAAAAAAAAAAAAAAAAAGATGTTAAAAGATTTTGATATAGTAATTTTCTATCAATAATTTTTATTAAAAATTTTTTTTCATATTCAAAAAACATTAAACATTATGTATATTAATATTATTCTAAAATGATTTTACTATAATTTTTTTGAAAGCATATCATATAATTAATTGGATATATATAAATCTATTGTTCTATTATATATTTACTTTATACCATCCTCTATTGATAAATCATATAAATCCAAAACATGTTCTAATCTAAATTGGAATCGATCATAATTTTGAGCCAATAATAACTTATCTAACTCCTCTTTTGGCTGATTTATTCAAAATATTTATTTTTAAAATAATTAATATATATATATATTAGTTAAAATTCAAAGATCCAAAGAAAACATATTATTATCTTAATTATTATTTTTTTTAAAAAAAAAGTATAACAGAATAATAATATATTTATCATTACTATTTCTTCATTCCATATATCTTCTACCATTAATCTATTTTGAACAGGATCTTCAACTGTTTTTTCGGTATCTTTTCGATTATGTCCATTACCAGAATTTTTATTTGAAGGTGAATGGATTTGATTTTTTGTTTTCTTTTAATAATAATAATAATAATAATAATAATAGTAGTAGTAGTAGTAGTAGTAGTAGTAGTAATAGTAGTAATATATTGATATTAAGAGATTATCATGCAAATAATATACCGAAGCCATATTTTAAACATATATAATATATTATAATTATTCATTTAATTATATTTTCAAAGAATAATTATATTTTATGATTTAGTTAATTGATTTATATATAAATATTTTATTTAATATTACATAAAATATTATTTCAAATCAAAGTAATTTTTTAATAACATTTGTAATTAAAAAAAAAGACCGATATTAATAATTATAAGATAAAATACTAGAAATTTATAAATTATAAAATAATATTATAATAATCTTATATACCGTTCTTAATGACATATTAATAAATTTATAAATTCGATTAAAAAAAAATTAAATATATTCTTCAGAAAAAGTAAATGAATTTTTTAATATAATAAAAATTTTTTTTTCTCTTTTTTTTTTTTTTTTTTTTTATTTTTTCATTCTATTTTTTTTCTCTTTTTTTTTTTTTTTGTTTTTTATTTTTTTATTTTTTTTTTTTTTTTTTTTTGTTTAATTTATAAAAAATTTTATAAATAACTTTAATTATTATAATTTATAATAAATTGAATTTTTTATAATTAATCTTCCTTACTTGAAAAATATATATATTATATTTATATATATTAATTATCATTAATTTTTTATTAAATAAATAAATAAATAAATAAATAAATAAATAAATATATTAAATAAAAGTAAATAAAATAATTAATAAATAAATATTTATATTTATATAAATAAATAAATAAAAAAAAAAAAAAATATGCACATAAAATATTTAATTAAATTAATTGACAATAGAAAAATAAAAAAGTATTTATATAATTATATTAATAAAATAATTTTTTTTTCGTTGTTTTCAATAATTCTATTATTCTATACAAAATTAAAAGAATTATTCTTTAAATTTTTTAATATAAATATTATTAATATAAAGAAAAATAAATATTACTGCCGTTTTTTTTTTTTTTAAACAATAATTATATAACAATAACAATAACAATAACAATAACAATAACAACAACAATAATAATTTTTATTTATTTATTCTTTTTTTTTTTTTTTTTTTTTTATTTATTTATTATTTTTATTTATTTTATTTTATTTTTATTATGGTTTATTTTATGATTTTATTTTTTTATGTATATATTAGATAAATATATATTTTTTTTTTATATTTTCTTTAATTATTATTAATATTATTATTTTTTATATTATAGTTACTTTTTATTATTCAATCTTTTATCTCAATATTAAAAATAAAAGAAAACGAATAGTATATATAATATATTAATAAATACTATTAATAATAACAGATATCATAAAAAAAATAAATTATTAAAAATAGTCTTTAGATATTTATTTAAAATTAAAAAAGATTTTTTAACATTACAATTTTTGAATTATTATACTAAAAAATAAAAAATTTGTTAATTATTTTTTTTTTTTTTAATTATTACTTTTTATTTATAATTATTTATATAGAAATAATGTTAAAAAAATGTTATTTAAAAACAGAATGAAAAAAAAGAATAGATGAATATATATGTTTGTTTGTTTGTTTTGTTTTGTTTTTTGACTTTTTTTTTTTTTTTTAAAAAAATTAATCCACTATTTAATTAATAAATCTAGAAAGCCATGCTGCTTTGTAATTCTTCTAATTCCTTTTCTTCTTCTTCATCAGCAGCTATATTATTAAATATTATGATATAAAAAATATACATTATATTATATATAATAAAAAAAAAATTTTTGTTAATTTTTATTATTGTTCGGTTTAATATAATATAATTTTCATTTTATAATAATTATTATTTATATATACATATTTCATAAAAAAATAAAAACTTACCAATAGGTCCAGTTGGAGCATTTGGCATAGCTGGTATCTTTTGTAATTTTTCGGATTCTAATAACTTGAAGTCTAATTCTTCTTGTTCTAAGTTTTCTAATTCAGCATTTAATTCATCTTCATCAATAACATCACCAAAGTTAATTGGTTGAGCAATAGCGTCTGAAATTTCATTAGCAAGATCCATTTGTTCTCTGATATCATCCATGGTTTCTTCAACTTTATCAATATTCCTTTATTATTTGTTATAATTTCATTAATTATTTTGATAATAAATGTATATAATTATGATACAATACAAATATCATTATAACACAAAAAATAACAATTAAACATGTCATATAACATAACATATAAATAATAAAAAAAAAGATGTTAATATATATTAAATAAGATAATATTTTATATTTGAAAAAAAAATAAAAAAAATATAATAATATTAATTTCTGTATTAATTATTATAATAATATTTATAATTGAAAATTAAAAGTCTAATTATAATTAATTATCTATAATAATAAAAATAGTTTCAATTTTATTTAGGTTTATTTTTTAATATCTTTTTTTTTACTTAATTATTTAAGGATTACTTACATCTTTCCATGAATAGAACTTAAAGCGTTAGCACCATCCTTCATAGCCTTTAAGGTTGTTAAGTTAGTGTTAGCATTTTCAATAGTCATGATTTGAGTTTCAATGGTCATACGTGAACCCATCATCTTTTCTATTTCATTATTGTAAGCTCTCTTACGTTTAAGGGCAGCAATAGCAACTGATTAATAAAGAATGAAATTTTTAATTATTTTTATTATTATTATTATAAATATTAATTATTTTCATATATATAATATTATTTATTGTAAATGTTTTGCAAAATAAATATATTTTTAATTATAAATAGATTTTATAGTTATAAAAAGTAAATATATATAATATAAGATATTAATTTTAATTTTAAACAGCAATAGATAATAAAATAAATAAATTTATATATTATTATTTATTTGTTTATTTATTTATTATTTATTTATTTATTATTATTAATTTATATTAATTTATAAAAATAATAATAATAATAATTGTTAATAAAAAATATTTTACTTCTTTTATTCTTGGTGGCATTTGCTCTTGCTATTTTCTCTTCATTTTCAATCTTTTTTTCCAATATAGCTTGTCTTTTTTCTAAAATATCTAAAGTTTCCTTAAGTTGTGCGATGGCATCTTTTGGATTGGCCTTCTTTTTGTTCTTAAAAAGTTTCATCTTTTTATTTTATTTTTTACATATATAAATAAAATAAAAATATAATAAATATTATTAATTATTATTTTAAATACTTATAGCATACATAAGAAAAATATTCATTAATATTGTAAACTAAGATGAAATTAGAAAAAAAATAAAACAGTGTATTGTATTATATTTAAATTAATTCTTTTATTGAATTTAATGTTATTTCAATATTTGGTGGATGATATATTATATATTACTGTGATAAATAAAAATATTTTTAAAATAAGAATATTGAATCCTGTATTACAAATTTTGTTATGAGAAAAATATTTTGATATTCTTTTTGAATTTTATTATTTCGAAAAAAAAAAATTTATTATTGGTATTACTATCTTTAATAATCATAAAATATTATTCATTATTACTGATGTCTTTCTTAAAATTTGATTTTTAATATTTTTTGATTATTATTTACTGCTATTTTTGAACTTATATATGTTTAAAAAAATTCTTCATATACATATATAACAGAAAAATATTAGAATACATCATCTTTTTTTTTTTAGTTCATGTAAATATGAATTTTTATTTATTTACATCTAAAATAATATTTATATTGTTTATTATACTTATAACATCAAATGTATAACTTGTTTTTATATTATTATTTTCTTGTTTTTTTTTTCTCCTTTTTCTTTTTTCCTCTTAATTATTAATAACTTATATTATTTTTATTATTTGTTTTTCATCATTTATTTAATTTTTTTCGTTTTATATTATGATTTATAAAATATTCTAATTTAGTGTCGCAATATTTAAAAAAAAAAAATTCATTATTATTATCATTATTATTAATACCAGTTAAATTAATTATTATACCTTTAAATTATTATTTATTAAATATAAAGATTATAAGAGCAAAAAAAAATAAATATATATAAAAATGAAATATATACGATTCGATTATTATATTATATTTGATTAAATCTATAATATAACTTTTATTTTTCTTTTTTAAAGAAAAAATATTTTATTTTTATAAATAATTTTTTTTTAATATAAAATTATTATAATTTAATTGTAATGTAATATAAATATAAATAAAATTAGATAATTAAATATAATATAAATAAATTTATATATATTATATATATCATACAAATTATAAAAAATAATTTATTTTATTATTAATATAATAAAAATAGTAATTAATAAATAATAAATAATATTATAAATTAATATATATATATAAAAAAAAAAAGAAACCTCTGTTGACAAACATTAAGTTGTTAATATATTTCATTATAATAATTATTTATTATCAAAAAAATTTTCTCTTTAAATATAATGTATTAACACTTTTTTATATAAAAAAGTTTATAATTTATATATATATATATTATATATATATTTTTTTTTCAAAAAAAAATTACATATTTTACAATAAAATGTAGCACAATCCTTCGAAATGTTGGCTATATAATCTTCTATAAATGTATTATTAAGAAATATGATAATCCATTGATCACGTGAATAAAAGCTTGACAGAATATGTATAAAAATAGAAATTGATAATGATTTAATTGAAAATAATAATAATAATAAAATAATACTGTTAATAACCCTACTACATATTAATTTTATAATTTTTAAATTATTGACATATATAAGGGTATCAATAGATTCATCTTTTTATTATTTATCCTTATTTTCCATAATTATTATATATAATTTTATATTTGATACTTATTATTATTTATTACATATACTTTTTGTGTAACAATTTTTTTTTGTTTATGTTATATTTTAAATATTCTGAATAATAACAATAAAAATAATTCTAAATAGCATTTCTAGATATATTTATATCCATAGAGGTATTTTACCATATTCATAATTTTGTAATAAAAGAAAAAAAGTTTATCAAAAAAATAAACAATTTAATTCTGATTATATAAAGTCAAATAATAATTTCAGTTTTTTTTTTTTTTTTTTTTTTTGCATGATATACACTTTTCAGTATTAAAGATATATAATCATGTTAATTTTTATTAAATAATATAAATTAGCCGATTTCAATTTTATAAGTTTTATTTAAGATTAAAGTATTTAAATTATTTATAAATTTTTTAAAAATTAATGATTTTTTAATGTTTTATAAATATAAATATTGGGTTTCATTTTATTCTACAGAATGTAGACTAGTAATATCCTGTTCTATTGTATTGTTAATACTATTAGAAGTAACTATATAGACGTGGAATTCATATATCTTTCATTTGAATGTTAATATTAAAATCACATCCTTTTTTTTTATAGTACAGAAAATATTATCAATTAATTATACTATAGATAGAATATTATTTCATAAATTGTTGAAATACATGTAGTTATTTAAATATAAAAAAATTTATGCCAAATATTCATTATATTTTTATAAAATAATTATTTATCAACTCTCTATAAAATTATAAAAATATTTTTTCTTTAATTAAAAGTATAGATTTTTTTTATCAAATTAGATATCAAAAATATAGATAATAAATCAAATATTTAGAAATATAACTCGATTTTTTTAGTATTTTAAAATTATTATGATTAAAGTATTATTAAGTTATTCACTATTTAAGTATTTCAAGAAATGTTGAAATATATATCATTTGTCTTTCAAGTATAGAATAGAATATTTTAATATTAAACTTAGAATTTTTAATTATTTTTTTAAATATAAAGCACCTTTTTTTAATAATTTATATAAGTATTTCTTCTTTAATTGAAAATAATAAAAAATATCTAATTTAATATTTATAATATACTTATAAATATACATATAAATATACTTTTACAGTTTTATTTATTCCAAAAAATATAGAATAATAATATATCTTTGTTCTTATATCAATATTATAAGAATAATTAAACCAATATCAATAGATTTCATTAAATTTTTATTTATATATAGTATTCATATTCAAAAAAATGTTTATCTAATTATTTTAATTTTCAAAAATTCTTTCCAAATTTAATTAATCAAATAGTATATATATCATTTAATAATTATTCATTATATAACTAATTATTTTAATAATAAAATATCCAACATAATTTATATATTATTATTGAATATTTTATCTGTTTAATTGAATTATAATTGTATATTTTATACATTTCAGATTTCAGAGTATATATATTTGAACATAGATTGTGATTAATTTGATTAATTATTTTTAATATTTAAATTAATGATTATTTTATTCTAATCAGTAAAAGAGGTATTTAAGTTGTAATAAATAATATTTAATTTATAAGTATTTGAAGCTCTAAAGATTAAAGCATAAAACATAAAAAATAACTAAAACATTATAGTAATTAAAAATTATTATTTTATATTATAAATAAAAATGCTTTATTATATATTTTTAACTAATTAAGAATATAATATAAAAAAAAAAAATGTTCATATTAAATATTCCTGTAAAATATATGTAAATTTAAACATATTTCATAAAGTTACCACTAATATAAAGTATTTTTGTAACATTTTAGAGTTAAAAAAAATAAATAAGAATGAATATATGAAAATATATGTAAATCAAAACATAATATCAATGCTGAATACAACGCATTTATAATATTTAAAAAAAAAAAAAAAGAAACATTCAATTATTGTATAGATTTACTTTCCAAATAATATTTTATAATAATCAAGTAATTAATTAATTTTAATTATTTTATATGAAGATGAATTATCATTTTATAAATAATAATAATTTGTTGAAATTTTATTATCACTATAAAGATCCCAGTTTAATATAATAAAGGGATAATAAAAAAAAAAAATAAAAAAAAAAAAAAAGGTTATAGATTTTATGATTTTTGTTTATTAAATTATTATTAAAAAAAAGATAGTATTATAATTATAATAACAATGTTTATTATTTATAAATAAATTGACATTATTAATAAACACTATAAAAATGTTATTAATATTAATATTATTATTATTATTATTTTATTTACACTGAAAATTATGTAATTACATTTAAAAATATGTAATTATTATAGAATTAATAAATTTATAAAAATAAATATTAAAAAAAATTTAAACTCTTTAGTTTATATAGTTTGAACTTCACGTTAAAAAAAAAAAAATATGTTGTTATTATTCTATATATATCTAAAATAATATCATAAAGCATAAAAAAGTATTAAACTTTTCTAGAAATGATAATTATTATTGTTTTAATAATGAATGAAAAATTTAAAAATATAAAAAAAAATTTTTTTTTTTAAAAAAAAAAAAGACTATAAATGATTAATTTATTACTAATCAAATTATTGTGGAGTTATGATAGTAGATTTATTATCAGTGGTTGGATTAGGTGTAGCTGTTGGAGTAGGTGTTTGAGGTGGGGATCTTTCTTTATTTAACTGATGAAAAGTTAAAAGTATAAATGAATCCTTAGTAATAGAAGGAGTTACTGTAACATACGATGAATTATCATCTTGGTCATTAGAAAAAAGTTTAAATAAATCAATGTCATTTGGTATAGTTTTAAAATTAAATGGTTGACATTTCGTAGTTCTAATATGTCTTAAACATGAATCAGAACGAGCAAAACCTCTAAGACAACGAGAACAATGATATGGTTTAATAATATTATGAGAATTACTATGACGAGTTAAATCAAATCTTCTTCTAAAAGTTTTATCACATAATTGACATATAAATGGTCTAATAGAAGTATCTGTTTCTTCACTATGACATTCAGCAAAGTGATTTTTTGAAAATACTTCATTACAATTTGGATATGGACATTTATATGGTGTCATTTTTAATTTATCTGATTTCGTAATCATACATTTAAGAATAACTGGTGGTGCATTTCTTTGAATACATTCAGAAATTAATTCTTTAAATTCTGTTTTATTAATAGGTGTATTTCTTTTTTTAATGATTTGACGATCTAAAAATACAGAACTATAGGCTTCCTTTGTAATTTTATGTAAATAATTATTAGCACCATCATCATTAGAATCGCCAACATCTTCTTCAGGATTACTATTATATTTACGTTTAAATTCATCAATATATTTCAATCTATCCTTTTCATTCTTAAATATAATTTCATCTGGATCATGTTCAATATCTTGTTCATTTTGGCTTGATAAATCTTCAATTCCATCTTCTTCTTCTTCATTTTTTACAATACTATCACCATTTTTAATCTTACTAATTTTATTTCCATCTTTAGTATTAACAAGATTTGATTTATCATTTAATATTTCTCGTAAAATACTACTATTCTCGTCCTTTTTAATATCCTCATGTAAATAAACTTGATGATTCTTTAAACCATTCTGTTTGTTAGTTTTACTAATCTTATTATCACCTGCTTTCTTTCCTATTTTGGAATTATTTAATATAGATTTATTAGATTGTTTTTCCGAAACCTTTAAATTCTTTCCTAATTTAGGTTTTGGTCCCCTTTTATTTCCTCTAGTTTTAACATTGCTTTTATTACTATTAGATGAAGAAGTATCTTCATTTTTCTTTGATTTTAATTTTGAATTATTATTTGAATTATTATCTACTTCAACATCCATGTTATTACTAGCATTATTTGATAAAGAATTGCTATCTTTAGATGGTATATTTTCATTAGATGAATTTGGTATAATCGGATGATGATTTGAAATACAATTATTTGAATTCATAGATATATTATTTAAATTATTTTTATTACTATTTATTTGTTCTATCATTTGATTTTGGTTATTATTATTAGGTGTAATAGGATATCTGATATAATTATTACCATTATTATTATTACAATTAGAATTATTATTTACAGGTGATCCTGTATTATTATTAACAATTGAATTATTATGAATTGGTGATATTGGACTTACGATATTTATATTTTGTGGTGATCCATTTATATTTTGATTTGGATTATTACCATTCATTGGAGATATTGGATAATTTATTGGTCTAATATTATTGTTATTATTATTGTTATTATTATTATTATTATTATTATTATTATTATTATTATTATTATTAGCATTCATCATAGGAAACATTTGATATTTATTCTCCCTTTGAATATTATTATTATTTGATTGATTTTGGGTAATTCCATAATTATTACTGTTGTTAATATTATAATTATAATTATTATTATTATTATTGTTATTATTATTATTATTATTATTATTATTATTAGGTGTAACTGGCGTGACTGGACGATACATATTTAACATTGAATTTGAATTAATATTCACCATAGAAGCAACAGGAGGTATATTAGGTGTTGATGTATTATTACTACTATTGTTATTATAATAATTGTTACTATAATTAGGGGATTGGTTTAAGTTATTAGCATTTGATTTTTGATTATTATTACTACCTCTAGTAGCATCATTCATATTATATTCATAATTCATATTTGAGTTATTATAATTATTATTATAGTTACTATTATAGTTATAATTATAATTATAATTATTATTATTATTATTATTATTATGATTATTATTATGATTATTATTATTATGATTATTATTATGATTATGATTATTATTATGATTATTATTATGATTATTATTGCTAAAATTCATATCTGCATTTGATGGACTACCATTAAAATAATTTATATTAGAATTATTATTCATATTGTTCATATTTTGTTGATTATAATAATTCATATGATAATTTGACGGCTGTGAATTATTATTTATCATAGATTGATTATTATAACCATTATTTTGGTTGTTATAATTTATATTTGAACTATTATTATTATTATTATTATTATTATTATTATTATTATTATTATTATTATTATTATTATTAAATGAATTATTCATATCCTGATTATTATTATAATTGTTATTCATATTAGAACCATAATTGAAATTCATGTTATTATTATTCATATTACTGTTCATATTATTGTTATTATTCATATTATTATTATTGTTATTATTATTGTTATTCAAATTGTTCATATTATTGCTATACATACCATTATTGTTTATATTATTGTATATATTATTATTTATATTACTGTAATTCATATAATTACTGTTATTTATATTTTGAGTATTATTAAAGTTATTATTATTGTTGTTGTTATTATTAAAGTTCATATTAACATTAGTCCTGCTATTACTATTAAAATTATTACTATTATTATTATGATTATTATTATCATTATTATTATTATTATTATTAGTATTATAATTTACATTCAATCCATTATTATTATATAAATTCATATTATTACTGTTCATATTACTTATGTTCATTTGATTATTTAAATTCACATTTGAATTATTATTTATATTCAATTGGCTGTTATAGTCCATTGAATGTGAATATTGGATATTATTGGTATTATTATTATTGAAATTTATTGATGTATTATTATTATCACTTGGTTCTTCATTTCCTATTAGTTGGTTTAAACTGAAGCTATTTATTTTTTTACTTTTACTACTATTATTATTGCTTTGCTCTTGAGGTTGATTATTACTATGAGAACCATTATAATTCATTGTATTATTCATACCCATATTGTTATTATTATTATTATTATTATTATTATAGCTAATATTATTATTTGGTGATAATGGGTTAAATAATGGTCTACCTTCCTGTGAGGTAGTGCTTTGTGGTGACCTTATATTATCATAATTCATTTCTTTATATGGATTTTCTTTAGTAGGATAACCATAATTATTTCCAACTGAATTCATTTGTGGCTTAATTAGAGTATTTGGTTGTTGAAAAGGTGAATTTATTAATGAATCAATAGATAATTTACGTTGAGGATTGTTAATTTCAGATTCTTGAATATTATTCATTGGTATGATTTATATCTACAAATAAAAAATATAATATATAAGTATTTCGTTGATAAAATAATTGAAAAAAATATTACAATTGAAATAATTTAGATAATTATAGTTAAATTTATATTTATATTATAAAACTTTTTAACTTTTTTCTTCAATATTTATCTCAAACACACTTTTTTTTATTATAAAATAAGTATTCATTTAAATATTACAGTATAAAATGTTTTTAAGAAATGTAATATATTTTACCTTATTTTTCATTAATTTATTCTTTATTAAATTAGATGAATGACTGTATTATGTTTTTTATTCTATTTTTTTTTTATTAAAATTATTATTATTATATTATATTATTATTATTACTTTAATTTAATTCCATTTATATATTCTTATTATAAATAAAAAAATAAAAAAAGATTTTGTTATATAAAATATTAACTAAACTTTATTTTTTTTATTTTATTAAAATATGATGTAAAAAAAAAATAAAAAAAAATAAAAAAAAAAAAAAAAAAAAAAAAAAAAAAAAAATGTTTTAAAATATTAATATAAAAGTTTTATGAAATTAAATTTAAAATGTTATATAATAAATATAATTATTAATTATTATTTTATAGAATTTTAAAATCCAAATTCTTATCTTTTCTTTTTTTTATTATTAATAATTAATTTTTTACTAAGAAATCTACATATATTAACTCTATTAAATATATTGTTAAACTGCATTGTCATATTTAATAATAATATATTTTAATATATGGACATTATATACTAATACTTCAATTTATTTTCTAATTTAAATATTAATATATTACAATATATTACAATATATTGATGTTTAATATCCACAATATATTTTTATTATTAAATAGAGTTATCCACACTTTCTTGCAAATCCACTAATCCTTTCACCTAAATTCAGGTATAAAAATTTAATCCACATTTTTATTAAAATTTTACATCTACCAAGGCAGATTTTTTAATTATTTTTAAATATATTATTTAATTATAATTTTAATTATTTTTTAATTAATTTTTTTTTAAATTTTTTGATTATTAATAATAAGAATTAATTATAATATTTTTTAAAAAAAAATAATAAAAAGATTTTTTAAGCAAAGTATTTTATTATTCTATGACATAATAAATCGTAATATTTAATTATAATATTATGAGATAACTAATTATTACGTTTTTAATAATTAATAATAACTTTTTGAAATATTTCATTATAATTTTTCGAAATATTATATAATGAACATTTTTTATTAACATAGGTACCACTTTATATAATATATATAATATATATTATATATTTATTTACTATTGTTTTTCTTACAATAAACAAAATGATATTGAAAGAAATATGGGTGATATATAAAAATATCTATATTATGAAATATTTAGAGTAAAAAATAATTAATTATTAATATACCAAAAATCATTATTTTTTTAAAAAACTTGTTTCTTTAATGAAAAAGATTATCAAATCTATATATTATGAATTTATTTTAATTTATTTATTTTTATTATATCTTTATATTATATTATATATTTTATTTATATTAATTTTATTATTAATATATTTATATTATATTAATAATAATATTCCAATATACTATAAATAAAATTTTAATTAATAATTTAAATTATAATATTTTGTCATTCAATTATTAATATATGTAATTTAAATTTATTTGTAATATATATTAAACTATTATTGGTAGAAACATTTTTATTATAAATTAATTTGATTTTTCTTTTTAATTATTTTTCTTTTCAAAAAATCTATATTCTATTTCATTTACCTAATATAATATTTATTAAAATATAATTATTATATATATAGTTTAGTCATTGTCAACTTTGATAGTAATATTAATAATATATGATAAACCTGTTAAAAAACATCTTGGAAAAATCAATATATAATTAATATATAATAAAATTCTTATGTAACGTAACACTACCAATATTATGTAACAATATATAATGATTAATCATTATAGAATTTATATAAATTATGATAAATTTATTAATAATATTAACATCACTAATAAGCATAATAAAAAAAAAAAAAAAAGTAATTTAACGTTGTCATGTAAATTTTAATTAGTATTAATAATTTAATATTATCTATTTTTAATAATTTTGTATAACACATATAAAATATTATGATTCTTTAAACAATGATAAAATGGAAAATTACCTTATAATAGTTATAAATAAATACTTTTAGATTAAATTTAATCCTATATTATTTAAATATATTATTATTTTAATAATGGAATTTTGGAAATATTCATGTAACAAAAATAGAAAAACAGGAAAACTTTATTATTGTTTTATATAACTAAAATAGTAATAGTGTGAATATATAATATACAAAAAAATAAATAAATACATATTTAATTTATAAAAAATATATAAAGTACAATAACAATATGTTTATTCTATTTGGCTACAAATTTAATTAAATTTTACATAAACCAACAAATTACTAATTAAATCATAAAGTTTTTAAACCATAAATCACGAATTTGATTATTAATTTAATAATATTAACAATACTTTTTCAAAAAAAAAAAAAAGTTAAATTTATCATATTTCAATAAAAAAATGACGTGATTTCTTTTATATTAATAATTAAAAATCTTCATAAATTTCTTCATAATATTGAATTTCATATAACTCTTTGTATACTTGCATTCTAAGATAAATAATAAATAATAAAGATATTCATTTCCATTATTTATGCGTTACAATAATAATATATTTATAAAAATATAATAAAATAATAAAGCATAAAATGTAACTTATTATTATATACATTTTTTTTTTATTAAACATAATTGTATGTCTTTTTTTTTTTTTTTTTTTTTTTTTTTTTTTTGTATTACAACAAATTTAATTTATTTTTAATTTTCATTATATTAACGAAATTTTTTTTTTTTTTTTTTTTTTTTTTTTTTGTATTTTTAAAAACATATATATTAATTCTTAAATTATATACAAAATATTTTAATATAATTAAAATTTTAATATTTCTGATGATATATCATCAAAGATTATGATTTTTATTTATATGAAATAAAACTAGATTAATTATATAATATAGTATCAAATCTTAATATAATAATTAACTATATTCAATTTCAATTTGACCAATATTAATAAATATATTAATATTATGTAATAAAGTTTATTCTGTTAATTTACTTTTTTAAATTTTTATATTTCAAAATGTCTATTTTAAAAAAACTATATTAAATAATAAAAAATGTATCAAATATTAGTAAAGCTTAACAACTATAAAACTTAATAATAATAAAATTTTCTATTAAAAAAATTACCTAATATGTAATATTTTTAATAAAACTATCTAGTCTCTATACTTTACTAATTTCATAAAAAAAAAAAACAAGGATAATCTTTTAAAAAAAAGGATAAAACAGTCAAAATTATGATATATTTTGAAAATTAAAATATATAAAAAAAAAACATAAAGTATTGTTTAATATTTTAATGTAAAGTAATTTCTTATAATTATTCTCTTAATCCCCAGAATAATGAGTTTATATTAAAACAATATGAATTTATTATACATAATTTATTTTCCACATTATTATTTAACATTTGTTAAAATTTTAAAATTAAAAAATAATAAATTTAATATAAAATAAAATTATAATAATTTCCTAATTTGTAATAATTTACTAATTTAAATGTAACATTTTGGAATTTTGGGGTTATTTTAATATATTTGGATAATTAAATAATTAGAATTTTCCATTTTTGAACTTTAAATTTTTTTAATTACTATTTAATAATTAAAAAAACGAGTCATAAAAAGTTTAAATTATTAGTTATATGTTTAACAAATAAAAATCCTTAAAATATTAATTTAATGTACTGTACTATATAATATATTTATAATATATTAACAATATAATAAAATAAATCTATTAATATATTATAATATTAATTATAATAATTATGTTCTTTTGTCTAACATTGATGAATAGAAAAGATAAATATTTAATTAATATAATAAGTATATATAGACAATATATTGTGATATATTACTATATTACTTTATTATAATATATTAATACATTATTAAATGATAAAAAGTTTAAATATTAATAAAAAGATGAGATGATTTTTCATCACAAATAAAAAAAGATATTAATATATTTCATCTATAATTACATTGTAAAATAGATATTACAAAATAGATATTAATTTATTTGCATCTATAATCATAATAAATAATTATAGCAATACAATTTGTCATATAAAGAATAAAAAATATATAATAATTTAGTTTTTTAAGTAAAAAAGCACAAGCTAAAGTAAAATAAAAAAAATAAAATTATTAAAATATTTATTTTCTTTTAAAAAACAAAAAAAAATAAAAATTCTGTTAAATATATATATGTAAACAAAAAATACTGATTATTATATATTATATAATTAATAAAGATATTTTAATTAGATGAGATGATTTATAATATTAATATATTATTATTTATACTATTAATATATATCATACATTATTAAATTAATTAAGTAGTAATATATATATTGAAATTATTTTATTATTAAATTAATATAAAATCAAAATCTATATTTAAAAAAAAATAGATAGTAATATAAAATGTACTACCATCATTATTTTGATAAGATTTAATAAAAATATAATATATTAAATTTATTAGACAATTTGACAAATTTCAAATTTTAATTAATAATTATTTTCATATACAAAAATAATACATAATAAAAAAAAAAGAATATAATTTAAATTAATTAATTAATTGTTTTGGGGTTTTTTTAATCTTATTTGTTAATATTATCTTATAATTTTAAAAAATAATAAAATAATATAATTATATATATGTATAATTAATTATTTTATATATATATTAAATTAAACTGATATTAATTAAGATTTAAAGAAGAAATCATTTTGTAGTTCATTTTGCATATTAATTTTGTACCCATATATTCACGGAAAATATATATGTAAAATATTAAAAATAATAATAAAATATATTAATATGTTAAAATAGGTTACATAAAATTATATTAAAATGTTTAATAATAATATATTTATAAAATTATTCTAAAAATAGACTTGTTTTATATTAAAAACTATTTTATTAAAACAAAAAAATAAATAATATAATACTACAAAAAAAGAAGTAATATTAAAGAGAATTATAGAATAATATTTTGTTTTAACAATATTAAAAAAGATGTAACATTTTATAAACAAAAATTTTCAAGATAAAAAGTAAAAAAAAAAAAAAAATTATGAATTCTTTAACATATTTATCATGAATATAAATAAAAAAATAAATAAATAAAAGTACAATTTAAATGTACCTAAATTTTTATTCTGTTAGTCAATAAATACTCATAATAAATAAATAATAAATAAATATTTATTATTCATAGTATATATGATAATGTATTAGTAAATCAATTACGAATTAATATCCTATATATCCTATTTTATTTTTTACTTTTTTTAAAAAAAAATTATATCTATATATTTTTATTATTATTTTTGACTTTTCATATATATGTATAGATTTATTTAATATTAATATATCATATTATAATTATAATATATATTTATTCTATGTTCGATTAATTTACCAAAAAAATTAAAAAAATTTTTTTTTTATTTTTATTTTTCTTTTCTTTAATTATTATTATGTTTTTCTATTCTATAATTAATTAATAATTTATTACAATTTTATTATTTTATTATTGTATATGGTCAGTACAGTTTAATTATATTAATGTAAAGTTGTGATTTGTAACATTTTAATTAAATTATGAAAAAAAGTTATTATTATTCATTATATTATTATCAAAAAATATAAAACTATTATTAATTAATAATAAATTAATATTTTTTCACATAGTTATTAATTACTATTAAAATAACTAATATTAAATATTATTAATTAAATATACAACATTCTAATAATTTTTTATTTCTATAATAAATTATATTTAGTACATATTTCAGTAACATTATATAATCATTATTTTAATAATTATTATATATTGTTACTGATATTTAATTATTTCATTTAAATAATTTTTATAAACATATCAAAATAATACAGAAATTACATACATGGATATATTAAATATTTTTAATAAATAAATAATTGAAATATCCATGTGTATATCATGATAATTGTAACTAATTTCTTAAGAATCATATATAAATACACTTTTTATATAATTCAAATATTCTATTTTAATTAAAACATATAAACTAAAAGATAACAATGGTGTAAATTAATTATATATATAATCATTCTATTTTTAACAATTATCAGGATCATCATTATCATAATTATTATGATAATGGTCATTAGTATTATTATTACGTTGTCTTTGTTAATAATATTATATGAAAACACCAAAATATATAATAATAATATTGTTAATATTATTATTATATTATATTATTATTTTGATTTTTATTTTTATTGCCCTAATTATTGTTAATTATTTATTTATTTATTAATTAATTAATTAATTATAATTTCTTTTTATTATTATTATTATTATTATTATTAATTTATTATTATTATTTATTGTATAATTAATAAATAATTAGTGTTAATATTGTTGTCGTTGTGCATAATTTTTTGGTTTTTTAGTATAATTATTGTTATCATTACTTTATTATAATAATATTATTATTTTATTATTATTTTATTATTATTTTATTATTATTTTATTATTATTTTATTATTATTTTATTATTTATTATTATTTATTTATTATTACTATTATTACTATTATTATATATAATAAAAAATAATGAATTGTTATTGTATTATAATTATTATTATTATTATTTATTATTTAATATAGTTATAATTATTAAAATTTTTAATACTATTGGTGCTATCTTTTATTAATAATTTATTAATCATCTATTTAGAAGTTAATATTTATTTATTTTTTTATTTATCTATCTACTTATTTAGT
This sequence comes from Anaeromyces robustus, assembly GCA_002104895.1. Taxonomy (NCBI): domain Eukaryota; kingdom Fungi; phylum Neocallimastigomycota; class Neocallimastigomycetes; order Neocallimastigales; family Neocallimastigaceae; genus Anaeromyces; species Anaeromyces robustus. The sequence goes on along the minus strand of MCFG01000081.1, from coordinate 13,026 downwards.
TTTATATGAATTAATAAATATAGGGTTACAGTTATGTTACACAAATAATTGCTTCACCATGTATGTACTATTTTTTGTATTTTATTTTCTATATTAACAAAAGTTAATTCTTATAAAGAATGTCAAAAATCTTATACAATAATAATAGTTATGAAGTTTCAAAAAAATGTACATTTTGATTATTAAAACAAATAACCTCATGACATTAATAATATTATTATCAAAATGTTTAAATTTAGTAAAAAATAGTATTAAAAAAAAAATACAGATATTATTTGAATATTAAAATTAACTTTTCTAAAAGCTTGTGTAATTAATAAATAAAAATGAATTTTTATCTAATAAACCTTAACTATGATTAAAAATATTGCTTTTTTTTATATTGGATTCATGGGAAACAACCTAAAAAAATGAATTAATCAAAACAGGAAAAAAAGGAAATAATCTACATATCAATTTAAATTTTTTTAATAGACTATTTTAATCTGTTTGTTATTAAAATTATTAAAATTTGTTTTTGTTTTTTGTTTTTTTCGAAAAAAAAAATATAAATAAATACCTAATATTGGGGAATAATATTTATAATAAAGTTAAACACGAAGATCGAAATTAATACAAAATAAAATAAGTTATTATTAAATAAAATCAAATAAGAACAAAAAAGGACATATTAAACATTAAAAATAGGATTTAAAAAAAAAAAAAAAAAAAAAAAAAAAAGCAGTTCAATACATGGGTGACATAATAATAGGGATAGATTTCTATACTCAATATGAAGTTTAATGACAAAGATAAAAAAATAATAATAAATAATAAATAATAAAGGGCTTTAATAACACAACAATATTATATATGATTATTATTATTATTGTATGCCATTATTATTGTATTCTACTTTAAGAAATCATAAGCAAATTTTAGAAAATCGAAAAAATTTATTGATAATTTAAAAATAAAATAATTAAAAAAGTCAAAAAAAAAAAAAAATTAAAGTTAAAAACTTAAAGAAGATGATACAATTTTTCATATATAATATTTGATATATTTTATTTGATTTTATATATAAACAACTAATATATAATGTATCAAATGCTTATTGTAGTCAATACTTTAGAGTCAAATTAAATAATAAAAATAATATATGTAATATTTAAATTAAAAAAAAATAATTATATATAATATATATACAATAATAATAAATGTATTAATATATACATATACATAAAAACTAAAAAAAGTAAAAATGTGTTCAAAAAATAAAAATAAAAATATATTATTTGTTCAGATTATGATTAATAATATAAACAATGTTATAACATATATTTCCATATTATAGAAAATAAACAAATAAAAAAAAAAAAAGGTGGAAACTTATAATCTCCCATTTTTCCATGCAGCCCAAACCATTCCCTCGTATATTTTTTTTTATATCCTTAAAATATAAAAAAAAATATTTATATATAAAATATATATAACATATATATATATTTACATATGTTTAACATTTAAATTATACATTTAATTATATATGTTTCATTAATAATTAAATATTAATTCTCAGTTTATTTTTTTAATCTTTTTTTTTCTTTATTTTTTTTCTTTTTTTTTTTTTTAATATATCAGTCATGTTTTCTATAATCAGTCATTAATTATATTTCTATATTTTTATTAAAAAAAATTTTTTTTTTCTATTTATGTATAATGTATTTAATATAATTATTCAATAGTTAATAATGATAAATTAGTTTATAATTATATTATTAATATATTAACATAAATGTCATATATCATTGTTATAATTATTATTTATTGTTAATGATATTAATTAATGCATAATTTTATTTATAATTATAATGATTTTTTTTTTTATGACTTTTGATTTATGATTTATTGTAATATCATGATAATATTATGATTATGATATTTTATTATTCAAAATAACAAAAATCATCTCATAACCTTATATTCATAAAAAAATAATATCATAAATGAAAAAAAAAAAAAAAAGCTTATTGTATTTATAAAATATTGTTCCTTTTTCCATTATTTTACTTTCATATTAATAATATTTAAAATTTCCCATATCATTTATTTTTTAATTTATTTATTAATTGATTGATTTACTTATTTAATGATTTGATTCATAGATTTATAGATTTAATCAATAAATTGATTTATTGATGTATTTATTAATTTACTATTCATTAATATATTTATTTATTTATTTATTTATTTATTTATTTATTTATTTATTTATTTATTTATTTATTTATTTATTTATTTATTTATTTATTTATTTATTTATTTATTTATTTATTTATTTATTTATTTATTTATTTATTTATTAATTATTAATTATTTACTCTGTTACTTATTATTATAAACACCATTTTATTAGAAATCCCATTGTAATTCTATTTATTTTTTTACAAGAAACACCATTATATTTATAATAAAAAGATATGTTATATGTATATATAAGTATATTAGAAACTTATTATGAACACGAAATAAAGTAACAATCTTATATATTTCTTATATTTTAATATTTAAAAACTAAATATAAAAAATTTTTTCATATGTTGGATAGTTCTGTTAAATTTGTTTTATTACGCCATTTATCTTTTTCATTATTCTTTAATAGTAAAATAGGTAATAAAAAATATAAATAAAAGTTATTAAGTATTTTTTATTTCTAATTTTTAATATTGAAATAATGTTAACAACATTATTAAATAGGGAAATCACTGTTTAGAGTATTCTAAAGAAAATAAATTGTTCTCCTAATAAGGGCAGTGACACTGAAAAGGTAAAAAAAAGTATTCCAAAGATTTTAATGATAATATAAGAATATAAAGTAAAAAATGAAAATGATAAAAGTCTATATTGATAATTATGAAAAAATACCAATATTTTCCTATATATTTCATTATATATAAATAACATGAAATAAGAAAAAAAAAGATATTTTAACCAGCATTTATTTATTTATTTTTCCATTAAGGAAAAAATATAAATAAACAAATGGTATTTACATATGATGACCCGGAAAAAAAAAAAAAAAAAAAATCGGTCAATAATATTTCTTTAAAGATTTATATAATAAAGATTATAGATAAAGTGTGTCTAAACACATTTTTATAATAATATTATATATTTAATTTTTATATTAATATCAATATCAATATCAATATCAATAAATATATATACTGAAATTATCTTAAAAAAATTCATGAATTATTAATGTTTAATGAGTAATAATTAAAAATAATATAAATATATAAATATAAATATATAAACATAATGATAAGAATCATTCCTTTTTCAATAATAATTAATTATGTCTAAGTATAAATAATGAACGAAGTTGTTTTTTTAATTAAATAATTGTACTTAACCACAATTAAAAAAAATTTTTTTTTATGAATAAATACAATTAAAGTATTATATCAGTTGTATTTAATATTTTAACTGTTTTTTTTTTTTTTTTTACTATACTAAATATTAAATTTATAATAAATCAGTAAAAACTATTAATAATATTATATTACATTAACTCACACCCTTTGGAAATAGTAATAACTATTATAAATATTGATAGTAAAACTTTTAAAACATTAATTACTATTAATACTTAATAATAAAGTATTAACAATAAAACTTTACAAAAATAAAACTAACAAAAGTAAATAATTTAGATAATAATGCTAATCCTAATATAATTTAAGTAATATTTTTATATATAATAGTAGTAGCATTTCACTTGTTATCCAGAGCCTGTGATTATTGATAAATGTTAAGGGTTGAAGAACTACTTATTATTAATAACAAGTCTATCAATAAAACTAAAAAAAATGTAATATATTATATATATTATCAAATATAAATATGATAATATTCTTATTTTATATTACATATTATTAAAGTTTGTATTAATATCCATACATTATTCACTTTATATATATTTAATAGTAGAGTAGCATTATATATTATTTAATATTTATATATTATTATATTATTATATATTACTATTATGTAATTAACTTATATCTTTTTGATTACTTTATGACTCAATTTTAACAGTTAAAGATCCTTTAATAAAAATTATTATTTAATATAAATTTAAAATTATATGAAAGTTAAATCGATGAAATTTTATTATCATTGCTTTATTATATAATTGGTTATTTTGTATTTCTTTTTTTTTTTTTTTTTTTTTTTTTAGGTATGTCGGGCACCGATAATGTGAGGCTCACTGATATAAATTCAGCAATTTGGAAAGCCGAATCTGACATTCAGTATGGTAGTCCAATATGGGACGTATTACCACCTAATTATTAAGGAGTGGGTTTAATATTTCACATTAAGGAAGATTAAAGAAGCATACCCAGATTAAGCAAAAAAAAAAAAAAATATATATATATATATATATGTTATATTTAAATTGAATTGGTATGATAAAGATCTTTCTTTCAAATTAATAAATTTTTAAAAAATAAATAAAAAGAACTTTGAAATAATCAATATTATAATATTATTATTTATTTAAATATTTCTATCACTTAAAAATCAAACAATTAAACAAAAGTATATTTTTATCCTTTAAAATAAAAATTGTATTCATTTCTAATTAATTTTTATTTCTTTTTAGTTTTATTTTTTTTTTTTTTAATGTCTAGAAATTATCTTTAATAAAATTTGGGATGGCTCTTTCCTTCATAATTGAAACACAGTTTTTATGTTTCTATATATAAAAAAGGTAATCCTACTGACTGTAATAATTACTGTGGCATTTCTTTAATTAATATTTAGCTTAAAATTATTTCCAAAATTATTATTGTTATTGATCGTATATCAAGCTACGCTCTACGCTTATACCCACAAATTTTATTAGGCTTAAACAATTTGGTTTTCGAAATCATGAGGAATGTATTAGTCTATACATCTCTATCCGTGAAATTTGTCATAGAAAATTCCAGGATGGTAAATTTACATATATTGCTTTTCTTGATATTTAAAAAGCTTAAGATTCTATATCCGTTTTTAATATTTTGTCAAAACTCTTCCATCTTGGTATCCGAGGAAAAAACTTTGACTTTCTTTCTAACTTTTACTTTTTAATTTAACTACAAGGTAAATTAATACTTGAAAACTTTATTACATGTTGCCCTTACTATAGTGAAAAAATGTAAAATTTTTCTCATTGGTTCTTTTTCTCGATATATTATCCGAAGATTTTTTTATTAAAAATTAAAGTGTTCGACAAAGCTGTCACTTTTTCTCTCCGATTCTTTTTAATCTTTTTATTAATAATATTTTTGAATAACTGTGAAAATCTTGGTGTTAAAATTGGTCATAAATACTGCCTGCTGAGATGGTTTATTTGCTGATGATATCGTCTTTATAGCGCTTTCTGAAAAAAAAAAAAAAATTACAAAAAATTTTACGAAGAGTATTAATATAGGCTGATCATAATGAAATGCTATTTGGTATTCAAAAATGTGTTACTATGGTAGTCAAACCAAAATTTCTTACGAAACTTCCTAACTATCTAGAACCTATTTTTTATCTTAATATTTATTCAATTCTTAAAATCTCTCATGTTGCACCTATCTTGGAATTCTTTTTTCTAATAATTTATCTTTAAAACCTATTATTGATAAAATGTATAATTGTACAAATAAATCTTTATATTCTCTTTCTAACTTTTTTATGAACCCTAGCATTCCTTTAGCCTTTAAAAAGAAGGTTTTAGAGTCTTATGTCATCAGTAAACCTCTATACTATACTCCTCTTATTGGCTCTAATCAATCAAATACAAAGAAAATTAAAATCTTTATTAATACTGGTATACTTTGATGTATCGACTCTTTTAATAGCAAGAAATCATTACATAAGAATATAAATGATATCTCTTTGGATAAAAAGTTTAACTATGTTTGAAACCTACTATGAATACTTATGCTCTCTCTCGAAACCTTCAGATACCTCCTAGCGCTGGAGCTTGTACTACTAGACAAGTTTTAAGTGCTTCAAAAAATGGAAATTTTCATATTATATTATTAAAGATCTTATTTTACACTATAAAAAAAAATTAATAAATTCTCTTTTTTGGGCAGTTAAATTTCTGAAATTATTATAATTTCAGAATTTTATTATATTTTTCTTTATATCAAATATATACTATAAATTTTTTAGATAAAATTTTCTTTTAATTTTTTTTTTTTTTTATTTTTCATCTAATTTTATTATATGTATTACATCTAAATGTATTTAATAATTATCTATATAATAAATAAATAAATAAATAAAACATAGAAGTGTTACTCTCTTCCTTTAGTCTAAAAAAAGAAAAAAAGAATTTTTTTTTTTTCATTTGATATAAATTTTAATACTTTTATAATAGTTTATGATAGAGAATGAGCAGCACATTTTTTCTTTGAAAAAAAAAAACATTAAAAAAAATTTTTATATAATTATCAATTTTATTTTTATCCTCTTTGATTTCTTATAATATACTAAAACTGAAAAAAAAATTCTATTTAGTAATTTACTTTATCATTAAAATATTAAAAAAAAAAGAATTAAAAAAATATTTATATATTAATATTGGTAAACAATTAATTCATAAAGTTGACTTCAGTGTTAATTTTTTTTTTATAACACACAATTCGTACATTATCTTTATTGAATTTAAATATTAATATACATAAATCATAAAAAAAAAAAAAAAAACACATAATAAAAAAAATGATACTAAAAAAAAATAAAAAACCAGTTTAAACATTATAGGTAATAATGAATAATACCAGAGGGAAAAAAATAGTATAATAATATGTAAAAACAATAAATCCATACTAGCCCATAATTCTATATATAGAATTAAAGTAAAATTGATCTAACCTATTCCACTTGAGTCGATAATAGAATCGGCATTTGCTCTACTAGGCTGTCCCATTATGAGTGTTAACATAAAAAGAGTTTTTTTGTTTTATCATTTTTTTTAAAAAAAAAAATACTATTAGTTAATAACAATAAAAAAAGATTCTTTTTATTGATAATACATAAAAATAAATCATACATATATAATATAATGAAATATAAAAAAAAAATAAATAATTAAATAAATAATTAATTATTAATATAAATGTAAATTATTAAATAATTAAAATAGTTTAAATGAAAATAATATAAAAAAAAAAGTTTCTTATTTAAATGGATTTATAAATATATTAATATATTTATGAATTTTAAATACTTTTTTTATATTATTTTTATTTATGTATATTGATATAATGAAAGATAAAAATTAAAACAAAATATACTATAGAAATACGTATAGTTTATTTTGTTAAGATGAATCAATAACTTTTATTATGAATGAATAACAACTTGACTGAGAAAAAATAAAAAAAAAAAAAAAAAATTTTTTTAAATATATATGTTTATATTATGAAAATTAATTAAAGAATTCTTTTTTAAAGATTCGATAGGAAAGCTTCTTTTTTTTTCTTTTTTTTTTTTTTACTCGAGTGATTGAAAATCGAAATTAAAGAAAGAGGAGGAAAAGGAAATAATGATAATCTATTTTATGTGTGTTAATTAAGAACCAAAAAAAATTATAATAATTAAATAAGTAAATAAATAAATAAATAATTATAAAAAAAACAATAATAAAAAAAATAATAGTAATAAATAAGTATTATTCTTGAGGTTCAGCCGAAACTTTTTTTTTTCTTGTGAATTAATTATTCAATAATAAAATAAATAAATTTACAATGAATAATACATGAGAAGTGTTTGATTTCTTTGATTCCTTTGACGTATACTTTATATAACTAATTGCTAATCTTTTATATGAGAATAATCATTAATTTTCATAATATATGTTATGAGTATTAATATATTAACTTTAATTTTTTCTTTATACATATATATATATTCTCGATTACTATAAATGATATATAATAATATATCTTATTGTTATAGTTTATTAATAGCTAGATTTATCACCATTACTTGAATTTATTATTTTGGTTATTATTATATTATTATTATTTTGATTTTATTTTGAACACTTAATATTTCTTACACATGAAAATCCATCCTAACATTTAGCCAACAACAAAAATTTTATTAATACCCTCAGAAATAGAAAATAGAATTATTTTTTTAACAAGATAAAAACAATTATTAATTAGGATAAAGTATATTTTTTGATCTTTTTTTCTCTCCTTTCTTTTAAGAAGTATAAACTTATATATACTTCATAAAGTTTGCCATTTTTCTAAAATAAAGAAGAAACTGAATCAGCTAATTGATTACCTCTTAAATAAATTAATTGTTAGAATAAAAATAACAAATAAGTAAATAAATAAATAAATAATAAGCTATTTTATATGAAAAAACTATTACTTATATAATGTTTTTTTTTTTTTTTCATAACATATATTATATATTTACAAATAATATAAATCCTTTAAACTTTTAAATTTCTAATATTATCAGGAATAGATACATTCATTTAACTCCTTACAAATTTATATATCTTGTATATATATAACTTAAATGAATCAGTTAAACAATTTTTTTTAATAAATATTATTTGATTATCAGTTTATATATATAATTCATGAATATTTAATAAAAATAATAATAAATAATAATGAATATAGGTTATTTTAATAATAATTATATATATATTTTAGTATTTAATATTTGAAACTAATTTCATTTATTCTAAATATATAAATTGTAACAAAATATTTTTTTGAGTTTTTGGATCGACAAAGTTAATAATTTCACTATTTAATTAAAGTTAACATTGTAGTTTAATATAAAAGTTTATTATTTACAAAATTTTGTATTTTTAAACAAAAAAATATCTTATGAAAAATAAATAAAAAAATGAAAATGAAAAAAAAAAAATTCAACTTAATAATAATTATTAGAATAGAGAATAAAATAAATAAAATAAAATAAAAAATGATGATTTATTCATTTTAAACCTTTTAATAAATAATAAGCAAATGAATATGAAATGAATGAACTATAAATATATGAATAAATGAATAAAATAGAATATTTAAATAATATAAAGAATGAATAATAAATATCGAGATAATGGATAAAAAAATGGATAATAATTGAATTAAAAATATATATATATATATTATTATTATATATTTATTAAAAAAAAATAGTATTCATCATCTATTGTAATATAATGTTATGCCACTTTTATTATATAAAATATATATATATATTATATATTTTAAAATTTTAATAATTATTTTATATTAAAAAAAAAAAAAAAAAAAAAAAAAAAGCAAAAATATTTTTAAACTTTCTTAGCCTTTTTATTAAATGTTAAGATTAATCTTAATCCTTTTATTATGCATATTTTAATAATATAATTATAGAATTTGATACATATATAATATATATAATAATTAAATTTAGTTTGTTATATGTATCTACATATTATTTTTGTTCCATAATGTTATTTTATAGTTATTCATTTTAAAATATACATATACTTTTTTTTAAAAAAAAAAAAAATTGCAATAATAAAATAAAAACATATTAAATCAAAAATATTAAAGAAAGTTTATTTAATGTTTTTTATTTTATTTTTTAATTAAAAAAAAAACTGAATAAATATTAATTTAATAATCATTTAAAAAAAAAAAAAAAAACTTTTGTTTTATTATTGTTTTATTTTATTTGATTTCATCATTTTTTTTTAATAAAAGTAGAATTTATCCTATAAAATTTAATTTTAATTTTATAAAAAGTATAAATCTTGTCTAAAAAAAAAAAAAAGCAAAAATATTTTTAAACTTTCTTAGCCTTTTTATTAAATGTTAAGATTAATCTTAATCCTTTTATTATGCATATCTTAATAATTTAATAATATAATTATAGAATTCGATACATATATAATATATAATATATATAATAATTAAATTTAGTTTGTTATATGTATCTACATATTATTTTTGTTCCATAATGTTATTTTATAGTTATTCATTTTAAAATATACATAACTTATTTTTTAAAAAAAAAAAAATTGCAATAATAAAATAAAAATATATTAAATCAATAATATTAAAGAAAGTTTATTTAATGTTTTTTTATTTTATTTTTTAATTAAAAAAAAAACTGAATAAATATTAATTTATAATCAATAAAAAAAAAACTTGTTTTATTATTATTTTTATTTTATTTGATTTCCTATAAAATTTTAATTTTAATTTTAAAAGAAGTATAAATCTCATTTTAAGTTTTTTTATTCATTTTTCTGTTTTCGTTTTTTTTTTAAATAAAAATAAATTAAATATCATTAATAAATGAAAGCAAGCTATAGAAAAAAAAAAGAAAAAAAAAAGAAAACATAATTAAAATATAAAAATTTAAATATATATATTATATAGTTTAAATAAACATAAAGATAAAAACGAAAAAAAAAAGAAAAAAATAAAAATAAATTTAATTTTAATTAAAATTAAAATATAAATTAGTAAAACAATTAAAACAATTAAAATATGAAAGATGTGGGAAAAATAATTAAAAATTAAAAGTTTAATTATAATTAATTTATTAAATCTATTAAAAAGCAAATAAAATAAAATAAAATAAGTAAAAAAAGCATTAATCATAAAGTATAAAAAAATAAAAATATAAATACATATATTATATATTATATATAAAATAAATATAATTTATTTATTGATTTTAATTATTATGTCTTTTTTTTTTAAATTTAATTAAACTTTTTTAATTGAAAAGATTGTGGAAAAAAAAAAAAAAAAAGAAATTAAATAGCATATATATTGAAAAAAGTATCTTATTTTTTTTTATATATTTTTGTAATGGATTTTTAATATTTAATATTTTTTTGATTTTTACTGCCACAATTTTAAATTAAATAACTCTAACTCTAATTTTTTCTTATATTTAATGAAATTGAAAAAAAAAAAAAAATAATAACTATAATAATAATAAAGATAGTATTAAATAAAGATAATGTTAAAAAAATAATAATAATATTAAAAAATTTGGTTCTGTAAATATTTGGATATACATTAATGTGATAATAATAATGTATTTTAATAAATTTGAATTTTTTTTTTCAAATTTATACAAAATTCTTATAATTTAACAATTACTGTTTAAAAATTCCATGTAATTATAATAAAATAATTAAAACAAATAATAATAAATAAATAAAATAAAATATATAGTATATATATATATAATTTTTTTATTAAAGATTGTACTTTTTCAGTCTTAAAACAATCAAAACACTAGATTTGACCACCCAAAAATTGAAATCTATTAGTTTTTTTTTTTTTTTTATTATTATGTCAAACAAAATCTAATTCTAGTCTAAATTAAAATATATACATAATAAATTAATTTTTATTTAAAATAATAATTAAATTAAATTTAAACATACATGTGAAATATAAATTATGTAATATAATATGTAATAGATAGTAAATAGAAGAAATAAAAGATACAAAAGAAAATAATAAATTTATTACAGATATTAATCAAATTAAAAAAAGATTAAATAATAGTATTTTGATTATTATTTTTTATATGTAATATAATATAATATATATATATAAAAGGAAAGATGTTTAAACTTTTAACCTCTCCTATTCAAGGAATGGAATACCATTCGAATCCGTATCGAAATAAATTCCATACCTTATCTTTTCGACATCAATACCCTTAAAGTGGCCCGGAATATTCTTATTGTTATTATACCAATTTGAGAAGAATCCGAGAGGATATATTTATAATTTGACATAACAACAATAAGAAAATAAGACAGATCTACAATAAAAAAAACGGAACAGGAGAGACTCAGATGAACCTTTGAAAAGTAAGATATTGTAGTTCATGTCATGTCACTGTTATCCGTTCCACAAATTTACATATTTAGTTTTTTTCAAAGGGATAATGTCTATTGTCCATTAAGGAAAGTGTGAAACTGTGAAAAATAATATATATCAAATAATATATATATATTATTTTTTATAATTTTTGTCCGAGTCCAGACAAATTTCTAATGATTTTATCTTCTAATAATAGTTTAAAGCAAACTTTAAGAATGAATAAATCATCACCGTAATTATTAAGAATTGTATTTCTATTTTTCTATTTTCTTGTTCAAAAACATTACCTTACAATTGAAAATCCAATGAGAAAAATTTTTTGCATTTTTTTTTTTTTTCATCACAACCAGGGGAAACATATAAGAAAGTTTTTTTTTATTAAAAAAAAAAGTGTTGATTTACTTTTAAGTAACATCTTATAATTAAATTGAAAATCTCTAATAAACTAGAAGAGCTTAAGTTGATTTTTTTCTTTTTTTTCTTTTTTTTTTTGGAAGGGGAAGGGATAAGTTAGAGAAAGATCTTGTATATCTTTTGATAATCCATATTTATACATTCAATGTAAATAATAGCAATTTTTAACTGGATTATTCGTAAATGTGTCTCTCATTAAAAACTTACCTTTTTTTTTTTTTAATTTTAATTTCCTTGTTTTTTTTTTTTTTTGAAAGACCTTTTAATTTCTTCTTTTTAAGATAATGAGATTCTATAGTCCAATGAAATGAACAATAATAAGGCATAGGTAAGAATATTTATAATTATTATCTTTAATAATACATGAAGATTTTCCCCACTTATCGAAACATCGAATTTGAGCTATAGAACAAATCGTTGAAAAGGGAATGAACCAAAATTCGCGAGAAATGGAATAGATACAAGTGTTAGGATAATATAGATTTGTGTCCAAGACTCCAAAATAATCCTCTATGGAATATAAATTGGGCTTTTTTGGTTTTAGCCTTGTTAGAACCTAAAAGGGAGAAGAATAGTAATTTAAAATACCGATAATATGGGAAGAAAAAAATTCTTCGCTTAAGAACCAATTGGGATGTTACGATTAAGGAGAAAACGAAAGAATGAACTTATAATCAGGTCAGGTTAAGTTTTGAGTTTTGAA
>MCFG01000080.1:152500-198839 GCA_002104895.1 Anaeromyces robustus | reverse complement strand
TTTTATACTATTTTTTTATATTGAAATTACAGTATAAACTTATTTCTGTGATGTTTTATAATTTTTATCTTTTTTAAAAATGATATTACAAATATCAAAAGATTTATACTAACTATATTATAATTATTTAATATTTTAATTTAATATAATATTTGATTGTTGGAATCAATTTTTTTTTCCATATTTAATTTTAAAAAAAAAAATTATGAAACATCATAGAAATAATTAAATCTTTAAAAATTATACATATTGGTTACAAATGTTTGAATTAAATTGTCAATAACTTTTAATTACTATAAGAAATATTAATGATTATGATTATACAGCATAATTAAAAAATCTTTTATGGAGATTCAATATTTTTAACTTTAATTAATTATAATAAATAATTAATTACTAATAATAACATTATGAGTAATTTTTATAATTATTATATATAGTTATTTGTTAAATAATATATAATAAATAATAATAATAGTAGTAGTAGTAGTAGTAGTTAGTAATATAATAATGAGATAATAATAATAATAATAATAATAATAATAGTAATAGTAGGTAAAGTAATAATGAGATAATAATAATAATAATAATAGTAAGAGTTAATTAAATAATAATAATCATTACTATTATTTAATTAATATAATTTTTTTTTTAAAGTTACAATTTATGACGTTTATTGTTAAAAACTTATATAACATAATATGTTATATTATTTAATGTCAAATTATAACTTTATTTGTTATATATTTTGATATAAATATGCTATGTTTTAATTATTATTATTATTATTATTATTATTATTAATTATTAATTATTATTATTATTATTATTATTATTATTATTATTATTATTATTATTATTATTATTATTATTATGTATTATTATTATTATTATTATTATTTCATTAATTATTATTAGTATTATTATTATTATTAGTATTAGTATTAGTATTAGTATTATTATTATTATTATTATTATTATTATTATTATTATTATTATTATTATTTTGTTAAAATTATAACTCTTAATGCTATTGGAAAATGTCACTCTAATAAATTAAAAAGTATTATAAATAAAATTTAAATAAAATTTAAATAAAAATTTTATTATTAAATATTAACAAATATTAAAAAATTAACTTCCCAAAATTGAAAATATTAAAATATCAATATTAACAAATTCACCCAGTCTCTGATCATAAACCAATGTTAGTATATTGTAAGAAAAATTTTGTTGATCTCTCCTTTACTCACCCAAAAAAGGTTGTTCGATGGAATAGAATTCGCTGTAAGGAAATGAAAAACGATATTGTTGACAATAACAAGTTTGCTATTTTAAATAATGAGATCTTTAATAATCCTTATCTTTCTATTGATGATCTAGTTGATAAGTTTATTAATACTTCTAATTCAATTGCAGAGGACCTTGAAATTACATCTTCTACTGAAATTAGGAAATCAATGTTCCATATGTCACGTAATATTTACTGTCTTCAAAGAATCAAAAGCTTGAAGTATCGACAAATTAAAAAGAGCCATTTGGATTATGAACCTAATCAATTTATTATCCTTGTTGCATCTTATAATAAATTATGCCAATCTATTCATAAAAAATGTAATGAATTTAGAAGACAAAACTATTTATTTTGGATTAAAGTAGGCTGCGAGGCTACCTTAAAAAATGACAGCAGAAAATCATGGTCATGGATTAAGAAGAATATTAAAAATAACAATCAGGAGTTATTTATACCTCATCCTATCAGAGACCACCAAGATAACTTAGTGTATAGTACTAAAGATCAATTAGATGTTTGGTGCAATTATTATAAGAAACTTAGTTATGACTCTACTGGACATAGCATGAATAAAAAATTCTGGAAGAATTCTCCCGCTATTAATCGTATAAAGAGTGGAAATAACATAGTATGGGATATTAACCAAGATATCAGCATTGAAGAAATCAAAAAGGCCATCCTTTCTATCCCTAACTTTAAAGCCTCGGGTCCCGATGGTATCCCTATTGAATTTTATAAAGCTTTAATTCCTGATTCCTCTTCGAATGACTCTGTAAATAATGATTCCTATGTTCCGGCTGGTCTTAGTTGTTTCTGTTTCTTAATTAATCGTATTTGGAATGGTGATTTCCTATTTTTTGGAATAATGCATCCATTATTTCTATTCCAAAAAAAGGCGATCTTTCTAATTGTGATAACTATCGTGGTATCTCTCTTATCAATAATGGTATTAAGATTCTTTCGAAAATTATTGCTTCTAGAATTTCTGAATATGGTATAAGTCATGGATTCATCAGACCAGAACAATTTGGCTTTCGGAATAAGGAAGAATGTATTAGTCTTTATATCTCTATTCTTTCTATTTGTCAAAGACGTAAATTCAAAGGGGAAGATACTTATATAGCTTTTCTGGACCTTAAAAAAGCTTACGATTCTGTGCCCATATATAACATCTTGTCGAAAATTTATACTCTTGGTATACAAGGAAAATGCTTTCAATTTTTGGAGAACCTATATCTGTCTTCCAAAGCTTGTGTTAAAATTAATGGACAATTTTCCGATTCTTTCAGAATACTTAAAGGAGTTCGACAAGGATGTCCCTTATCTCCTATACTTTTTAATTTGTTTATCAACGACATCTTCAACGATTGCCTGCATAATGGTGTGAAAATAGATACTGAATATTGTTGTGGAGGATTATTTGCTGATGATATTGTTCTTTGTGCCCCTAGTAGATCTCGTATGAACAAACTTCTTCGTTTAGTTGTTAAATGGGCTAAGGACAACGAGATGACTTTTGGAATTAATAAATGTGGCACATTAGCTGTTAGACATGAAAATTCGGAATATATTCTTAGAGAGGACCCTACCTTTTATTTAACAGGAATCGCAATCCCTAAAACAGATTGTTATACTTACCTTGGTGTTCCCTTTCACAAAACTCTAGATTTAAAATTCGTTATTAGTAAAATGAAAAATAAAGTTAGTAAGGCTTTGTTTTCAATTCAAGGTTTTTTAAAAAATGATCTGATTCCTATTCCTCTTAAAAGAACTTTATTCTCTGCAAAAGTTATTGGACAAGTTTCCTATTACGCTCCTTTGCTTGGTTCTAACAAAAACAATACTAGTTCTACACAAACAATAATTAACAAAGGTTTTTATTGGATTTTAGGCTACTCGAAACCTAATTCTTTTGTTTCTATTTATTGCATCTCAAAAGAACTCAATATTCCTCCACTTTCTGGTAAATGTGCTTTAGCTCAGGTTAGATGTTTTAATAAGTGGAAGGACTCCAACTGCATTATCTCTAAGATAGTTAATAATGTTGCTACAACAAGAAAATGGACGTGGGACAAAGAAAGTAAAATATTAAATGATAAATTAAACAATATTTCATCCTCTTCTAAAGAAATTATGGAATTCTATTGGGACAGAGACATGAACAGTGATAAATCAATTAAAGCTAAAACTTATAAAATGTACAAATTTGAAGAATCAAGGAATTACTTAAAACTTAATCTAGAATATCCTGAATATAGCAAAGGTTTTAGGTGGATACTTAGGGCAAGATGTGGATATAAAATCGATGCTAGAGTTGCTAAAGCTGCAAAAATGATTAATAATTCTTGTCCTAATTGATGTTCATGTTGTTTCCATTGTGACAGTTATCAGAGAATTGATCATTGGTTTATAAATTGTTTCTTATTTAAAAATCTTCGTATTGATCACTTCTCTGATCTAGATAGAAATTTTTTTTATTTTTTAGATAGTCTTTTTAATAGTTTAGTTAGGACCAGTAATAACCCTAGTGTAGATAATAGAATTAATAGTATTGTTAAGGGTTATAAAAATAGTAATAATATGAGGTTTAATTGTATTAGTAATATAGATATATTAGGTAATAAAAAAATAGTTAATAGGTATAGTATTTATATTTTTTACCCTAGTGGAATAGGATAGATCAATTTTACTTTAATTCTATATTTAGAATTAAGGGCTTGTATGGATTTATTGTTTTTAAATATTATTATACTATTTTTTTTCCCTCCAGTATTATTTATTATTATCTATAATATATTACTTGTTTTTATTTTTTTTTAGTAGTATCATTTTTTTTTTCATTATGTGTTTTTTTTATGATTCATTTATTTTAATATTTAAATTCAATAAAGTTGACGTACAAATTGTGTGCCATAAAAAAAAAAAAAAAAAAAAAAAAAAAAAAAAAAAAAAAAAAAAAAAAAAAAAAAAACTAGTCTAAAAAAAAAAAAAAAAAAAAAAAAAAATATATATATATATATATATAACTAGAGATGTACTAACAAAAAATCCAGCTAAAAGAGCCTCTATATACTTGGAATGTAAATTTGGACCTTCCAAAGATATACAGGATCTTGCTTTATCATACCCTCAATACCAACTGGGGTTCTTCTGGGTTATGAGAATACGCAGCGGTTTTCAATTTAACTGAAAGTTTCTACTTAAAGATAAATTTATACTTAAAAATTTTCCTACATGCTGCGGTGAAAAAACACAAAGTTTTTCTCATTGGATATTCAATTATAAGGCCTTTGAACAGGATAGAAATACATTTATTAAACGCAATGTAGATCTATACTTGAAGTTCACCTTAATTAATCAAACTAAATCACTGGGATTTTCTGAGGACACAGACGAAGATTATGAAAATATTATATATTACTTGATGCTTAACGCTTTCCTTGATGGGTGTTATGCGTTTGAAAAACTAGATATTATTGTGGAACAGAGTCAGGTGGCATGAACTACTTATCAAAAGTTCATCCGAGTCTCCTGTTCCGGATATATTGTGGGTCTATCGCATTTTCTTACTATTGTTATGTCAATTGTAAATATATCCTTTCGGATTCTTCTTAATTGGTATAATAACAATAAGAACACTCCGGGCGGCTTCAAGGGCTTCTACGTCAAAAAGATAAGGCATGAAATTTATTCCGATACGGATTAGAATGACATCTCATTCGTTGAATGGGAGACGTTAGAAGTTTAACTTCTTTCCTTTTTTTATTTATTTAATATTTTTAATTTGATTAATATCTGTAATAAATTTTATTTATTCCTTGTATCTTTTAATTACTTTTGGTGTTTATAATATATGAAAGGTAAAATAAATAAAACTCGTGAAATATTAACCTCAGATCTTGAATTCCCATATCGATGAACGGTCTGCTAATGAAATGATTAACAAATTTATTGAAACCTCTGTTGTCTGTAAAAGACAACATATGTTATTCAATAAATTCCAAATCAACCTCTCCTGGAGCGTCAATACTGATAACACAGTAGGACAGCCTAGTAGGGCAAATGCTGATCCTATTACCGATCCGTAGAATAGGATAAATCAATTTTACTTTAATTCTATATGTAGAATTAAGGGCTAGTATGAATTTATTGTTTTTATGTATTACTATACTATTTTATACCCTCCAGTATTATTTATTATTAACTAAATGTTTATATAGTTTTTCTTATTATTATTTTTTTTTTTTTATTTTGTGTTTTTTTTTTTTTTTTTTTATGATTTTATGATTCATGTAAATTAATATTTAAACTCAATAAAAATGATGTACAGATTGTGTGCTTTAAAAAAAAATTGTCTCTGGACATAGTCTCAATAATAAATACTGGAAGAATGCTCTAAGAAACTTCGATTTTAAAGAAAATATCTGGGATATTAAATATATGCTATAGAGATTTTTTAAATAGAATTTTCTTTTAATTTTTTTTTAATCTATTTTATTTTATTTTATTTTATGTATTAAATCTAAATGCATTAAAATTTATTTATAATTAATAAAAAACATGGATATTTTATTTTCTTTCTTTAGTCAAAAAAAAAAAAAATATTTTACATTTCATGTATTGTATATTTTTTAATTTAATGTAATTTATATTTAATATGTATATTTAATTTAAATTAATAATTTTAAATAAAGATTATTTGAAAAAAAAAAAAAAAAAAAAAAAAAAAAAAAAAAAAAAAAAACTTGTCTGTATCTTTTATTAAATTTTTTTATTTAATATTTCGTATATTATTTATCCTAGTTTTTCTTTAAAAAAAAAAAAATTGAATGTCTCAAATCATAGTTCTGAATTATTATTATTATAATGTTAAACTAATTTAGTCAATAACTTAACAAGTATTTTTAATATAATAATAATTTATAGTTCAAATATTAGCAATAGCAATACTATTACAGTTATTAATTTTAATAATAATAAACCATAAATTCAACTTATCTATAGAAATATTATGTATAAAAAAATAAAAAAATGAAAATAACTATTTATATAATATAATAAATAATAATTAAAAAAAAAAAAAAAAAAAAAAAAAAAAAAAAAAAAAAAAAGACTAGTTATTATTATAATTATTTCATATTCAATTATTTTCTATTTTTTTTTTTTAAATTTTATTTATTTATTAACTTCTTTTAATTAATATTGAAATTATACATAGATTTTATTTTAAAGAGTAAATAAATATATATATATATATTTAAATATTTAAATAATTCATTATTCGTTAAAATAAATATACATATATTTTATTTATTGATTTATTGATTTATTTATTTATTTATTTATTTATTTATTTATTTATTTATTTATTTATTTATTTATTTATTTATTTATTTATTTATTTATATTAATATGTATATATTTTTAACAACTATCCATGTTTTTATTATAAAAATAAATAAGTGATATTGATAATAGCCATTATAAAATAATAATTATACTTTTTTTTTTTCTTAAATTATTTTTTTTTTCTTTTTGAAATTATTTTTATAATATTATTTTTCCCTTCCTTTTTATACCTTATTATTTTTTATTCGAAATATCTTCTGTTGGAATATCAACTGAAGTATGTTCTACTGTTGATGGAATTGCCTCAATTTCTATAGTTTCAGATGGCGAATTTTCTTCTCCAAATTCCTTTTTAATTTCAGATTCATTATTAACTTCATTGCCATTTCTTTCTTTATTTATTTTCTTTTCTTTATTTTTTCTTAAGTTATTAATAATATAGGTAATAACACCTAAAGATGGTAATTCAATTAATGAACCAATTACTAAAGCTAAAGGAATTAAAGGATGATCAGGATAAACAGCTACAGCAATAGCTAAAGCTAAAGTTGATTCTCTAGCAAGTGTTGTAAAGTTTAATGGTACAATTTCTTCTTCTTTAAATTTAAGTTTTTGACCAAGTAACCTAACACCAATAAAATTAACAGCAAAGAATATAATCATTGGTAAAAGCATTTTAAAAAGAATACCTGGATTTTCAAATAATGGTTTACTTTCTGAAGCAAACATACACATTATAGCAAGACAAAGGAAAATAATTTCTGCATGTTCATCAAAATCACGAATTTTATCAACAATATTATTTAAAGTTTTACCTCTTTTTTCTAAAAATTTACATAATAAAGCCAATCCAAATGGAATAATAAGTACTAATAAAATACTTAAAATAATTTTTCCTCCAGTAATATTGGATTTACCTCCAAAGAAAATTAAAAGATAAACTGGTAATAATAAAATTTGTAATAATAAATTTAAAGGTAAAATAGAAGCACCTAATTCTACATTACCTTTAGCAAGTGCTGTAAATACTAAATACCAATCAGTACATGGGGTAACCATTAACATTAATAAACCAATTTGCATATCTACATTATTATAAAAAAATAATTTTCCTAAACCAAAAGCAAAAAGTGGTGTCCAAATGAAATTTATAATTAAAGAAGTTACTGTAAATTTAACATTTAAAAAGGATTGTTTAAACTTTTTTTCGTCTACTGATAAAAAAACGAAGAAAAGTAATACCATTAAAAATGGTTCAACGAAATGTTCTGATATTTCTCCAAAAGAAGGGAAAATATGACCTATTAATAGCCCTATTAAGGCGGCTATAATGATAATAACAGGTTGTAATTTTTCAATAAGTTCCATATTCGAAAAATATTTATAAAAAAAATTTACTTTATTTAATTTTTTTTTATGTTATTGTTTTATTGTTTTTATATTATTATTATTATTTTTTTATTTAGTTATTGTTATTCATTCAATTTTTTTTTTTTTCAAATAATAATTGACAGAATATTTTCTTGTTAATTCACTAAATAAGAATTATTCTATTTTTTTTTTTTTTTCAATTCTGTTCTTTCCTCTTTATTCCATAAAATTAAAAAAAAAAAAAAAAAAAAGTAAGTAAATTTTTTTATTACTTTAAAACAATATTCATTTTTTTTTTTTTTTTTTGTTTTGTTAAATATTAACTAATCGAAAAAATTTTCTTTTTATTTTTATTTAAAATTAATAATATTTAAAAAAAATTGTATTTTTTTAAAATTGTAATACTTTCATTTATCTTTAAAAAGTGATTGGTGAAGGTAACCAATAAATTTCATACTAATTAAAGTTTTATTGACATTTACTGGGTAATTCATCCGAAATATCATAATATTTTATATATATTGATATATATATAACACAGTAGGACAGCCTAGTAGGGCAAATGCCGATCCTATTTCCGACCCTAGTGGAATAGGATAGATCAATTTTACTTTAATTCTATATTTAGAATTAAGGGCTGTATGGATTTATTGTTTTTAATATTATTGTACTTCTTTTTTTCCTCCAGTATTATCTATTATTATCTATAATATTTTACTGGTTTTTATTTTTTTTAGTATCATTTTTTTTCATTATGTGTTTTTTTTATGATTCATGTATTTTAATATTTAAATTCAATAAAGTTGACATACAAATTGTGTGCCATAAAAAAAAAAAAAAAAAAGATATATATATAAAATAATTTATCCTCATCATTAAATTTTGTACCATATTTTTTATTAATTGTCAATAAATAAAAAAAAAAAAAAAAAAAAAAAAAAAAAAAAAAAGACTTAATAATAAAAAAAAAATAAAATTTATTAAAATTAGTATTTTAATTGTTAATATATTTCCATATATGCTTAGCATTTAAAATATGTAACAAACTATATATATATATAAAGTTTTAAAATATTATAAAGTATTTTTTTTGATATAAAAATAAAATAATAAAAATGTTTATAATATATATTAAAGAGTTTTATTTATATATGTTTATAAAAATATAAAAATAAAAATGATAATTATATATACATTTTATATATTTTTTGTCTTTTATATATACATATATTTAAATTAATAAAAATTAATAAGATAATTTTTATATTATTAAAATAAAAATACTTTTAATTTATATTTAAAAAGATATGTAACTACAATAAAATTTTTATTATACTAAACTTGGTGCACTATTTTATTGTCTATTTTTTATTTTATTGTTTCCATATTTTATAATTATCATATAATCTTATATGAATTTGTACTACATTTTATATGTGATATTTTATAGTATTATTTACATAATACTATAAAATATCACATAAAAAAATATTACAATTACAATAATAAATAAAATACTATATAAATAATATTATAGAAAAATATTATAGAAATAAAATTATAATAAATTTTTCTAATATTCCCCAAATGTTTAATATTTTTTAATATCTATTTCTAAATACTGTCATTAAGAGTCATTTAGATAGTTAGTAAATCTATCTGTTAAATTATCCATAAAATATATAAATTAAATGTTGATTCCAAAACGAATCTCATCAAAACTAATTTCACCGTTACATTTCATTCTTTATTCTCTCAATAATAGTAAAAATTAAACTTTTTAGTGAATAAAAAATATATAAAATAAAATAATAGATATAAATATAGAAAAAAGTTTATATGTTAAGAGATTTTAAGAGTATGATGTTATTATCAAAGAAAATTCTTTTTTTTTTTTTTTTTTTTTTTTTTTTTATCCGGTTTTTGGTAGTTGTATCTCTTTAAAATATCATATTATAGTTTATTTTTTAATAATTATTATAAATATATATAAATGTTATAATAAATAATAATTATTATAATCTTTTTTTTTTTTTTATAGTATATATAGAATTATATTAAATCTTTAATTTTATAATACACATAATAATTAGTAATGAGTTAAATAAAATAAATTGAATTCTAAAATGGTATTTATTACAAATAATAATGATGAATATGACTGGAAGATAAAAAAAAAAAAGTAATTATTATTACCATTATTATAAATATTTTTTTTATTGTATTATTAAAATACTTTATTTATATATTTTATTTTCTTCTTTCTTTTACATATATATATTATAATAAAAGATGTATATATTATACTTCTTTATAGATAAAATAAATGTAAAATATATATATTACAATAGTTAGCTGTATATATATATATATTATTTCTATATTAATTGTATTAATTCCATAACCATATAATTTATTAATTATTAAAAAATGTAAAGTAGTTGTAATGATAATACTAGCTATTAAAACGTTGATTTATTCTATTTTTTTTTTTTTTTTTTTTTTTTATTATTATTTTATTTTTATTTTATTTAATTTTATTTATTTTTATTTAATTTTATTTAATTTTATTTTTATTTAATTTAATTTTATTTATTTTTATTTTATTTTATTTTATTTTATTTTATTAATTATTTTATAATTGATTTTTATTAAAAATATAATTTTTTTTTTATTATTAATGGAATATAATATATATTATTATTATTTATTTACATAAGTAAGTCGTGTGTTATTATATATATTTATTTAGTTTATTAAATAAAAAAATACAAATAAAAATAATCAAAAGAAATAAATATATAAATGATTCCATTCCAATTCTAATTATTTTGTAATTTTTTTAAAAAAAATAAAAAATAAAAAATAATAATAATAATAGAATTAGAATTAAAAATTTTATTTATATATATATACTTAAATAATTATTTTTTTTCTTTTCTTTTCATTCTTTTCTATATACTTTTTTATATACAATAAAATATATATTTATATATATATATATTTTCAAGTTCTACATATCTAATAAAAAGGGATGATTTATTTAATAGGAAGGCGTATTATAAAAGTTAAAATATATATAGTGTTTATATTATCAAATATAATATAACTATAAAATAAAACTTAAAAAAAAAAAAACATCTTTAAATAAATAATTTTTTTTTTCGGGGTATTTATTTTTTATTATATTATTATTTATTTCATTTATTTTTTATTTTTACTTATTAAATTCATTAAAAAAAATTTTTTTTTTCTTTCTATATTATTTTTAAATACTTATTTTCTTAAAATATATATAATAATTTTTAATAAAAAAAATATATATATAATTTTTTTTTTTCTTCGTATATAAACTTTTTTGGGTAATTTAATAATGAGAAATAAAAAATTAGTAAAATTATAAACTTATATATTATTATTATTCTTTTTTTATCTCGTAATTTAAAATAAAAAAAATATAATTTTTATATAAATTTATTGATATATATTAATTTATATTATTATGTTGTATATATATATATTTGTATGATTTTGAAAATAAATTTGAAATAATGTTAACTAACTGATATAAAAAATACAATTTAAAAATATTTATATATAATTATGATAAAAAAAATGATAAATTTTATATATATATTCTTTCCATTTTTTTTTTAATTATGTGCTAATATTAATGTCATTAATTTTATAAGATGATATATATACTTATTATTAAAAATGATTATATTGTATGAAATGTATGATAAAAATTTATACTTATTAATTATTATTGTATTATATTAATTATATTATTATACTATATTATATTTAATGGTTGATTAAAAAAAAATATTTTTTTCGATGATAATAAATATATTATATTTGAATTATTGTATCTTTATAATTATATTGAAAATTGGGTAAGTTTGATTATTATTTTATCAAAAAATAATAATTATATATAAGTTCATAATAATATTATAAAAAAAATTATTCACCTATACATCAAATTATTTTTTTTCTTTAATTTTGTTTTTTTTTTTTTTCATTTCCATATTGATTTAATAAAAATTAATAATATTATATTTAAAAGTTTATAATTATTTAAATAATTAATTTAAATAACTCTTTTTTTTTTTTTTTGTTTTCTTAAAGGTATTATTATGGTTTAGGGTTTTTTTTTTTTTTTTTTTTTGTTATATTGTTTATATGTATGGAAAGGTATTTAAAAAAAAAAATTTTTTTTTTCTTTTTTTAAGATGTTTTTTTTTTTTCTTCTTTCGTTTATTTTTTAAGATTTTTTTTTTAATTATTAAATCATTAAATGGTTATGAATTATTATTGTTCATTTGATATCTTATAGAATTTAAATCATTTTTTTAGAAATAATTTCAACTTTAAGAACTTTACTGTCGTTATATCTTCTTTCAACAAGTCTCCAATTTCCATCTTCATCTCTTTCATAAGATGTACAATATTTAACTTGTTGTTTCTTTTTTTCAGGAAGAGATGGAGAAGTAGATTTCCTATAATTAGATTTTGGAGAAGTGGAAGGTTCACGATAAGAATATCCTGGAGATGTAATGTTTGTATTGTCATATTTTTTATCTTTCTTTGATTGAATGTATTGAGAATTGGTTTGATCAGTTGGAATAATTATGGATTTTGGTGGGGATTTGTCATTACTTCCTGAAATAAAAAAGTTCTTTAATTCTAATAAAGTTTGATCTTCACTTGACAAACTTTCAAAATTAAATTCACTTGAGTCATTTGAACTTTCAGTATCACTATTACATCTATTTAAATTTGATTTTGATTTTAACCTTAATTCATAATCTTCATGATTATTTGAATTTCTACTATTTACAGAATCTCTTGAATTTGAGCTTTTTGAACTTCTTAAACTATTCATACCGTCACTATCATTAAAAATACTTCTTTCTATTTGACTTTCTTCACTTGATCTTCTACTAAGATAATTTGGTCTAAAACTAACTCTATTCTTTTCCTTTTTAGCTTCAGATGTCAAACTATTATTACTATTTTTCATATGGTTTGAATTTAAAATTGAAGATTGATAAGCCTTACCTTTGGAACTATTAATTCTTCTAGTTTCGAAACTATGAATCTGTTCCTTTTGACATTTAATATAAAGATCCTTATTCAAACTTCTACTACTACTTTCATCAGCATAACTATTTTCAAGAACTTTACTACTACAACAATTTGAAAAATAATGTCTCTTCTTCTTCTTTTTAGGCATACTAGTAGAAACTCTACGATCAGATGTATATGCTGATTTGAAATAACCAAAACCAACATCTTCTTCTTCTACTCCCCTTTCTAGAACTACTTCCCTTTCTTCAGTTAAATCTACCAACGGTTTAACATTTAATTTTCTACTTTTATCCATAGACATATTATTGGAACTTATAATACTTTTCTTATCATTTGTTGATGGAACAGAAATAGATAAACTAGAAAGAGTTGGAGTAGATAAAGCTTTCATTTTTTCTGTAATACTAGCTAATGGAATATCGTCAGACGATCTAGAATCTTCAATGTTAACGGTTATTTCTCGGTTGATATTTGATTTCATTGGTTCTTCAAACAATGGAGTAGCAAAAAAGTCTTTTAAATCATATTGATCATTATTATTATTAGGAGTAATAGATGTAGTAATTTTTGATTTAAAACTTGGAGTTTCTATCTTATTATTATAATAATGATCAATATTTGATTCACTTAATGGAGAAGGCTTTGGTGAAGTAGAAATTCTTTTCATATTTTTATTATAACTATATAAATTAATTTGTGGTGGTTGAGCTGGTTGATGACTAGTTAAATAGGCTGGTCTTGTATTTTGATAACTAACTCTTTTCTTAGAAGATAAAGATATTTCATTGTGATTATCAATTTCATTTTCATTTTCATTTATATTTATATTTCTTTCGATAACTTTTTCCTTTTCTTCTTCTTCTTCAACTTCTTCTTCATTAATAGTATAGTTATCCTTTTCAACCTTTGTGATAGCACTTAAATGTTTATTATTTGTATTATATGTATTAAAAGTATTATTAAAGGTATTAAATTCAAAGTCCATATCCAAAAAACTAGATTTTGTGAATCTTTTATCATTTGTATCATTTAATGCCTTTAATATATTTTCATTTGGATTGTAAATTTCTTTTTCATCTTTTTTATTATCGAAAAGAAGTGCATTTTGAATAAATCTTATATCAAGTCTTTCACCATCATTTACAAATTTATTTCCTTCTTTTTCATCTTTGATTTCTTCATCAATATCCTTTTTATTGTATTTATAAGGAGAGGAAGCAGGTGAAGAACTATAAATTTCAGTATTAATATTATATAAATTATTATAAGTATATTTAGTTTTAGGGTCAATCTCTACTTTAAACTTCTTACTAAAATCTTTAGTAGGAGGTTTTGGCATAGGATATAATATATCTCTTTCTTCTTTCTCTATAGATATACTATCTCTAGTAAAAGATTTTCCAAATTCAGCTAATTCATGGGCCAAATCAGACAAATCATTATCAGTAACTACACTTTCAATGCATGGAAGTAAAGTATCATAATCATTACTATTTCTAAATAATGTAGTACTTTTGTCACTTAACTTATTTTCATCTTCATATATATGGTTGTTATAGTCATTGTAATCATTGATTATACTATCACTTTCATCTTCGACACCTTTAAAGTTAACATTTCTTCCATTTGAAACAATTTTTAATTGGTTACTGCCTTCATTAGTAAGAGTTTCTAATGATTGGAGAGAATTATCTGCATCTGCCTTATAATGATTATAATATTCTCTTAAATAAAAGTCATTTAATAATGAACCAGCTATTTCACTCATTTTGATTATTTTATTTGATATAGTTTTTTTTTTTAACTATATTTTATTTTGTTTCGTTTTATTTTGTTTTTTATTTTATTTTATTTTATTTTATTTTTTATTTAATTTTTCTAATTTTTTTTATTTTTATTTTATTATATTGTTTTTCTTATGTTTGTTTTGTTTATTTTATTTTTTATTTTTTTTTTTAATTTTGTTATTACTATTTGCCTAAAATTTGTTTTGGTTTAAGTTTTTATTTATTATTAAAGGTAATTTTTAATACTTATTTATAACTTAAACTTTTATTTCAAATAAATAAATAAATACTAATGTATATTAATTAAATATAAAGAATGATATTTAATTAATATATAATGTCAAATACTTTTGTTATTTAAATGTCGTGTTTTTTAAATAGGTTTTAAAAACAATAAAAGTTTTGGTTAAGTTACTTTATTGATTTTTGTTTTTAAAATTTATTTATTTATTTATTTATTTATTTACTTATTTATTTATTTATTTACTTTTTTTTATTTTTTATTGTTATTTACTTATATATTCAATATTATTAATTTCTATTAAACTTTATTATTGACAAATATTAATTTCTATAAATTTATCATTACTAAAGAAAAAAATAATTGCTTATTTATTATACTTAAATTAACTAAATTAAATATTTATTCATTTGTCTCACTTATATTTTTACTAAGTGTTTTTTTTCCTCTTATTTTTTTTACAAAAAGATTATCTTTTTAAATAGTTTTATACTAACAATTATCAAAAATACTATATAAAAAGAATAATCAAAATTTATTTTTTCTTTTACTGTTTCTGAAATTATTATTTAATTTATTATCTTTCAAAATTCATAAATTTTAAAAGAAATAAAATTAAATTTTAAATTTTAGTAACAATAGTTGAAGATAATAATGAAACTATTTTTCATAGCTTTCTTTAAATAACTCTTTTTTATTGTTAAGTAAATCTAATTAGATTGAAATATATTAAAAAAAGAGTTGAACTTAAATATATATTTATTAAAATAAATATGAAAGGAATAAATTTAAAAAATGAAGCATTGATTATTAATTTAAACAATTAAGAATAAAACATAAAAAAAAAAAAAAAAAAATTAGAAAAAATATATCATTTATTATTTATCAGTTTTTATTAATTTATTATTCTTGGTTGCTTTAAATATAAAAAAAAAATAAATAATTGTATAATCGATATAAAAATTATTATATATTAGAATATATTAGAATATACTATTTCATTATATTAACTTTACATTTTATATATAATAATATATAAAATTAAAAAATATGAAAATTAAAATTATAAAAAAATAAAAGAAAAAACTTTTTTATTTAATAAATAAAAATTAATAATATGATAATATATTTATTTATATTATAATATAAATATGTTTATATATTATTTATACATATAGCATCAAAATATTTATTTTAATATTTACTATATAACAATGTATATAATAATTTATTTACAATATATTTATAACATTCATAATACATATGATTTTATAATATGAACACTTTTTTATACAAAATTATATTAGATAAAAAATTTAAACAAGATATGCCAACCAATAAATTATATTAAAATGTATTTTATTAATATATAAAGTTTGTATTTTTTATAAAATAATGAAATGTATTAAATGATATAATTAATATATTGATAGTATTGAAATATATAATAAAATGTAATGATAATATATAATCATATTATTATATATAAATCAAATAATTCACATAATTTAATAACACTTGAAATATATTAAAAACTATGTAATAAACTATAATAAATAATATTTTGTAATAGATTTTTTCATTTATTTTTATTTTTTAATTTTGAATCTTGTAAATTTTAATTTATATATATTTATAATTATATAATATATTTATTATAATAATTGATTACAAAAAATTAATTATTAAAATTAATTATTAAAATTAATTATTAAAAAATATCTTTTTTTTGTGTTCTCCTTTTTTTTTTCTTGTGTTAAATAATAAAATTAATATTAAAAATAAAATATAAAAAAAAAAAGCAGAAAATGATAAATGAATTAATAATTAATAATTAATAATTATATAAAATTATACTATAATTCAAAGGAAAAAAAAATTATTACATTCTTGACTCATCTATATGAAAAGAAAGATTAAATTAAAAGACTTTTAATAATATTTCTTCTTATTACTTTTTTTTTCGTAGCACTCATGATTTGATTGTATTACTATAATATTATCAACATAAAAAGGATTTTATAGCATTTGATCTTAGAATATATAAATTATCGCATATTTATTTACATTATCATTTTATTTTTTATTATACAATAAATTTTTAAAAAAAAAATTTTTTTTTTATTAAAAATTTAATTAAAGCAAGGCGCAAGGCAAATGATTAAAACACTAAATAAATATAATCCTTCAATAGGGGTAAAATAGTAGAATAAAACATAAAAAATCATATCAAAAAAATTTTTATTAATAAAATCAATTATAATTTTTTTTTTTTACAAAATTATTTTAATCATAAAAAAAAAAAAAAAGGAGGGAAGAATAAAAGAAAAAAAAATAATTTTTAAATATTTTTATTATACTATTTTTCTTTTATATTCTTGATAATCTTATCATTAATAAATTAAAAAATTTCCCAACATTAAATTAAACTTGGCTTTAAAAGTTAAAGCCAAGTTTAATTTTTATAAAAGAAATAATAAAAATACTATTTTAATTTAATTAACAATCGATATTTTAAAAATAATAAATCATTAATAAATATTGATAAAAAAAAAATTCTATAAATTAGAAGAAATAACTTAAGATTGTTTTTAATAATAAATGAAATAACAATTTGCTATTAAATCTTTTTAATAGATAAAGCCAATAAGTGTTACAATTATTTATTAAATTCCATAAATCTTCAATTACATATACATATTGATTTATTTATTGATTGATTTATTGATTTATTTATTTATTATTTGTTTATTTATTTATTTATTTATTTATTTATTTATTTATTATTTATTTATTTATTATTTATTTATTTATTTATTTATTTATTAATTTATTTATTATTTAATTATTATTTAATTATTATTTATTTATTTACTTTCTAATATTTCATTTATTTATTATTCATTTATTAATTTATAAATAATAGTTTATTTTTGTATTTATTTATTTATTTATTTATTATTTAGTTATTTAGTTATTTATTATTTATTAATTTATTTATTTATTTATTTATTCGTTTAATTAATTATTTATTTATATATTATTATTATTTATTTCTAAACAAAATAACTAATTTTATATTAAATTTTCTTTTATTACTTTTCAATATTATTATTTTTGATAATTATATTATTCTATATTTTATTATATTATATACTATTACACATTAATATAATATTGTATTCTTAAACATCAATTATTTACAATGAATTTAACTTAACTACTTTTTATTATCAGTATTGTTATATATTATTATTCATAATGACTTAATGTTTATTAATTATCACTATTATATATTTCTATATTGTTAGGAACTTTTTTTTTTTTTTTTTTTTTTTTTTTTTTTTTTGTGTTATTAAATATATACTTCCACTAATTTAAATTAATTTAATCCGAATATATTATACATTATACATCATAATATATTGCTATTATATAATTAAAGTATTAATTAAAAAGAAAATATAAAAAATAATTAATATTTTAAAAATTTTTATTTTTCAAATTTTTCAAAAGAATTAAAGCTTTTTACGTGTAACATCTAATATTTGTAAATTCTTTCCAACTCATTAATATAAATTTTATTTAATAATTTTAATTTTTATTTAAGTTTTAAGTTTTATTTTTTTTTTTTTTTATAAATTATTAATTATGTATTAATATTGTAAATAAAAATATATTTATTTACAACTGGAGACATAAACTTACTTACAATATTATATAATAAAATTCACCAATAAATATACGTATCATTCTTTATAATGGAATAACTTTAATTAATTATAAATGATCTTCTTTAATTAGTAATATGAAATATATATTTATAAATAATAAATACATATACATTATTTATATTATTTATATTATAGATTAAGATCTATTTAATCCAATATATTATTATATACATTATTTTGTATTGTACATGAAAATGATAATAATGACAAAATTGTATTACATAAAAATGTAATACAAATTGTATTATCAAATAGTAAAATATGTTTAATTAAAATTAATTATCCATTATAAACCTTATATATTATTTCTATTTACATATTTATTTATATTATATTTATATTATTATATAAAACATATAAAACATCTGAAATAAATAATATATTGTATAATTAAGTACAATAATATTATATATTATAAATATTTATATATTGAATAAAATTTATTGGTCTAAATCCTTTACAGTATTTCATATTATAAAAAAAAAAAAAAAAAAAAAAAAAAAAACAAAGGGAAAAAAGTTTTTGGAACTTTTTATAATTAATAAAAAATAAATAATATAACATAATTAAATAATTGAATATTAAATAAATAATCAATAGATGTTCCTATTAATTAATTAATTAATTAATTATTAAATTATAAAATACTAGATTAAAACAAAAAAACTAATAATATATTTATTAGTAATAATTATTTATCTTTATTAATATGATCAATATTCCCTTTCTTATTCAACAGCGTCTATCTGTTTTTTATTTATTAATTATTTCTATACTTATTTCAAAATAGTTTAATTATAATTAATGTCTTGGTATTAAAAAACTGTATAGAATATAAAAATGGTTATTATGAATTGCCACATAAAAATAATTATCTTTTTTTTTTATTTTTAGTCATTATAAAAATTAATAAAAACAAAAAAGTATAAAAACTTTATAATTAAAAGAAATATTTATTATATATATTATTTTTTTACTCAATAATGTAGAAACAAATGGTAATGTATTAAATAATACAAATAAAAAAGATTATAGATTAATTAAATTAAATTAAATTAAATTATATCAATCGTACATGATTTAGTATTGTATTGTAATTATAATTACAAACTATTTGTTTAAGCAGTAACAAACAGAAATAATATTTAACGTTTTATGTAAATACTATAAAACGCTTCAGCACGTTTTACCTTTATAATAATTAAAAAAAAAAAAAAAAAAAGAAAAAAAGAATAAATAAATACTATTTTTTCTAAAGACTGGTAATATTAAAAAAAATTGAAATAATCAAACTAGTTTTATATTATTTATTTATTTATTTATTTATTTATTTATTTATTTATTTATTTATTTATTTATTTATTTATTTATTTATTTATTTATTTATTTATTTATTTATTTATTTATTTATTTATTTATTTATTTATTTATTCATTTATTTATTTATTTATTTATTTATTTATTTATTTATTTATCTATTTATTTATTTATTTATTTATTTATTTATTTATTTATTTATTTATTTATTTATCTATTTATTTATTTATTTATTTATTTATTTATTTATTTATTTATTTATTTATTTATTTATTTATTTATTTATTTATTTACTTACTTACTTATTTATTTATTATTTGTTGCTTATTAACATTTATTTAAAAAAATTTTTTTTAATAATCACAATGTTAATATATAACATTAATATCTAATTATTAGTTAATATGAATGCATTATTATACAATAAGTGATATATAAATAATAAATAATAATATAAATAATAATATAAATAATAATATATGATAATATATTTTTATATATATCAAAAATAAATGAAAACATATATAATTATATACGTCATTAACAATAATTATTAAATAAATTAAATCATTTTAATTTATATTTATAAACAATAAGTAAAAAACGGTTTTTCTTTATATATATATATTTTTTGTTTTTTCTGTTTTTTTTATTTTTATCAAAATGTATAACTATCAT
Organism: Anaeromyces robustus; assembly: GCA_002104895.1. Classification (NCBI taxonomy): domain Eukaryota; kingdom Fungi; phylum Neocallimastigomycota; class Neocallimastigomycetes; order Neocallimastigales; family Neocallimastigaceae; genus Anaeromyces; species Anaeromyces robustus. Next base: position 177,971 of record MCFG01000080.1, on the reverse strand, counting down.
TTTGCCACAATAAAACAAAAAAGTGTAAATATATTTTAATATAAAATATATGTACTAATATATTATTAATATATTATTTATATGTATTTATTACACTCGTACATGAATAAATTTTATTTATTTATATCACATGTAATATATTAATATAGCCAATAAAATGTATTTATTAAATATTAAAAAAAGGATTAATTAATTATAAAATTTTAAGAATATATAATTAAATTTTTTTATATACTAATTATATTGAAAGAAAAAATGTAAATGTATTGGTATACATAATAAAGTAATGAAACAACTTTTTTATAATTAAATATATAAATAAATAATAATTAGATAAATAGGAAATAACAAATATAATAATTAAATATATAGATAAATAATAATTAAATAAATAATAATTAAATAAATCAATATGAAAAACCATATTAAATATAAAATTTATCTAAATAATGATACAGTATTAATAGATTATGTATCTAAAACACAAATTTTGAATTGATGTTTAGAATTAAATTGATGTTTAGAATTATATATGTTAATAATTATTAATTTAAAATTATGAAATCCAAAAATAATTATAATGATTAAAAAACAAATTTAATAATTAATATTAAATATTAAAAATATTTAATATTAATCATAATAATATTTTTAACAATTTCTATTTTCTTGTTTCAATTTTGAATATATTAATTTTTTTTTTTTGTTAATTGGTTAATTAGAATTGGTACTCTTGTAAAACGAAAGAAAAAGGTTCTCTAATTTAAACTTCAATCAAACATTTTTAATTAAAAGTTTATTTTTTATATTTTATTTATATATTCATTATAAAATTTTTATGTTTTATTTATATTATCATTATACATTATTAATTTTAAGTATAATCATTAATTCAACTCGTCTTTTAATCTTTTATTCTATATAATAATTATTATTAACTAACTTCAGAGATTTAAAAATTCTAATTAATTTATTTATCTATTTTTTATTAAAAAATTAATTTTTTTTAATTATTAAAGTTTTTATTCTTTTTTTATTGTTTTGTCTTTCTTTCTTTATTTGGATACTATAATATGTAAGAAGTTTAAAAAAAAAGAAGATAAAGAAAAAAAAATTTTTTTTTATTAAAATTAACCTAATTAAAGTTAATTAAAAAATTTTTTATTTTTTATACAAGTTGGTAAAAAAAGATTATAATACATAAACAATATAATTAATATATAAATAACATTTTTTTTATAATCATCAAATTGATTATTAAAAAAATGGTAAAAAAAAAAAAGTTTAAAATTTTTGTTTTTATTAATTTATTTTTCAATTGCTTCAACAGTTCAAAAAATTTTAATAATACTTTTTTATTTTCAAAAAATGAGCACAATTCCCCACCAAATATTTCCTTAAATAATAAAAAAATAAATAAAAACTGAAAAAAAAAAAAAAAAAGAAAATTATTAATTATTAATTAATACAAAAATTATAATAAAAATTATATAAATACTGAATAATGATAAAAAAAATAACAAAATGAAAAAAAAAATAACTAAATGAAAAATAAAAAAATAACTAAATGAAAATAATTAATTGAAAATTTATAAAGTAATAAGATAATAACAACAGAAATGTTAAAAAGAAATCTATTTAAATCATAATTAATAATTAATAATTAATAATTAATAATTAATAATTAATTAATAGTTAAATAATTTAATATAAAAATTGATTTAAATTTGATAATTCTTAATAATTAAAGAAAATTCATCAAAAATAATAATATAAAAAAAAGTTTAAAAAATTTCTTCAAAATTTCTTATTTTGTTTTTTATCACATAATAATAAAATTCTTTTTCTTAATTTTATTATTTTAATTTATAATAATAATAAAATTGAATATATAAATGCATATATATTGATTAAAAAAAATCATTACATATATATTTAAAAAAAATATATTATTATGAATGTGATTTCTATATTAAAAAAAAAAAGTAATTTAATAAAAATCCTATTAACATTTTAATTAAAAAAAAAAAAAAAAAAAAAAAAAAAAAAAAAAAAAAAAAGGACTTTATATATAATAATGAAATGTTAAAGTCAGCCACTTATAAAATAGTCTTTAATAGCAATTATTTATATGATTTTTTTTTTTTTTTTTTTTTTGATATTACTTGATAACTTTTATAATCTAATAGTCTATTATAAAATTTTGTCATTAAAAAAAAAGTTTTTGTTAATAAATCATTTTGTATTTTTTACTGTCATCATAATTAATATTATTAAATATTTTCATTTATATGATAACTTCAACGATAGTTACTAATAATAGATAATAATTACAAGTTTTTAATTATTATTATTATTATTATTATTATTATTATTATTATTATTATTATTGATTAAATAAGTTATCATTATTATATACAACTTTATATTGTATTAAACTTTCATATATATAGTTGTAAAATCAAATAACTATAATTTTCTTGGAAAAATTATCAAATATTTATTATTTAATTAATATTTATTTAATGCCAAAATGAATGATATTATATATTTATTAATTTATTCTGTGCAATATTCATTAATTAAAAATATTATTATTCATTATTATATACTTTTTTATTTTGTTGTTTTATTTTTATAATTATTTTTTTAATTTTTAATTGATATTAATTATATTAATAATAATAATATATAAAATACTTTTATCTATATTTATTGTTAATTACTATAATAGTTTATAAAAACAAAAAAAAAAAAAATAATTTTTTAAAAAAAAGAAAAAATAGATATATAAATATTCAATGATTAATAATCTTATTTTTATATATATATTCTATAAAGAAAATGACTTTTAAATGACTTTTTTTTTTTATATACTGAAGTTACAACTACCGTAAGATGATTGGCAACCATCACCACAATAAGCATCTGACGTACCACAATAACCATATTTACTACAACAATAACCTTTTTTTGAACATGAACCAAATCCTGGGCCACATCTTCCATAATCATTGGATATTGAAGGTACTTCATTAGAACTTATTAAAAGTTTTTTAGATGAAGAAGAAACAATATTATTATTATTATTATTATTATTATTATTATTATTGTTATTCTTACTACTCTTACTACTACTATGACAAACTCCAAATTCAATTTGACATCCATAACCACAATATTCATTGCTTTTACCACAATAACCATATCTACTACAACAATAACCTTCTTTTGCACATCTACCTCCAAAAGCTGTACCACATCTTCCTGAAACAGTAGAAATAGAATTGGTTCCAGAAGTGACTGTCTGAGAAGAATCATCATTCTGATTATTAGTAGTATCTTTACAATAACCATAATCCTTTTGACATCCTTTACCACAATAATCCATATCATACCCACAATAACCCCATTTACTACAACACTGTAAATCTGGACATATACCATTATTCTTACCACAAAGTCCATTACTAGATATAATAGTTTCAATAGGTATACCATCTATGACTGTTACTGTAGTTTTTATTCTTTCTTTTTCTTTTGTTGTAGAAGATTTTATAACAGATGTTAGTATTGATGCTGGAGTAGTAGATTTTTTTGTTTTAGAAGATGAATTACTCTTAACATTTTTAGGAGGAAGAGTTTCAATTTTCGTTATTACATCACTAATAGATGGAATTACCTTAACAGATGACGACGATGATGATGATGATGATGATGATGAACTTTTCAAATTCTTATCGGTAGCAATAATAATCTTTGTTGCCTTTGAAGTTGATAATGAAGTAATAATACTAATATTTTTTGTTGTTGTTGTTGTTGTTGTTGTTGTTGTTCTTATTGGTGTTTTTGTTGTTTTTGTTGTTATTGTTGTTGTTATTGTTGTTTTTATTGTTTCTGTTGTACTCTTAGATGGAAGAGTTTTAGATTTAGTTGGTTCTATAATAATATTTATAGTTGTAGAACTAGTAAATCTAGTTTCGGTATTTTTAGACGGTACAGTTTTTGTATCTGTAACAATTTTAGGTGGAAGAGTCTTAGTATCTAAAACACTTTTCGCTGGTAAAGTTTTAGTAGATGTATCCTTCGCAATGATTTTAGATGGTGTAGTTTTAGTAGTTAAATCAATATTTTTAGGTGGTATAGTCTTAGTAGTTGGATCTATACTTTTCGGTGGTAAAGTTTTAGTATCTTTGGCAATAATTTTAGATGGTGTAGTTTTTGTAGGTGAATCTATATTTTTAGGTGATAGAGATTTTGAAGTAATTAAATCTTCTTCAATAATTTTAGGTGGTAAAGATTTAGTAGTAGTTGAATCTTCTTCAATAATTTTAGGTGGTAATGTCATGTCGTCATTATTAATGGTTTTTGATGATCCTTGAGGTAAAACTTTTGTAGAATTTTCAGGAATAGTTTTTGTATTATTATCTGTAACAATAATAGGATCATTACCAACAGCATTAGATATCGGTATTGTAACTTCATTTTCGTTATTATTATTATTATTGTCATCTTTAACTCCATCACATACGCCAAATCCAACTTGACATCCTTTTGAAATAGAACAATGATCTACTGTATTACCACAATAACCATATTGACTACAACATTTATCATCACTACATTTACCGAAACTTGGTCCACACTCTTTAATATTTTCATAAAGATTTTCTCCTAAATTAATACCTAAATTAAATTCTTCATTAATATAACTTGCTCTTTTATATACAAATTCTTTAAGACCATAACTTGCACCATATCTACCTCGATAATTAATATTTCTATCAAAATCATCTATATTCCATTTAATTTTTTCTGTACCTTTACGCCATGGTTGAGTAGTAAAAGTAAATTCAACTTCATCTCTAAATCTCTCTACAAATGCATCCAATCTTTTATTAAAATCAATAGGATTCATAATATATTTTACAATATCAGTAAGAATTTTTTCAAACCTTGCTTGAAGTTTAATATTTGATAAAAGTTTATCAATAGCATAACGATGAGGAGCATCATATTCATCAATTCCCCATTCAATATTAACATACTTTTTATAGGAAATACGTGTAAATTCTTCATTATCATAACGTGTATACGGTGGTCCAAGATTTAAACCAAAAGTTCCATCCCAATCTTGACATATAAAATAAAATTTTTTGGTAGTTTCTGTAGATTCTAATGGATTATCATACATAGCAAAATTTGTTGAATAAAACCAATAAGAATCCCAATGTCCTGTTAAATATTGCATAGCAATAGCTTTAAAGAATGTATCAATATCGAACCATTCTTTTTCAAATTTTGAAATAGCTTCATCATTAGTAATATCTAAATCATTAAAAGCCTTAGCTAAATCTTTAATTCTTGAATTATTATAACGAGCAGAATTATAAGGTTTAAAGGAACTATATGTGGAATTAGGATCATATTCAAAATCTGAACCTGTACTACAATCTAAAGGATGACCTAAAACAGTAATATCTTTTAATAATAAACCACCTTTATTATCTCCATGAAAAGCGGATCGAACAAATGATTCACTAGCTGCTTCTTCTTGAAGTACATATAAACCCACAGGTATTTCATTAACATAAACACGAACAAAAATACTTTGAATTGTTGGTACTCCGATAGTTTCCATAATATCAGAATATAACTTTTGTCTAAAAAAAGTTGGATCCTCATTATTATCACGGAATTTTAAAATATAACGTCCATAAATACCTGTTGTATCACCAGTAGAATGATCCATAACTATTCTAAATTGAAATTTATCCCAATTTCTATTTTTGGTATATAATGCTACATTCTAAAAAATAAATATATGTATATACATATAAAAGGTATGTTGTAATAATTAAAATAAGAATAAGGAAATAATAAATATGCATATTTATATTTTAGGTAATATATAATAATATTATGATAACAAAATTAATAATATATATGATTATCATGTTGAAAAGTTGATAATGTAACAATAATGGTAATATATAATAATATTATGATAATAAAGTTGATAATATATATGATATTATATTGAAAGGTTGAAAATGTAACAATAATTTATTATAATATTATGATGATATTGACAGTATTAATATTGATAGTATTATATAAAAAAATATTTATATATTATATTATGTTATAAAAAAAATAATAATTAAAATAATAATAATAATATATAATAAATAAATAAATAAATAAATAAATAATTGAATTATTATTTATTCTTTTTTTTTTTTTTTTGTTTTGTCAATTATTTAAAATTAAATATATATTTACTTCAACAAAGATAACTTCATCTTTCAATATAAAAGTTATTCTTTTAACAACACTAGCATTAGCAGTAGTAAATGTATTATTAGCATTAGTACCCGAAATATGAACTGTTGGTATATATGAATCATCAAAAAGAGAGGTTTTACCCATTGATTTTTTCCATGAACCTTTATCTGGATGATTATATTCTGGTAATTCTTTAACTGTATCTTTCCTACCAAAGAATTCATTATGAGTTGTTGTTTCACCAACAGGAAGTCTTCGATCAAATTCTTCTTCTTTATCATCAATAATATATTTATAACTTTATATATATATAAAAAATTAAATATAAATTATAAAAAATGAGATATATAGAAAAAAAAGAAATTATAATCATTAATATATAAAAAAATGTGTGATTTTTTTAATTTGTTTTTTTTTTTTTTTTTATAATTAATATATTTTTTTTTCTTTCTTTTTTTTTTTTTTTTTTTTTTTTTTTTATTTGTAAAATGAAATAAAAAATTAATGTAAGAATTTATATTTATATAAGGAATAAATATCATAATATATTAAATGAATAAATTATTTCTAATGATAACAAATAATTTATTCATTTATTATATTATCAAACAAAGTATAAAATAAATTAAAAAAATAGATAAAAATAAACTATATATGTGTGTGTGTAATTCTTATATATTCTTACATTAATACATTATCCGATACTTCTTTTGTTAATGTATAATATGGATCCTGTTTAGCTTGTCTAATCATATCATAAGTTATATTATCAATCTTAACTTTTGCTACAGAGCCAAAGGCAACAAGACCAAATTTAACTGATCTTGCTGCCGTATAAGCTATTAAAAACGTTAATAAATATAAAAACTGATACGTTTTCATTTTTATAATTGTTTGTCTTTTTCTTTTCCTTCTTTATATATATATTTTATTTTCTTATTTTTTTTTAAGATTATTTATGTATTTTATAATATATATATTTTATTATAATTTAAATATATTATTCTTAAATTTTATATTGTTATTTTTAATTTGAATAATAAATTATATGTATTTTATTATTATGATTATTATAAATTTTTTTATTTTAACAAAAAAAAAAAAATCCATATTATTTTACTAGATAACTTACATAGATAAGTAATATATATATGTAAATTAATTAATATTCATTAAAATATATTTATATAGAATTAATTGTATTATTTTAAATTATGACTTTTTCATTAATTATGGATTTGTATTAAAATGTATACCATTTAATAATATTAAAAGTAAATTACCCTAAAATATAATAAATTAATCAAAAAGTTTAACTATTATTAAAAAAATATTATAAAAAATAAACAAATAAATAAATTTGAAATACTTCAAACATTAAAGATAAATGTTTTTATATTTTCAATATTATTTATTATTGTTATTATTATTTATTAATATTATTTATTATTATTTATTATTATTATTATTTCATTATTATTATTATTATTATTATTATTATTATTATTATTAGTAGTAGTAGTAGTAGTAGTAGTAGTAGTAGTAGTAGTAGTAGTAGTAGTAGTAGTAGAAGTAGTAGCAGTAATAGTAGTAGTAGTAGTAGTAATGTTTGTAGTATTAGAAATATTAGTATTAGTCTTATTATTATTATATTTATAGATACGTCACACAATTAATATAATATTATTTTATTAATAAATTAGTATTTATAATAAATAACAAAAAAATTTAAAAATTACAAATCTCAGTCTCCCTAACTTAGTTTTTTTTTTTTTTTTTTTTTTTTTTACCATAATTATCATTTTAATTTTCAATATATTGTAGAAACAGTAATAAAAAAAGCTTTACATTTTTATTAATTATCAGTTTATTAACAACTATAGATATTCCTTTTTTTCCTTTGCCATTCTTTATATTTATTATATTATATATCCACTAATTATTTTTTATAAATATAATAGTATTATTATTTTAAATATTTTAATTATTTATTTATTTATTTATTTATTTATTTATTTATTTACCTATTATTTATTTATTCATTCATTCATTTTTTGTTTTTATTATTTATTTATTTATTTATTTATTTATTTATTTATTTATTTATTTATTTATTTATTTATTTATTTATTTTAATTAGTATTTATATTAACTTTTTTTTTTTTTTTTTTTTTTTTTTTTTTTTTTTTTTTAAATTGGTATATAAAAGTATTAATACTAAAATTTTATTTATATTACTTTATTACTTTATATTATTTAAAAAAAAAAAAAAAAAAAAAGGAATTTCATTAGAATTAAAAATAAAATATTATTTATACAACTACTAATAAACAAAAAAAAAAAAAAAAAAAAAAAAAAAGTAAAAAACGAAAAAGAAAAAAGAAAAAAATAATGTTTCGATTTAAATCCTATAAACAACAATAATGGCTCTATTTTTGTTTTTTGTAAAAAAAAAAAAATACTAAATGTATCAAATAATAAATATCAATTGTATATATAATAAACACTGTACAAAAATAAAATTAGTAAAATAATAATCTAAAAAGAATTTTTTTTTTTTTTTTTTTTTGCTTTTTTATAGTTTTTTTTTTTTTTTTTTTTTTTTTTTTAAGTTTTAAAAGTTTTTTTTTTTTTTTTTTTTTTTTTTTTTTTTTTTTTTTTTTTTTTGTTATGGTTTTATAATTGTTTCTAATTTAATATAATATAATAAAAAAATTAATTTACTAAACTATAGAACATAATAAAAATAAACATGAAATTACAATTAATTATATAAATATTATAAAAGAAAATAATTTTTAAATAATAAATAGAAGTATTTAAATAATTGTAAAAACAACAATTTTTTTTACATTATAACTTATATCTTCTAAGTATTTAAATAATATTTTAATATATTATTGTTATTATTTAAAACTATTTTAATTTATTTATTTGTATACAAATAAATATTTATAATTCATATAAAAAATTAATAACTAATATATCAAAATATTTCACCATTTAATTATTAATTTCTTTGTAATTAATTTTCTTTTTTTGTATTTGTTTTTTACTTTTATATATATATATATATACTCTTTTTTTTTTTTTTTTTTTTTTTTTTTTTTTTTTTTTAATTTGTTAATTAGTTGATTTGGTTTATTAAAAAAAAAAAAAAAAAAAAAAAAATACTTGTATTTTCATTGATTGTTTATTTTATTTTATTTTTTATTTAATATTTTCTTCTTTCTTTTCAATTCATTAAACTTTTATTTTTTTTTTTTATTTTTTAAAAAAATGTGGATATAAAAATAAAAGTTATAAGAATAAAACGAAGAGGGAAATATAAAATAGAACAAAGAAAAAAGAAAAATATTAGATACTAATTAAATAAATAAAAATTTATTTTATTAGTTTAAAATTATTAATGTGAAAGAACATTGGAATTATTGGATTTTGAAGAGATTGATGCTAAATGTGAAGGTCCAATATTATTAGACTGAGGTATAAAAGGTAATGGAATATGTGGAGCCTGTGTTTGATTTAAACCTTGACCCATAGATAATGGATTACTCATGGTATTCATTGGATTTTGAATTGGTAATAATTGTGGATTTAATTTATTATTATTAATTATGGAAGGGTTAGAATCAATTTGAGCTGGTAATGGTGGTATAGGTGATCTTGAGTTTGAATTCACCATTGATGAGTTGTGAAGTTCTTCAATGGTACTTAATATCTTTTTTCTTGATCCTAAAGTTAAAATTCCAATTTCTTTCAAATCATTATCTGTTAAAGTAATAAAAGTTTTATAATCTATTTCTTGTTCAACAAATTTTGGGATATAACGTTGTAAACCAATTGACACTAATATATATGAAATTTGTTGTATATCACTTGATTCATTTCCATCTGAAGAAATAATTTGTTCCATCATTTTTTCAGAAAGCATTTCAGTTTCAGATTCTTCATCATCTATCATGACATCAGTTGAAGTTGCATTACGTAAAGGTGATGGTTTTCTAAGCTTATTATCTGAACGGAACTATTATAATAACATAATATATTTTACATTATATATAAATTAATACAATATTAAAATTAATAACATAATTAATATTATAATGATAATAATAATAATAATTTTCTTAGCTAATAAATAATTCCATTATATTTACATGATCTTCTTGATCTAATTCGGTAGTTTGATCTTGATGTTTACTTGTCATCACTGGTATACCACTACCTGGAGCTGCTTGCATAAAATGATCTGGTGTTTGAGCAAAAATACCTTGAGGATTTTCTATTGAGGTTTGAGAATACATTGGAATTCCATTATATCTTGGCTTTAAATAAAAATAATATAAATTTTATTAATAACCCTTTTCAATAGATAAAATAGACTACTTATTTATAATTAATGTTAAAATATATATAATAACAAACCTGTTGTTTACTCCAAATGTTACCATCATTGTCTTTATTTAATGTTTGTTCTGGTATAGTTAAATCATTGTTAATATCTGATTGACTTCTTTGAAGATTTGAATTTCCAATAATTACATTATCATCAAAGAAAGTTCTAAGATTTGGAGCTGAACCTACAGCTCTTGTATTCTTTAAAATAAAAAATTAAAAATATTATGAATATTAATATAAATTATATATTAATAAAATTATATTTATATATTAAAATAAAAAAATACAAAATTTACCTTAAATGGTAACTCAAATGAATAAATAACATTATTGTCAAAAAGACTGTAATCAGAATATGTTATTTTAGAATCCATTGAAGCTAATGAAGTAGCTACTTTTTCATTTTTATCTTCCTCCAAAATTCTTCCTGGTATTTTATTTGATATTTCACCAAAAAGATTAACTTGACTTTGACTAATAGGATTTGGATTAATTGTTGAGCCGATAGTTGATGGGAATGTTGAAGTTTGATTATTATTATTATTAGTATTATTAGTATTAGTATTAGCTAGGGAATTTAAACTTTCTGTACTTTTTCTTTGAGAACTAAGACTTGAATAAGAATTAACTCTTGATATATGATAAATATCAGCAGAATCCTATTATATAATATGATAAAATAATAAATTAAATTATTCAATTATCTCTAAATATTAAAGTATAATATATAAATATTATTGCAATATACATACAGTATTAATCATGAAATAATCTTTAACTAATTTCTTTGCTTTTTCAAAATCAGGACTTCCCTTTTTATACTGTAAAATTAAAGTACATTCGTTTTCATTTTCATCAACTTCTGGTAAATAATAAAACAACTTCATATCATATTTGTCTAACTGATTAACAATATTTTCATTAAACTCTTCAGAATTGATAATATTCTTAACAATAGTAGCATTATTAATATGAATATCATAAGCTTCAGGTATTAATTCCTATTAAATAAAATAAAATATAGATAAATAAATAATAAATAATTAGAAAAAAATACATAAATAATTGTAAATAAATAATAAAATTAAGAATATTTATAATTTATATTACTTGAAGAGCATATCTCGCTTTGTTAACTTGAAGTTCACCACCAATAATTTCAATATTGGTTGAACCAGATTCCTTTTCTGGGAAATTAATTTTAACTTTATACTCTTTTTCAATGTTACTAATATTATAATTATTTTTTCCGGCAACATAGGAATGGAATTGACGAGGGATTCTTGTAGTTATAGTAATATCTTTCTTTTCCTAAAGAATGAAATATAAATAAAATTTATTTAATATATATAAATAAATACTAATAATAATTTTTAAATTGCAAAATTATAAAATAATAAGTAATTACTTTATTTGGATTAACAAGTTCTAAAATGGCCTGTTTTAAACTTTCCAAATTAGCTGAATTCTTTGAAGGAGTTCTAGCTATAACATTATCATTATTTTCAAAGTATCCACCTAATTCTTTAAATTCTTCTGCATTGGAAAATTTAACATAAACACCATATTTCTTCATAATTCTTTGGATATTCTTACCTCCTACACCAATAATTCTTTTATGGAAAGATTCAGGTATATAGAATGATAATTCTGCTGGTATTTCATCCTTTATTTAATACAATAATATTAATTAATATTATTATATATCTAAGATAATAAATAATATTTATAATATAACTTACTTCAAGCATAGCTAAGCCTTCCAATGCTTTGGCTGGATATTGATTACATAAATCAATAAGCATATTATAGCCATTGTATTCTTGGAAAGTTATCTTACATGCTGAAGATTTTATAATTTTATTAATCTTTCCATTTTTCTTTCCATTAATATAATCACGTTGTTCTAAAGCTAATTCTAATTGGAAAATGGATTCCTGGGTATGAGTCTATGAAATAATTAAATAATTAATTATAATATTTATTAGTATTTACATTCATATATAAAAGAATTATAATATATAAATATAATAAATAATAATAGATTATACCTTCAAAAGAGAAGATTCCATTAATTGCCTGTAAGCATTTTTAACAGCTGATTCTAAACCATAAATTTTTACATATTGGTTACTGAAAATAATTTCAGCCCTAGTGATCTGACATAACTGCTTCAAGGTAGAATTCAACTGTTGGATATTATTTTGAAGCATTCCTTTGTTATTACTCATTGATTGATTAGATATTACATTTGATTGTTGGAATGGTATTGGATGTAATAACTTAATAGTAGCTTTATAATAACTGCAAGCCTAAAATTCAAATTAACGATATATAATTTAATTATTTATGTTTATTACTTATAACAATTATTATAAAAATATATACATACTAATAGCATAATAGAACGAATAGTACGCTCAACAAATACTCGTTCATCACCATAAACAAATATCGTATCATTTGATGATCCAATCGGTGGAAATTCAATAAAAGTAGCATTATCTTGCATAATTTTCTTTAAAGCATCTCTTTTACTAATAAGCATCCAATCAATCTTTCTTGGTAAACATTTTACATGTCTAGATGCAACAGTCATTTTCTATTATTAATTTTAAAAATGTTAATATTTTAACATAATTATTATTTTTATCAAAGATTAATATTAATAAAGTTTCCAATTATATTTTTAATTCAAACTAACTTTTTTAAGGCCTAAACTTAAAAGTTCTTTTTTAGCATTATTAACTTGTTCTTCATTTTGACCTGTAATATAAATAATAGATTGTGAATAGTTATCATTTTGATTATTATTCAAGGGTGGGTCTCCAACAACACCAGAATGTGCCTTTGTAGTTGAATGACTAATTAATGGGAATGGTATATAAATATTTGTTGATGTTTCATTCATAATTTCATTTAACGTTTCTCTTTTACGGCCTGATAAAATATAATGTAATTTTGGATCAATTTCAACATAGCGTACGTAAAAGCCACACTGCATTTATAATTAATGATAAAAATTAATTCAATATTTAATATTTTCATTCAATTATATTTATATAAAATCTAATATGCATACCAATTCATCAAAATAAACTAAACATTTTAATCTAGCTCTTTCAACATTCTCCCATTGTCCAAGAATATCTACCTTAATAGAATCAGATCCTAAACCTGGTGGAGGTTTTACTTTATCATTTTTGTTATAATCTACAACGATAGTGGCATTTGTTTGTTGCATTATTTCTTGTAATTTTTCATTAATAGATGGTTTAATATCTTCACTTTTATTTAAAAGCAACCAACGTTCAATGTAAAGTGTTGATACAACCTATACAATATATTAATATAGATTAATAAAATATATTATAATATATAAATAAAGATTATATACGAAGTATTTAAAATAAAAATAAATTATTTTTGTTACCTGAGAAGGACTATTTCTTAAAATGTATCCTCTTGCTTGTAAAACTTGATCCAATGGACCACTAATACTAATACTATAATTGAAATCAAAATAATCATTTTTTGCACGTAAATTAGAAATTGTTGGTGAGGTTTCAAGTTGAGAAAACACTATTTGACACTTATACTGTTTAATAGAATCTTCACACAACTGATTTATAATATCTGTGATGTATTGTTGCATATCTAGGCCATTAGTTTGAATTCCACGATGAGCTCGAACTGGAAGACAAAACGTCGAAGTAATAACATTGTCAATATTATGTTCCATCTTTAAATTATGATATAAGCTTTATATATTATATAAAAGAGATATACAAATTAGTGTTTTAAAAAATAAAAGAATATTTAAATATATTTATATACTTACTAATTATATTAATAATAAAAATAAATGTATAAAATTGTAATTAAAAAATTTTATTATCTATAATTATTTGTTTATTACTTAAAAAAAGAGAGAAACGCCCTTGCTTTTCTAATTATTTTTAAAATAATAAATATTGGTATCGTTTTCAAAGGGTATAGAAATATTATTCAAAAAATAAATAAAAACAAAAAGAAAATGTAGTTTGTATATCCACTTTTTCAATTTTGTTATCTTTACTTCTATAATAGAAAATATATATTATAAATATAATTAATAATAAATTTAAATACTTTATTTTATAAAAAATAATATATTATTAAATTAAAAGACTTCAGTTTATAATTACTTTTCTATAAATATTATATCTAATTTTTCAATTTCTATTTTTAATTATTTATTCCACGTTTTATTTTAAACATTGATTAAAAAATTCTAAAAAAAAAACTTTAATAATTAATTATAGATATGTATTTGGTATATAAATGAGAATTAGTTTTTTTTATTAATTTTTTATAATTTTATTATTATTTAAAATGTTTTTTGATTGTCTTCCTATTAACAATAAAATATTTATATATTTAATAATAGAAATTTTCAATATTAACAATTTATTAATTTATAAGTTTATATTGTTAATATATATTTAGATTGCAATAAAATTGTTTATTTATTTAAGTATTAACTTTTATTTATTTATTATTTATTTATTTATTTACTTTTTTCTTTATGTTTTTATTAATTATTTGATTCTTTGAAATATATTATTCTTTTTATTTATTTGTTTTTTTATAATCCATAAAAATATATAGAGTTTCAATAATATCAAAATGTTATATTATTTGTTGATTATTAAAATATTATTGTTTACATTATGATAAAATAAACTTAAACCTTAATTTCCATAATTATTATTGTTAGTACTTAATTGTTTATACTGTTAATATTTATTTTATAATATTTGTTATGATTATTAAAATATCTGATTCTATATTTCATTATTTTTTTTTCATTTGATTTTATATTACAAATATTATTTATCTTTAAAGATAGTTCCTCTTTTAATCTTAAATTTTTCTTTTTATTTATTTTATTTCTTTTATTTATTTATTTATTTATTTATTTATTTATTTATTTATTATAATTCTTGTCTCTTATGATAAACAAATCTCTGTTCTTATTCTTTTTTTTTTTTATTTATTTATTTATCTATCTATTTATTTGTTTATTTTCGGTTTTACTCAATAATATAAAAGTGTAAAAAAAAATTAATTAATTACTTTTATTTTTCCACTAAATATATAGTCTATTTTTCTTTTATATATAATCTAAACAGTCATATGATCTTAAATAAAATAAAAACTATTCATTTTTTTACTTTATTTAAATCAAATAAACAATATTGATTTTTTTAATGTTTATATAATGAAAAAGAAAAATATTATTTTTCTTTATTGGAAAAATAATAATAAATAAAAATGAATAAATATAAAATATATAATTAAAAAATATAATTAAATAAAAAAGTTTAGAAGTAAACTTTTTTTATCTTTTATTATTAATAATAAGGAAAAAAACTATTAAGAAAAATAAATAAAACAAAAAATTTAAATTATTTAAAATAATAAAAAAAAATAATAAAATTAACAAAATAAATAAATAAAAAATTAAAAAAAAGTATATAAATAAAAAATAAGTAATATATTAATGTATCTATATCAAATTTAATATATTAAATATATTTATTTAATTATTCATCAATATAATATCTTTAATGTATACATAAAAAATTCATGCTATAAAAATTTTATATTAATATTACAATATATTAAATATAATATAGTAAATTAAAGTTATTATAGTTACAATATTAAATATATATTATATATATTATAATATATGCTGTAATATATTATAATAAAATTTTAAAAATTCTTTTATTACCATAAAAGATAGTATAATCTTTTAATGACGACGCTATTATTTTTATAATAACTATATAAAAAAAATATATTAAAATATAAAATAATATATAAATTTGATATAATAATTGCATTAGGAAAAATTATTAAGAAAATTTAATTTTGTCTAATTAAAATAATTATTTTATTATTATCTATTTTTTTTATTTATTTATTTATTTATTTATTTATTTATTTATTTATTTATTTATTTATTTATTTATTTATTTATTATTCTTTCTATTATTTCTATTAAATACCATAAATAGTAATTTTTATATTTTGACCTATATATTGGAAGTAAGGATAAATAATTTGTTTAAAAAATGTTTATATATTTTTAAATAATAAAAAAGATAAACTATTATCATATATATTTATAAATGTTTTTATATCCAAATTATATATATACAATTTTTATAATATAAATATTTCGAAAGAAATATCACTTTAACATATTGATATATTGATATACATTTTACTTATTTATTTATTTATTTATTTATTTATTTATTTATTTATTTATTTATTTATTTATTTATTTATTTATTTATCTATTTATTTATTTATTTATTTATTTATTTATACATCATATACATTTTTATATTTATATATAAAAAACTAATAACCAATCATATTTAAAATAAATAATCCATATTACATAAGAATTAATGTATACATTATTTAATAAAATATTATTATATAATGAGAGTGTTATACATACAACATACAATATATTTAAAAAAATTATAAATGTATGAAAAACTGAGTGTAGCATTTCGGCAATGTACATGAAATTTTTTGCATTGACAGGTCCTTTACGCCACATTTCATATTGTAAATTTATATAAATATTTTTAACGCCACATTTATATAAAAAATTTTTAAGAGAGTTTATATACTAGTACTTGTATATTAAAACATTTCTTATTTATTTCATAATTTAAAGAATTATAAATATAAATTTTAAATTTCACTTAATATTTTATTTATTTCATAATTTTAAGAATTATAAATATAAATTTTAAATTTCACTTAATATTTTATTTATTTCATAATCATAATTTAAAGAATTATAAATATAAATTTTAAATTTCACTTAATATTTTATTTATTTCATAATCATAATTTAAAGAATTATAAATATAAATTTTAAATTTCACTTAATATTTTATTTATTTCATAATCATAATTTAAAGAATTATAAATATAAATTTTAAATTTCACTTAATATTTTATTTATTTCATAAGTTAAATAAAAAAAAAAAAGAAATATTAATAAAAAGAAGATACCACTAATAAATTGGTTTCATAAATCAATAATAAATAAAATATTGATTTTAATAATATAATAAATTTTTTATTAATTTAATTTATAAGCCACAATATAATACATTTAAATAATACGTTATTTTAATGCGCGATACATTTACGAAATACATTGCCGAAATGCACACTTCCCTATGAAAAATTATAATAAAAAATATTTAAATCTTAAAAATAAAATTGATACATAAATTAATAAATACGTAATTAATAGCATAGTTTTAATGTAAATCTAATGTAAATTAAAACTAATGTATTATTAATTTATATTTAAATAATACAGTTAAAAATACTTAACTTTCTATCTTTATCTTTGATATATTCATTATATATACTTACATCAAATTTCAATTGAGGTAAAAGATTTGTGTGGTAAGTTTTGTTTCAATAATCAAAAAATATATAATAAATTTAATTTTTAAAAATTTATTTACTTTTTTGTCAGTCATTGATAATTTACTTTTTTTAAAAAATAACTAAAATATCTATAATTGACATTTTATATTATATATTTTATTATTATTAATATTGGTATTATAAATAATTATTACTATTATTCAATCTTTATTTTTTTCTTTGTCATTTTTCTTATATTTTTTTAATATATATTTATTTAAATAAATATTATTTTTTGTTTTTAACATTTATAATTATATTTACTAATTTTTTTTTTTTTTTTTAAAAAAAAAATATAAAGAAAATATTATAGTTTAATTATTTGATGTAATAATAAAAAATGGAGTCAGACAAGTATAAAGGCCTATTATCAATAACTATTAATGGTCTAATAGATATTTTATCTTCTCCATTAATTAGATTATTTTTTATTATTATCTTCATTCTTTTATATTTAAGATTAATTAAGCAAAATGCAATAATTAATAAAAAAAGATCAATTGAAAGAAAAGAAGAAGAAAGATTAAAAGATGAAAATAATAAACAATATTTGAAAGAAATTAATAGAAAACTTCAAATGTTAGAAGAAGCCCAAATATCACAAAGGAATATAATCCAGGATATAAAAGATGATTTTAATAGAAAATTAAATATTCATAGTAATAAGCAAATACATTTTGAAAACATTGAAGATGAACTCAAAAAAATGCATGAAATAAATGAAGAAAGAAATGATAAGTTATATATTAATTCAAAGAAAATAAAACAAAATGTTGATGATTTTACTAACCTATTATCCAAGAGATATGTAGAAATTGAATATAAAATAAATACAGAATTAAGTAATCTTGAATGTAATGTCAAAAATTCCTTACAAGAAATGAGAAATGATATTAATAATAAGTTATCTATGTTAGAATCAGGTATTGGACAAAAATTTGTTGAAATGAATTCAGATGTTAACAGTAAATTTAATATAATGGATTCAGATGTTAACAGCAAATTTAATATGGTTAATAAAGAAACTCAAGATATCAAATATTCTATTGAATCAAATGAACAAAATAATAAGGTTATTGTTAGTAAAATTCATAATAATATAAAGAATCTTGAATCTTCATCAAAAAAGAGAATGGATGAACTTCATAACGAAAGAAAAAATATGGATGAGCATTTCAATAATAGAATTAGTGAACTAAATGAAGAGATTAGAACAATAGATTCATCAATTCATGATTTCAAAGCTGAAGGAGAAATATTAAATAAAGAAACAAATGAAACTATAGAAAAGAAGCATTCTACTATTAAAGAAGAAATTAATATTCTCAAAAATCAAATCGAAAAATGTAAAGAAGCAAATAATATTGTTGAAAAAAAATTTAATGAAAAAATTGAATCTGTTAAAGAAAATGTTGATATGATAAAAAATGACGCCAATAAAAATAATGAAAATTTCAGTAGATCAATTAAAGAATTAAAAGAAAAAAGTTTAATATATATGAATAATATTTCGGATATTGCAAAGAATGATAAAATGGATATAAATAATAAATCTGAAGATGATGATAATAATTTAAATAAAGCAAAAGAAGAGTTAGAAGATGATTCGAATTCTGAATATGATGATTCAAAAGAACCTGATAATAAGAAAATCAAAGAAGAAAAAGAAAAAGAAGAAAAAGAACAAGTTATTAATGAAAGTGATGAAGATAAAAAAATTAAAAATGAAAAAGATGATGTAGAACAAGGTACTAATGAAAGTAATGAAGATGAACAAATTGAAGATGAAAAAGATAATGTAGAACAAGGTACTAATGAAAGTAATGAAGATGAACAAATTGAAGATGAAAAAGATGATGTAGAACAAAGTACTAATGAAAGTAATGAAGATGAACAAATTGAAGATGAAAAAGATGATGTAGAACAAGGTACTAATGAAAGTAATGAAGATGAACAAATTGAAGATGAAAAAGATGATGTAGAACAAGGTACTAATGAAAGTAATGAAGATGAACAAATTGAAGATGAAAAAGATGATGTAGAACAAGGTACTAATGAAAGTAATGAAGATGAACAAATTGAAGATGAAAAAGATGATGTAGAACAAGGTACTAATGAAAGTAATGAAGATGAACAAATTGAAGATGAAAAAGATGATGTAGAACAAAGTACTAATGAAAATAATGAAGATAAACAAATTGAAGATGAAAAAGATGATGTAGAACAAGGTACTAATGAAAGTAATGAAGATGAACAAATTGAAGATGAAAAAGATGATGTAGAACAAGGTACTAATGAAAGTAATGAAGATGAACAAATTGAAGATGAAAAAGATGATGTAGAACAAGGTACTAATGAAAGTAATGAAGATGAACAAATTGAAGATGAAAAAGATGATGTAGAACAAGGTACTAATGAAAGTAATGAAGATGAACAAATTGAAGATAAAAAAGATGATGTAGAACAAGGTACTAATGAAAATAATGAAGATGAACAAATTGAAGATGAAAAAGATGATGTAGAACAAGGTACTAATGAAAGTAATGAAGATAAAAAAATTGAAAATGAAAAAGATGATGTAGAACAAGGTACTAATGAAAGTAATGAAGATGAACAAATTGAAGATGAAAAAGATGATGTAGAACAAGGTACTAATGAAAGTAATGAAGATGAACAAATTGAAGATGAAAAAGATGATGTAGAACAAGGTACTAATGAAAATAATGAAGATGAACAAATTGAAGATGAAAAAGATGATGTAGAACCAGATGCTATTACGAATGAAAATGATAAAGATGAAAAAATTGAAAATGAAAAAGATAAAAATGAAAAAGATATAGAATCAGTTGTTGATACAAGCGAAAATAAAGAAGATGAAAAACAAAATGAAATTAATCAAAATTCTAATGATAATGAAAAAGGAAAAGAAAATGAAGAAGAAAAAGTAGAAGTTGGTAAAGAGAATAATAATGGAGAAAGTGAAAGTAAGAAGAAGAAGAAGAAGAAGAAGAAGAAGAAGAAGAAGAATAGTGTTAGTAGTAATAATAGTGAAGAAAGTTATAATCCTAATGATAATGCAAATTAAATCCATGAAAATTAAATAATATATTAATTATATTATATATAGTAATATTCTACTACTTCATAAATAATTTTTATATAACTCAATAATTATGGGACTGATTTTAAAAATAATTATTTAAAATTTTTAGATTTTTTTATATATTTTTCTTATATTTTTTTATAATTTTTTTTATACTTTTTTTTTTTTATATTATATATATATTAATATAATTTAAATATAATCCAAATATTTTTTTTTTCTTTTTCATTCTTATAATTACTAAATTTTTTTCTATTTGTATTTTTTCTATTTGTATTTTTTCAATTTGTTTTTTTTTTTTTTTTTTTTTTTTTTTTTTTTATATATATTATGATTATTTTATTGACCATTTATTCTATTTATATAAAAAAAAAATTCTAAATAACAATAATTTATAAATAAATAAATAAATAAAATTAAATAAAATTATATAATCTATTATTATTTAAAGAAGAAAAAAAATATATTTTGATATATTTAGTTTTTTTTTTTTTTTTACATCTCTGTATTATTATTACACTTTATATATATATTTTCATAGCTTTTATCAAACAAATAAATATATATACATTTTATCTAAACTTTTTTTTTATGTACTTATTGAGGATGTATTTATATTTTAAATATATACATAAAATATTATATTTGTATAATATAAAAATTAATGTTAAAATGATGAAATATATAATATATGAAGTAATTAATACATATGTATTAATTACTTTAAATAAAATAATATTATTGTGATTATTATGATTACTCTTAATTTTTTTTTTTTTTATAATATTATAATAATAATGTTGCAAACACTTATAAATGTTTTCAATAAATCAATTAAATCTATATATATTTAATTTAATTATATATTTTATTTATTCAATTTAGTATAGTTATTTAGTTACTTTATATTTTTAATACAATAAATATCTTAAATAAGCTAGTATAAATATAAATTATTTGTTAAAATTAAGTATAATATAGAATTAATAATAAAATAGAGTTATAATTAAGAAATTATTGAACCAACATTCTTAAATATTATTTTATTTTAAGTGTTATAAGGAATTGTTTTAAATATGTGTTAAAATATTTATTAACCTTTTTAATAAATAATTAGTACTTATTAATAATAAGGGTTATGTTTTCAAATAATAATTATTTAAAATGATTATATGAAATTGAAATTTTTTTTATTAATTATTAATTTAATATAATTAATAATTTGAATTTTAAAATAAACAATATTTAAAAGTTTAAAAAATATAATGATTAGTTTAATATTAAATGTAAATTTTAAAATTTCTTTTTTTTTTTTTTTTTTTTTTTTTTTTTTTTTTAAAAGAAACATATATACATAGATAAAGGGGAAAATAAATATAATTAAATAAAAAGCAATATATAATAATATAATGATATGAAAAATAAAATAAAATATCTTTATTTATAAATAATGTTTTTCTTTATTTTTATTGAAAAAATTAAAATTTATAGTTAATAATTACATTCTTTTTTTTTTCTTCTTATTTTAATATTTTTATTTTATTCTATTCAATTATTTAAATAATAATTTAAAATAGTAAGTTTACTAAATGAGTGAACAAGATCAGCTTTTTATTCAAAAACTAGTACATTCTTTAGTAACTGGTACTTCAGCAACAGCTACAACAAACCATACACTCTTTTCAAATGAAGTGGTTGAAGTAGAAGGAAAATCAAATGAAAGTTTTTCAACTTTAAAAGAATCTCATGTTCTTAACACTCTTTATAGAACAAATAAAAATGCAGAATTTCTTGAACAATTAAATGCTTTTATTAAAAGGAAAGAAAATGAAATAGAACGTGTTTGTAATGTTCACTATCAGGTATATTTAATATATATAAATAATAATATTTTTTTTATATATAAATATTTATTTTCTTTATTTTTGTATTATTATTATTATTTTTATTAAAGGAATTTATTCAAGCAATTGGTCAACTTTTGAAAGTTAGGGCTGGTGCAGAAAATTTAAAGAATAAAATTGTTGAATTAAATAATGAAATGCAATTATCTGGTGAAGAATTAATAGATAAAGTATATATATTAATAAATATTTATTAGTTTATTTATAAAGATTTATTATCCATTTTTTAAAAATAATTAAAATAATAATAAAATCATAAAAGAAATAATACTACTACTAATACTACTACTAATACTACTACTACTACCACTACTACTACCACTATTACTACTACAAATAATAATAATAATATTTTATATTCTTGTTTATATGTATATATATATTTAGAAAAAAAAATTGATTATGGATAAAAAGATTTTAAATAATATTAATTTAACAATAGGAACTTTGAAGCATTGCTTAGGTATTCTCGATAAAACCAATAAAATAAACATTCAAATAGAAAATCATAAATATTATTCAGCACTTCGGGTATCTATTATTTAAATATATAAATAATAATTTTTTTAATAATTATAATCATAACTACAACAATAATGATTATACTCAAAAATGTTAATATCAAATTTTAAATGGATAATTGTATATATGTATATTGTATCTTATATATATAATTAATAATAAAAAATGAAAATAAAAATTAGATGGTAGAAGAATTACAAACCATACATTTATCAAATATTATTCAATTTCAATTTGCACAACATATACGTAATTTAATTAATATTATGTTATTTTTACAAATATATAGTTTTAGCTTAAATAAAAACATATATATTTTAAATGTTTATTTTTTTAATATGTTTTTATATAAATCAATTTTTAGAGGAATGTATACCATTAATGAAAGACAGAATAAAAATAGCAGTTACAAAAGAAATGAAAAATTGGTTAATAAAGTAATTTTTTTTTCTTTTTCTACTTTTTGATAAATTTTTTTATATGTTTATTATGATTATAATTTTTAAATTAATAATTATATATATATATATATATATATCATATTTTCTCTTTCTTTCCTTTATTTATTTATTTATATTTTTATTATTTTTATTTTTATATTTATTTTGCATTTATAAATAATAAAAATAGAATACGTGAAAATTCAAGAAAAGTAGGAAACTTAGCAATGGAGCAAATGAGTAATAAAATTTTATTAAAGTCAGGAAATAATACTCAACTTACAAATCAACCAAGTAATGCTACATCGATTGATTTAGTTATAAATGAAGATAGTGAACGTATGAATTTCAACAAAATTTGCTATTAATTCAATGAAATTATATATAAATGATATTATTATTTTCATTTTTTAAATATATATATATATATATTATTATTATTATTATTATTATTATTATTATTATTATTATTATTTATTTTTATTTTGTTATTATTGCATAATTAATAGAAAATCTTATTGATAACGATTATGTTAAGATCGATTTTAAGCCACTTTATCAATGTCTTCATATATATGATGTATTGGGAGAAAGTTTAGAATTAAAAAATAGTTATGAAGAAATTCGTAGAGTAAATAGAATTTTTATTATTTTTATTCATAGTATAAAAAAATAAATGATAATAAAGGGAAAGAGATGAAAATTAAGAATATTATTACTTTTTTTTTATATTAAAATATTATTATGAATGGCATATATATATGATATATATTTTAGCAACAAGCAGGTTCAATTTTAACAACACCATTTTCTTTAAAAAGTAAAGACAATCTTCAAACATTTAAAACTTATATTAACGATATCGTAGGTTTTTTTATTATCGAATACATAGTAATGAATTCGACACAAAATTTCAGATCAAAAGTTTGGGTATGAAAAAGGATATTAATGAAAATATTTTTTATAATATTTTATAATTATTTTTATTACAATTATTAATAATATTACTATCACTATAATTAAATATTCTATTATTTTATTATTTCATTATTTAATTAAAGGTTGATTCATTATGGGAATTAACTATAAATAAAACAAGAGACAATATTGCTAATCAATTAAATGATTGTGAAAGTACAGATTTATTTTTAGAAATAAAAAATATTGTTGTTGTATTCATACAAACTCTTGAGGTATTTTATAAAATATAAATTTTTATAAAATATAATATTACTTCAAATAATTTTAAAATATAAATTTTATAAAATATAATATAACTTCAAATAATTTAT
>MCFG01000080.1:137500-147500 GCA_002104895.1 Anaeromyces robustus | reverse complement strand
AGTTTTAGTATTTTTATATATATTAAGATAACAAATTTAAAAAAAGTGATTATATAGGAAACCATAATAGAGAAAGAAAAAAAAAAAAAAACAAAAAAAAAAAAAACTACTACTATACTAAAATACTAATTGATTTATTATCTAATTAATTACAAATATTTTATATATTATTCAAAATATTTATACATTTCATCCATAAAAAATATTAAATATCGTTATATATATATATAATATCTATATTTTAAATATATAGTTGATTAATGGTAATTTTATTATAATAATTATTACTATTATTATGTTAGTATTTATTATATTATTATAATATTACGCTTTTGTTGTTTATTTTAATTTTACAATAGTAATATGTTTTTATATTTTTTATTCTGTAATTCAATTTAATATTATTATCATATATATATAATTTAATTAATAAAAATAAATTACATGAATTAGTAATTTTTTTTTTTTCGTTCATTAAATAGGGTTAATGGAAAAAAAGAAAATGGTCTTAATATTTTCTATTTTATTCTTTTTTTTTAAGGTAAATGGATAAAAATTTTTTTAAAGTTATTTAGTGGAAAATTTAAAATAATAAATAAATAAATAAATAAATAAATAAATAAATAAATAAATAAATAAATAAATAAATAAATAAATAAATAAATAAATAAATAAATAAATAAATAATAAATAAATAAATAAATAATAAATAAATGAATAAATGAATAAATAAATAAATAAATTAATAAATAATAAATAAATAAATAATAAATAAATAAATAAATAATAAATAAATGAATAAATAAATAATAAATAATAAATAAATAAATAAATAAATAAATAAATAAATAAATAAATAGATAAATAATTAAATAATATATTTAATATATATAATTTATATATTATCTCTCAATGAAATTTCAACAATAAAAAATTTTTTACTAATAAATATAATAATAAAAAAGTTCATTATTAATAATTTCTTATTAATAATAGTATTTTATTATTAATAATTTTTTTCTATTCATTTTCTATATTAAAGTAAATGTAATTTTCAATTTAATATTATATTTATTTAATTGATTAATATATACATTTATTTAATTATATATAACTATTAATAATTTATTTATATATTATTTATATATTCTTTTATTATATTTAATTTGATTTATAACATTAATAAATAACATATAAATATTAATTAAATAGTAATTATTACAATATATATAAATAAATTATTACTATATATGATCCATTTTTTATATATATAAAAAGAGTTAAGTCTAATTTTAATTAAATATATGTTTATTAATTTTTAATATATTTTAAATATACATATTATATATATGTATATTTAAATTACTATAAATTAAATTTATTTTAATTTATACTTCAATATAAAAGGAATAATAGAAATTAAAAATTTTAAATTTAAAATCAAAACCATTTTTTCTTTTTATATTTTTATTTTTTTTTTTTTACTAAATCTTGAAATATAAGTATATAGTAAAAAAAGAAAAAAAAAAAAAAAAAAATCTAAAGATCTATTTGTAAAAGAAAGAATATTATTAAAGTTAATAAATAAAAAAAAAAAAATATTAGGAGATATAAAAAAAATAAGATTTATATATTCATAAAATGTCTGGAAAAGGAAAACATTCGTAAGTAAAGAATTAATAGAAATTTAAATGTTTGATGTATAAACAAACAAATGAATATTTCATATAAATTTAAAAGTTATTAATCCAAAATTATATTAAAATTCTTAATGTAATTTTATATTAAATTAATTAATGAGATTAAAAATTTAATTTTCAATTGTTAGTTAATAAATATCAATATTTAAAGTATTTGATAAAATAATGAATATATATATTATATATAAATATTTTTATTAATAATTTTAAATTTTTAAAAATGTGTTGGATATTGATATGATGAAATATAAAATAAAATAATAATTAAGTAATGATCAAAGGATATTTTAAATATTATATATAATATTGTATTTTTATTTGGTTAGCTTTTTTATTATCATTTATATATAAACAATATTAAATAAGTAAATATATAAATAAAAAATAGATAAATTAATAATTAGATGAATAAAATAATAATAAATGAATCAATGAATAATAAATTTAGATATATTTTTATTGATAAATAAAATAGATATGTGATAGAGTTATATTTATTAATAAAAAAAATTTTTTTTCTTATATATTATTATTATTTTTTTAAAAAACAGTGAAATCGATCCATCTGATTTCTCTGTTCATGATGAAAAAGATGTAGCCTATGCTATTTTAAGACAAAAATCTTCTCCAAATAAATTAATTGTCGATGACGCTACTAATGATGATAACTCAGTTATGACAATTAATCCAAAAACTATGAAGGAACTTAAATTATTTAAAGGGTAAAATATTATTTTAAATTTTTACTTTAGTATATAAAATAAATTTTTATTAATATGATTATTTTTATTTTTTTCTATAAAGTGATACTATATTGATCAAAGGTAAAATGAGAAAAGAAACTGTCTTAATTTGTTTATCTGATGAAAGTGTTGAAGAAAATAAAGTTAGAATTAATAAAGGTAAAAAATGAAACATATAATTTTATAATGTAGATTGTTTTATAAATGAAATTTTTATACAAATTAATTATAAATATTATTATATACCATTATATTTAAATTATTTTTTATATAATATTTATAATAATTTTTTTAAAAATGATAGTTGCTCGTAATAATTTACGTGTTAGATTAGGTGATATTGTTGCTATTCACCCATGTCAAGATATTAAATATGGTCAAAGAGTTCACTTATTACCAATTGATGATACTGTTGAAGGTGTTACTGGTAATTTATTCGATGTATACCTTAAACCATACTTCGTAGAAGCTTACAGACCAATTATGAAGGGTGATTTATTATTAATTAGAGGTGGTATGAGAGCTGTTGAATTTAAGGTTGTTGAATGTGAACCATCTCCATATTGTATTGTTGCTCAAGATACTTTAATTCATTGTGAAGGTGACCCAATTAAGAGAGAAGATGAAGAACAAAATTCTAATGCTGTTGGTTATGATGATGTTGGTGGTTGTCGTAAGCAAATGGCTCAAATTCGTGAACTTGTTGAACTTCCACTTAGACATCCACAACTTTTCAAAAGTATTGGTATTAAGCCACCAAGAGGTATCTTATTATATGGTCCACCAGGTACTGGTAAGACTCTTATCGCTAGAGCAGTTGCTAATGAAACTGGTGCATTCTTCTTCTTAATTAATGGTCCAGAAATTATGAGTAAGATGGCTGGTGAAAGTGAAAGTAATTTAAGAAAAGCTTTCGAAGAAGCCGAAAAGAATAGTCCAGCTATTATTTTCATTGATGAAATTGATGCTATTGCTCCAAAGAGAGAAAAAGCTAATGGTGAAGTTGAAAGACGTGTTGTTTCTCAATTATTAACTTTAATGGATGGTTTAAAGGCACGTTCAAACGTTGTAGTTATGGCTGCTACTAACAGACCAAATAGTATTGATCCAGCTTTAAGACGTTTCGGTAGATTCGATCGTGAAATTGATATTGGTATTCCAGATCCAACTGGTAGACTTGAAATTCTTCGTATTCACACCAAGAATATGAAATTAGCTGATGATGTTGATCTTGAAAAGATTGCTGCTGAAACACATGGTCATGTTGGTTCTGATTTAGCTTCTTTATGTTCTGAAGCTGCTATGCAACAAATCCGTGAAAAGATGGATTTAATTGACTTAGAAGAAGATACTATTGATGCTGAAATTCTTGACAGTTTAGCTGTTACTATGGATAACTTCAATTATGCTCTTGGTATTTCTAATCCATCTGCTCTTCGTGAAACAATTGTTGAAATTCCATCTGTTTCTTGGGATGATATTGGTGGTTTAGAAAAGGTTAAACAAGAATTACAAGAAACTGTTCAATATCCAGTAGAACATCCAGAAAAATTCTTAAAGTTCGGTATGAATCCATCAAAAGGTGTATTATTCTATGGTCCACCAGGTTGTGGTAAAACTTTATTAGCTAAGGCTATCGCTAATGAATGTCAAGCTAGTTTCATTAGTATTAAGGTAAATTTTTTGATTAAAAATTATATTTCCATTAAAATAATAATATTATGGAAATATATATATATATTTATATAAACTATTATATTATTATAACTTAAACTAATTATTGATATTATAATTTTTTATATATTTTCATTTATTCATTTTTTTTTTTTTGATAATAATAATAATAATAAATAATAATAAAACTATCTGTCTATTTATATATATATTTAAATGGTGGGAATAAATAGGGTCCAGAACTTTTAACTATGTGGTTTGGTGAATCTGAAGCTAATGTAAGAGATGTTTTCGATAAGGCTCGTTCAGCTGCTCCATGTGTTATGTTCTTTGATGAATTGGATAGTATTGCTAAGGCTCGTGGTGGTAGTTTAGGTGATGCTGGTGGTGCTGGTGATAGAGTTTTAAATCAAATTTTAACTGAAATGGATGGTATGAATGCTAAGAAGAATGTTTTCGTTATTGGTGCTACAAACAGACCAGATCAAATTGATCCAGCTTTACTTCGTCCAGGTCGTCTTGATCAATTAATTTATATTCCATTACCAGATGAACCATCTCGTTATCAAATTTTAAAGGCTGCTTTAAGAAAATCTCCAGTTGCTGAAGATGTTGATCTTGCATACTTAGCTAAGGTCTTACCTGGTTATTCTGGTGCTGATCTTACTGAAATTTGTCAAAGAGCTTGTAAAATTGCTATTCGTGAAAGTATTTACTATGAAAATAAAAGAAGAGCTGAAGCTGCTGATAAGGGTGAAGATCCAATGGATGAAGAAGATCCTGAATTTGAAGATCCAGTACCATATATTACTAAGGCTCACTTTGAAGAAGCTATGAAATACGCTCGTCGTTCTGTTTCTGACAATGATATCCGTAAATATGAAATGTTTGCCCAAAACATGGCTCAAGCTAT
This sequence comes from Anaeromyces robustus, assembly GCA_002104895.1. Taxonomy (NCBI): domain Eukaryota; kingdom Fungi; phylum Neocallimastigomycota; class Neocallimastigomycetes; order Neocallimastigales; family Neocallimastigaceae; genus Anaeromyces; species Anaeromyces robustus. The sequence goes on along the minus strand of MCFG01000080.1, from coordinate 142,470 downwards.
GGGTATTGGCAGTGATTTCAAATTCCCACAAGGCGGTATTGGTGGTAGTGGTCCATCTAACCCAGCTCCACAAAACAATTCAGGCTTTGAAGAAGTTAATGCTGATGATGATTTATATTCATAAATATAAAATCTTAAAAAATAACTACATCTCCTAAAAATAAATAACAAATTTATTTTCTATTATTATTACTTTTTTTTTATTATATATTCTGTATAAAATCTTTTTTAATAATAATAATAATAGATAAATAGATAACATTATTATTATTTTATATTTAACAAATTTAATTTTAATACTTATTATATAAAAAAGAAATTAGAAAAGGAAAAAAAAAATAAATAACAATAAAAAAAAAAAAAAAAACTATTAAAATTGTTTTATTCATTTTTTTCCTACTAATTTCTTTTTTCTTTTTTCTTTTTCTTTATTATTTTTTTTATTTTTGTTATCGTTAAAAAATAATCAAAAATTAAAATATTTTTAGTATTCATAAAAAGTAAAAAAAAAAAAAGAAGAAAAATTTGGTATAAATAAAACCAAAAAATCAAAAGCAGAAAAAAGAGCAACAATTAAAAAAATAAGTTTAATACAAAAAAATCATAAAAAAAAAAAAAAAAAAAAAAAAAACGGTCAAATAAATTTATTAAATATTTTTAGTTTCATTTATAGGATTATTAAAAAAAATATATATATTTTATACATAAAATAAAAAAAAAAAAGAAAAAAAAAAAAGAAAAATTTAAATATCTTCTGTATTTAATAATATAATTTTATATATTAAATTCACATAAAAATTAAATAAATAAAAAAAAATTGTAAAAAAAAAGGGAAATATTTTTAATTTTTTTTTTTAATAATTTATATGTATATTTTATTTATTGTTTTATAATATATAATATATTTTATATATTTTTAATTTTGTTATTTACATTTCTTTTTTTATTTTATTTTATTTTTTTATTATTATTATTATTATTTTTTTTTTTAAAAAGTAATTATTTTAAATTAAGTACCTTTTCAGATGTTACATTGGTACCTTTATGGAAATAATTTACTTAATACTAAAGTAATTATTACTATATTAATATAATATTTTTTTTTATTTATGTTTTTTTTTTTTTTTTTTTTTTTTTTTTTTTTTTTTTTTTATATATTATATAAAATATATAATTTTTTATTTTTATTATAAAAATTTTTTTATATAAAATATTTTTTGTTAAATGTTAATTATTACTATTACTATTATTATAATTATATATATATTTTTTTATTTTTATTATTTACTTTCCATTTCAATTTTTTTTCTTTTAATTATTTTTTATTTTTTTTATTTTTTTATTTTTTTTATAATTTATATGTAGTGTTTAATATAAAATTTAATTAAGTAAAGCATAATCAGATGGTGATCTTAAATATTTTTGAATTTCTTCATAATCACTCCAACATTTCCAATTTAATGTATTAAGAATATTTAAACGACGTTTACTTGCTTCATTAACATTACCAATATTAGATTTACATAAATCACCAATTGGAGTATCAGAAATATATTTATTTAAGGCTTTAAGAGCATTACCATATCTACCTACTAATTCTTCCTTTCTAACATATGCCATTGTATATTTATAATCAGTATGTTCAGCCCAAGCAAAGTAATCTTTCATAGCTTTATTTGATTCGTTAATATATTTCTTTAAATTTTCAATTTCATTGGCATTATCTTGATCAGTAACTATCTTTAATTGAGTAACATGAATTAAATTATTATAAGCTTCACATTTCATATTAAGTGCTTGAATTAAATATTCTTTCTTTTTATCATTATCAGCCTTTAATTTTTTTTCAGATTCAGTAATAATCTTTTGATGTTTAAGTCCATAATAACTACTTAAATCTTTAGTATCAATGACTTCTTCTAACTATTATGAATTTAAATATATGTATATATTTATTTAAAAAAAAAAAAGAATAATTATTTAAATTTAAGTATATATAGATTTATATAGATTTATATTATATATTTTTAGATATATATAAAATAAAAATATAAATAATAATAATAATAATAGTAATAAAAAAAAAACAATAATATATATATATATATATATATATATTTGTACCTTATTAGTTTGTTCAATAAGTTCATTACACTTTTCAATTATTTCATCCATAATTTTTCTAGATTTTTCTAAATCATCACATTTATCTAAAGATTTAGATAATTCATTAATTTTATTATTAATGATATTAATTTTTTCGAGCATTAATGGAATATGATTTGGATAATCTACTTCAAGTACAGCTAATAAAGCAGTTAATTCATCATTCTTTAATTTCTTTAAATAACTAATTTGTAAATCACGAATAGCTTCCTTTAATGAGTTTCTATCATTAGGATTGTTATCATTTTCTGGATTATTATCATTAATAGTATCTTTCGAAATTAAAGGCTTTTCTTTAATTTTATTTTCTGGTGCAATACTATATTGAATACGGAATAATGGCTTTTCCAATTTTAGATTTGTTAATTTTAATTCACCAGAAAGAGTAGAATCTTGAGTAAGATCTTTTGGACGATTATAATTACCATTACCTGGGATAAGGAATAATGGACGACGTTCATTATAAGCAAGAACTTTAGAACCGTAACCTGCTCCTTTATTATTAATAGCACTAATAATGTCACGGAAGAAAGTAACATTAATTTCTTTACCTTTTGGTAAGGTTTGTTCTACAATCATTGCCATAGATTTAATTCTTTCTAATAATTCAATAGATTTTGAAAGAATTTGAAGTTTAACTGTATATTCACCTTTAGATAATTTCTGACTTTTAGGGAAAATATCTCTATAAGCAACAACCTTTTTATTTGCATCATAGACTTTTAATAAATAAATAAATAAATAAATAAATAAATAAATAAATAAATAAATAAATAAATAAATAAATAAAAATTCTTATTCTTACTTAATATATATATATATATAAAACACTTTTCAATTTACTTATTATGAACATTCCTTCATGAGCAGAGTCATAGATGTAATTATTTAATGCTGGGAATCGAATATTAACATTAGTATTTTCATTAAGTTTAAATTCATAAGTTAAAACTAATTGAAGAACTTGCTTAGAATCTGGTAAAACATCACGAGATTTCATAGGTGTAATTAATTCTTCAGATGGCTTAAAACTTCTTGTAAGTGTATCTTTTATGAAATAGAAATATTAAAAAATAATATATAAAATTTATTATTATTATTATTATTATTATTAATATTATTATTATTAGTATTAGTATTATTAGTATTATTTTTGAAATTTTTACTTAAAGAACAAGATATATTTAATCCTTCCTTTCTAAGTGGAGCAGTTATATCAATGCCATCAATAAAGTCAGATTCCTTTAATATAACATCACCATACGGTGAATCATTTACAAGAATACTATGGAACTTTATATATATAAATATTAGTTAATATATATAGTATTAAAATATACTTTTATATATATATATATATATAATATAAGAGTATTTACATGAACTTCTAAACTGATATTAGATTCACCTAAACTTGACCAAAATTGAGCTAAACATAACTAGATTGTTATAGTTATTGTTAATTTTAAAGATAATATATATATAAAAAAAAAATTAAAGTTATTAAACAATATATAAATAAAAATATTATTGTTTTAAATATTTTAAATATTAAATATTATATCATATGCTATACCTCAATAACAGTATTTGGAATAACTAAATAAGATCTTGTGAATTTTTGTTCTTGAGTATCATCTAAAGAATTTGAATTTAAATTAAATGAAACCTCATATTCACAAGTTGAATAACATCTTTGCTATTTTTATTTATATAAATAGTATTGAATTTTTATATAATACAATTAGTTATATATATATATATATATTTTTTTTTTTTTCAATATAAAATTATGAAATTATATTGTTATTATATTATTTTTTATAGTTTACATTCAATAATTGAATAGTATGTAAAGTAAATCTAGCATTAGTGTCACGGTTTTTAGATTTAAGAATAATTTCTTTATATATATTATATATTATATATTATATAATATTATATATTATTATATATTATTATATATTATTATTATTATTAGTGTTATATTAAATATAATAATAATAATAATAATAAATTTTTTATTTATAAATTTAGTAAGAAAGGTGTATTAAAATATTTCATTTATTATTATTGATACTTATTAGTATATATTAATTTAATAATATAGATTATATATATAATTTTTTTTTTTTTTACCAATTATATTTGCATTCTTTGGAGTTGATAAAAATATTCTTTTAATATCACCAGAACTAAATTTTAAGTTATTATAATAGAAATCAATAGTATTATCATCGATCTTATTTTCAGGTTTTATAACAGTGACAGGAATTCTATATAATTAAGTAATTAAATATATATATATATATATATATATATATATAAGTATATATATATTATAATAATAGTTTATTAATTATTAACAATGAATAATAGATTTTTTTTATTTTTTTTTAAATTTTATAATTACTTGAATAATGGATTGGCTTCTGATTCAGTATCATAGGCAAGAATTTCTGCAAAGTGGAAACCAGAATCCAAATTAGTTGGATTAACTGTAATATAAAATATAAAATCACATTTTATAAAATGTTAATCATTTTAGAATATAAATTATTTAAATTTATATTTCTTTTAATAAATAAATATATAAAATTTACCTTGTATTGAAAATGAACGACCTATATTATATATATATATATATATATAATTATTTAAATAAATATATAAATTAAATAAATTAAATAAATAAAATATTTATTTGGATAGTTTTTAATTGTATTATATTATATATTGTATTGAATTCCTGTATTCATACCTCCATTGTTTAATAATAAGTATTTTGGACATCTAATCCATCC
>MCFG01000080.1:0-127500 GCA_002104895.1 Anaeromyces robustus | reverse complement strand
TGGATCCGGACCGTGACAACGAACTAAGCATGTTAATGGTCGAGAAGAAGCTTCTTGTTCAATTCTTTTTTGAACAGATAATGATTGTATTTCTCCATATTCTGAATTTGTTCTCAATCTTCTTAACATTTTTTTTTTATTTTTATATGTTATAAAATTTTATTTTAAATATATTATTTGATATAAGTTGATTTCTTATTAGAAATCTTTAGATTGAGAAAATAAAAAATTTATGTATTTATATGTATAACTTTTGATTAATGATTAATTATATATATAAAATTAATAGTAAAAATAGTAATTAATAAAGAAAAAATAAAAATTAGTTTATTTATTTATTAATGAATTTTTTTATTTAATTTTTTTTTAAAATATTTGTTAATAAAGGAAAGAAAAAAATTGAATATTAAAAAAATTTTTTTGTAATAATTACTGTTTTGGTCGAACTTTATATAAATTTATATTTCTAATTTAGTTATTTTTTATATAAATTTAAACAGTTTAAAATTATTAAAACTATTTAATATTTAAAATAAATACATATATAATTTTATTTTATTTTGTTTTATTGTATATTTTATAATATGAATATTTTTTACAATTTTTTATTTTTAATTCGAGTAATTAATTTAAAAAAAAATATAAAAAAAAAAAAAAAAATTAGTTAATAAAACTTATTGTAATATACAATTATTTTTTAATTAATTTTTAATATTTAAACAATTTTAATTTTTATTTTACCTAATATGAATTTTCTTTTTTTATTTATTACTCTTAATATTCTTTATATTTATTATTATTATTATTATGATAATCATTAAATCATTATTGGAATAAGATTATGAAAAATTATAAAAATTCTTTCGATAAATAATAAATAATAATAGTTTTGTATTATTACTGACGAATAAAATTTTTTCTTTTTTAAATTGTATAAAACATATATAAATTAGTATAATATATAACAGTATAAAACAATATATTATAAATAATTAATAGTATCTAATAAAAAACTATATGTGATATAATATATACAATATAAATTATTATATAAATATTATATATAAATATATATTAGTATATATTTAAATTTAAGTGATATGATACATATTTATATATAATTTTTTTATACTTTTTTTTTTCTAATTAAAATTTAATATCATTAAACCTTTTGTGTAATAAAACTTTCTTTTTATTATTTTTAAATAATTAATAATACCACATTTATTATAAAAATTTTTAAATACTAAAAGCATTAGTTTCTGTAATATAAAAATAAAATGAAATAAAATAAATAGTAAAGTAGAATAAGTTACAAGTACATATAAAGTTAAATAAAATAAAATAAAATAAAATAAATAGTAAAGTAGAATAAGTTACAAGTACATATAAAGTTAAATAAAATAAAATAAAATAAATAGTAAAGTAGAATAAGTTACAAGTACACATATAAAGTTAAATAAAATAAAATAAAATAAATAGTAAAGTAGAATAAGTTACAAGTACACATATAAAGTTAAATAAAATAAAATAAAATAAATAGTAAAGTAGAATAAGTTACAAGTACACATATAAAGTTAAATAAAATAAAATAAAATAAATAGTAAAGTAGAATAAGTTACAAGTACACATATAAAGTTAAATAAAATAAAATAAAATAAAATAAAATAAAATAAAATAAAATAAAATAAAATAAAATAAAATAAAATAAAATAAAATAAAATAAAATAAATAGTAAAGTAGAATAAGTTACAAGTACATATAAAGTTAAATAAAATAAAATAAAATAAAATAAAATAAAATAAATAAAATAAAATAAAATAAAATAAAATAAAATAAAATAAAATAAATAAATAAATAAATAAATAAATAAATAAATAAATAAATAAATAAATAAATAAATAAATAAATAAATAAATAAATAAATAAATAAATAAATAAATAAATAAATAAATAAATAAATAAATAAATAAATAAATAAATAAATAAATAAATAAATAAATAAATAAATAAATAAATAAATAAATAAATAAATAAATAACTATAACAAACTGACAAACTAACTAAATGAATAAATAGATAAATAAACAAATAAATAAGTTTAACTAACTAAATGAATAAATAGATAAATAAACAAATAAATAAGTTTAACTAACTAAATGAATAAATAGATAAACAATAAATAAATTAAAAATTATACGAATATTTTATTTAGTTTCTTATTTATTATTTTGTTTATTAATAAAAAATACTTTTCAAATTTTTACATTAATATATTAAATTAAATAAAAAAAAATCTTCAGTTTATTATAATATAGATATTGAAAAATATTATATCACTATAAATGTTATGTTATAGTTATGAAATAATATGGATATATGTTTATATTACATATTAATGAAATAAAAATAAAAATATTTATTATTATTATTATTATTATTATTATTTTATTTTATTTTATTTATTTATTATTTTTTTTTATTTTATTTTTTTTTTTATTTTTATTTTTTGTTAAACATTAGTATTATTATTAAATTTTTCAATAAAGATGTATAAATAATTGTCATAATAAAGACTAATTGTTTGGTATTGTGGCTAATATTTATCTATTTATTAAAGAAAAAAAATTGATTTATTATTTAATATAATTAATATAAATAAATAAATAAATAAATAAATAAATAAATAAATAAATAAATAAATAAATAAATAAATAAATAAATAAATAAATAAATAAATAAATAAATAAATAAATAAATAAATAAATAAATAAATAAATAAATAAATAAATAAATAAATAAATAAATAAATAAATAAATAAATAAATAAATAAATAATAAATAAATTAATTAATTATATTTGATTTAAATTAATATATCCAGCCAATTATTTATATTTTATATAAATTAATGTTTCGACAATCTTATTATATATTTACATTAAATTATGTAAATAGTTAATAATTGTTACTAATCACATGTTGAACACTAGAATCTTGACCAATAGTTTATAGTAATTTAATTAATATTAATTTATTTTTTTTTTATATTTTTATGATAACTATTTTGTTCTCTTTTTTGTATAAGAATTTAATAAAAAAAAGTTATTAATAGAAAAAAAGACTTAGCTAAGGTTTTATTTAAAGTTAGGATTATCATTAATTTTGATATTTAATAGGTAAATAAAATATAAGATATTATATAATAATAATTAATCAATTGTATAATTAGTTAAATTTACAAGGCATTTTATAATCAAACTGTGATTATTATTATTATTATTATTATTAATATTGTTAAAAAAGTTTATTTTGCATACTAAATTTATATATTTTTAACAAATTATTATTTTTATTTTTATTTTTATTAAATTAATAATTTCAGAATAAAATATTTTAAAAATGGCAGGTAAATATAAGATGTTTTTTTTATATGTTTTTTCTTTTTTGAAAATAAATTTAATTATATTATATTTGATCTTAGATTTATATATATGCTTTTTAAATTAATATATACTAATTTTTAAACTTTAATTTATAAATATATATTTTATTTTATTTAATAAATAAATCAAAATCAAAATCAAAATCAAAACCAAAAATTAAAATTAATAAAATAAAAATTAAAAAATAAAATTAAAAATTAAAATTAAAATTAAAATTAAAATTAAAATCAAAATAAATAATGAAAAACTAGTTAATTTAAAATGGGTTAGTTTATTTGTTTTAGTTTTCCAAAATAGTTTTTTGGCATTAGTTTTACGTTATTCAAAAACTCTTCCAGATAAATATCTTTCTTCAACGGCTGTAGTATGTTCAGAATGTTTGAAATTTTTAACATCTATACTATTCCATGTATTACAACGTGTTAGAGAAATAACTCCACCAGAAAGATATTCATATAAAATGTTATTAGATGAGCTTTTTGGTAAAGAATCAGATTGTATTAAAGTTATGGTTCCTGCAGTTCTTTATCTTATTCAAAATAATCTTCAATATTATTCTGCATCTAAATTAGATGCTGCTACTTATCAAGTTACTTATCAAATGAAGATTATTACCACTGCTATTTTCTCTGTTATTCTTTTAAAACGTACTTTATTTAAGCATCAATGGATATCTATTTTCATGTTAGCTATTGGTATTGCTTTAGTACAATTCCCAACTGGTGATAGTGGTTCAAAGGAAGTTGAAAATGCTTTCTTTGATAAATTTTTAGGTTTATTATCTGTTTTTATTGCTTGTATTTTATCAGGTGCAGCTGGTGTTTATTTTGAAAAAATTCTTAAGAAGAGTAAAGTTACTCTTTGGGCTAGAAATGTTCAACTTTCACTTTTCTCTATTATTCCAGGTTATTTCATTGGTGTTTTACTTTTAGATGGTGAAACTGTTAGAGAAAAAGGATTCTTTGGTGGATACACTCGTTGGACTGTTTTAGCTATTTTATTACAAGCATTTGGTGGTATTTTAGTAGCTGTTGTAGTCAAGTATGCTGATAATATTTTAAAGGGTTTTGCTACTTCAATTTCAATTATCTTATCATGTACAATTTCATTCTTTGCTTTCGATTTCAACATTACATTGATTTTCATAATTGGTTGTATTTTTGTTATGTACGCCACATATCTTTATGGTAAATATTTTGAATTATATTTTTTTTTGTTTATTATTTAAATATAATAAAATATGATATATATGCTTTTTAAAAATATTATCATTAATTTATTTTTTTTTTCTTATTCATTATTAAAATTTATTTTATATTAATAATAATTAATAGGTAAACCTGTTGACAAACCAGAAAATCATGAAGTTTCATATTCAAGACTTGAAGAACAACCAAGTTTAGAAAATATTGAAGTTCATAATTTAGATGATCTTGAAGCCAATCGTGGAAATTAAAAATGATTTATAATACTATGCTAATTCTTTTTTTATTTTTATTTATATTTATATTCTTATTTTCAGTATTTCAATAGATCTTATTTAATTATTATATAATAATTATTAAAAAAAAATAATATCATATATATGAATGAAAAACAAAAACAAAAAAGAGATAAATCAATATAATAATAAAAATAAAAATAGTAATAATAATAGTAAAAAAAAAAAAAATAAAAAAAAAAAAAAAACTCATAAATAATAAAATAAAATATTTAATTCAAATAAAAAAAATCAATAAGTCAAAACAAAATCGAGAAAAAAAAATCATAATACAAAAATAGAAAAGATAATGATTAATATAGTGAAAACTAAAAACCAAAAACCTAAAAAATAACAAAAACAAAAAACAAAACAAAACAAAATAAAAAAAAAACAAAACAAAATACACATATAAAAAAAAAGTAATAATAATAACAAAAATAAAAATAGAAACAGACAGTAATTATTAAAACAAAATTATTGAATTATTAGTAAAATTAATAAGTTATAGATATATTTTTTAACATTTTTTTAAAATTTTGTTAATTATTGATAAGTAACATGAACTTTTTAATTACATATTTTAAAATAATAAAAATAAAATTATTTTAATTTAATATTTAAAAAAATCATATATTTAAATATATAGATAATAAATTTAATTTAATGACATATTTAAATATTAAGAGTAATAATATTGAATTTATATAATTCACATATTTAAATATAAATATAAAGATAAAGCTTTTTTTCTAACTTCATATTTAAAAAAAAATAATAAATATATTTTACATTCATATTTAAAAAAACACATATATATTAATACTGTTCATTTAATATAACATATAAATTTTATCTCAGTGTATTTCAGAATTTTTTGATATATAATTATATATTTATTTTTTTAATTTATTTTTCTTAGTTTATTAGCCTAGAAATGATTATATAATTATCACAATATTATTATTATTTTATTACTGAAAATCATAGACAATTAATCCACAGTAAATCATTAAATAATAGAATTGTAATAAAATAATTATAATGATATTAATAGGCTAAATCTAAAAAAAAAAAAAACCTTTTAATACAAGTCATAACATATAAATTAATTATCTTTTTTTTTTTTAGAAAGCTAATAATTACTATATCTTTTTTTATGTAGACAATTAATTTTTTATATTTACATAATTATATTAATTATATTATAAAATAAAACAAAAGTGAAAACAGAAAAACCAACAGAAAAAACAAAACAAAACAAATATTTTAAATATAAATTAATTTTTTATTTTTTTTTTATTTATATATATATATATAATTATTGAAAGCTTAAGTTTTTAATTTTTTTTTTTTTAATATTTATAAATTTTTTTAAATCCACTTTGATAAAAACGGTTAATTATTATTTAATATTATAATTAGTTATTTCTTTTTCTTTTTTCTTTTTCTTTTTTTTTTTTTAACTCTTATACTCTTATCATTAATGATAGTACGTTTAAAATGGAATAATGAAGTTTTTATTTTTTCTATTATTATTATGTTTGATATATATATATATATTAATATTACATTTTATTTTTTCTATTATTATTATTATTTTTGATATATATATATATATTAATATTACATATTAAATGGTATAATATGATATTTTTACGATAAATATTTATATATTATATCCGCTATATTAATAAATTATATATATATTATTTATTATTATTTATTTTTATATATATTTAAATTATTTTTCTTTATATTCAATAAATATTTTTTTATTATATATTGAATTATTATTCTCATTATTTTTGGCTTATTATATTTAATATATATTTTTTAATTATTAATTATTAATTATTTAATTTATTTTGATATAATTATTTATATTATTTTAAATGGAATATATACATATATATATAACCAAGGATAAATGAAAAACTATTTTCTTAATGCTTAATTTTTAAATTTTATTATTTTATTATTTTATTATTTTATTTTATTTTTATTTTATATATATATATATATATATATTATGATAAACTATCTTGTTCTTTAAGTTCTTTTTGCTTATTATACCATCTACAAAGTGAATGACATTCTTCAAGCGCAAAAAATGTCAATGCTGTTCCATAGGTTGATTTAATTAATGACGGTTTTATACCTTTATAAAAACCTCTAATTCCTTCAGTTCTATACATTGTTCTCATACATGAAAATAATTTTGTTGAATTGTTTTCATGTATTTCAATGGCATATACATCTTTATAACGTTGTACTATCTCACCATTAACTTGCATTACTTTTCTCATATTATCCATCTTTATGAATAAATATCAAAAAATAATAAATAAATAAATAAATAAATAAATAAATAAATAAATAAATAAATAAATAAATAAATAAATAAATAAATAAATAAATAAATAAATAAATAAATAAATAAATAAATAAATAAATAAATAAATAAATAAATAAATAAATAAATAAATAAATAAATAAATAAATAAATAAATAAATAAATAAATAAATAAATAAATAAATAAATAAATAAATAAATAAATAAATAAATAAATAAATAAATAAATAAATAAATAAATAAATAAATAAATAAATAAATAAATAAATAAATAAATAAATAAATAAATAAATAAATAAATAAATAAATAAATAAATAAATAAATAAATAAATAAATAAATAAATAAATAAATAAATAAATAAATAAATAAATAAATAAATAAATAAATAACAACAATAATGATAAAAAGATTTTATTTTAATATTATACGAAGATTTTTAATAACAATAAATATTAATAAATATTGAAATAAATAAATATTTAATTAAATACATACAGGCATTGTTACACATTTACTAATAACACCAGCCATACCACCCGTTATAAAGCTTTTAGTACCATCAGTTAAATATTTTTGAGTTTTTGGGTATTTATTCTGGATTTTTTTAAATAAAAGAAGAAGATAAAGAAAAAAAAGAAAAAAAGGTTATTATAAAATAATATATATTAGATAAAAATATTTTATTATATTAAATTGAAATTTACGGTAAATCTATTGATATAATCCATAAAAAATGCTTGGGCTTGGAATGATGTACCAATATATGGTATGATAGATATTACTGAAGGTACTACACCTTTATATAATGATTTAATTCCTTCATTCTTAATTACCATATAAGTTGCTTGTGGAATGTTTCTATATAAATGATGATTTCCTTGTGTTGCAAATCTAGTTCTTAAGAAATCGAATGCTATTTAAAAATGTTATTAATTATATTATTAATTTAAATTTAAGTAATATTTTAATTTGTTTTGTTATTTTAATTTTTATTTATTTATTTTTCATTTTTTTTTTATAGAAAAAGTAGATTAAATAAAACAGAAAAAAAAAGATATATACGGTATGTTGCTATAACAGCATTAGCTCCAGAAAAGGCTCCTGAAACAAAATTTTGAACTGAAGAAGGAATATTATATTTTTTTTCATCTCTCTTTTAATTTTAAAGTATATAAAAGATTTTGAATATAATGATTATTATAAAGATATAATAAATTTTTTTACTATATTATTTAAGAATATTTGAAATTGAGATTTTTACCAATTTATTAAATGTTTTCATACATTTCTCGTATATATAAAATTGTACTGCGCCATATGAAATTGAAAGATATTGTGCTGGAATATTACCTTTCCATAATGCCTGTTTAATTTTTTTTTTATTTTTTTTATTTTTTTAAAACAAATAAAAAAATAAATAAATAAACTATGTTATGAATAAATTAATTTATTAAATAAAGTTTATTATTTATAACATTTACTCTGATTCCTTCTTCTCTACAAATCTTTACTATACTTTTCACTATATGATTATATTTAAGTACACCCCCATTTGATGCTTTTTGAAGCTGTTGATATAATTTATTAAGTTTTTTTATTAAGGGACAGTTAATAAATTATTAATAAATAAATAAGTAAATAATATTTTTAAAAAATATAGTTTTTATATATTTAATATTATTATTTTTTTAATGCTTAAAATTATTAAATCACCTGCATTCTTATTTTTAATACATCCAATGGTGCAGTTAACACACCACTAACAAACCCTGCAACTGCACCGGATAAACTATTTTGAAAACTTGATAATTCATTACTCATTTTTTTTATATTTATTTTATATTATTATTTTTTTATTAGTTAAAATAAATTAAAAAATATATATATGAAGGAAAATAAAAAACAAATTAACAATGAAATGAATATTTAATATGAACGAATAAATAATTTTATGATTATTGTTTTATTAAATTTTTTATTTAATTAAAATACTGAATTGCTAAAGAAATACAGTATCATTAATAATTATCTTTTTTTACTTTCATTTATACTATATATATAATTTTAAATATCATTGAAAATAGATAAATAATAATAATAACAAATAATAAAAAAAAAATAAAAAAAAAAAATAAATTGTTCTATTAATTGTACATACAAATATTATTGATAAATGATTAATAAATCGTTAATTGGTGATAATCACATGATATTTAATTTAAAATTTATTAGTTATTTAGGTGAATTTAATTACTATATGTGATTATTAACATATATTTATGTTATTGTAATAATTTTGTAATATCCATTCGGAATAGAAGAGGATATATTTTTTTTTTTTTTCATTTTTAATTTATTATCTATTTATAATAAAATATAAAAATGAAATATTTATATTATATATACTTATTATTATTCTTATTATGATTATGATTTGATTATTAATAAAAACTAGATTATAATTATTAATAAGTATTTAATAATTTAATAAAGTCATATATTTATTATTATTATTATTGCTATTTTGAAAAATAAACAATTATATTATTCGAAACATTAAAATAAATAATTTATATTTTTCGGATATAGAAAAATAAGAGATAGAAATAGATAAAAATCATAATACACATAATAATTTCGGTAGCAAATTTCATATGTATTTAAGTTATAAGTTAAACCTATTAACTTGCCTAATTAGCTAAAAAATATTTATACTTTTTTTGTTATTAGAAATATTAATAAAATTATTTAACAATTAGTTAATTAATCAATTAATAAATAAATAAATAAATAAATAAATAAATAAATAAATAAATAAATAAATAAATAAATAAATAAATAAATAAATAAATAAATAAATAAATAAATAAATAAATAAATAAATAAATAAATAAATAAATAAATAAATAAATAAATAAATAAATAAATAAATAAATAAATAAATAAATAAATAAATAAATAAATAAATAAATAAATAAATAAATAAATAAATAAATAAATAAATAAATAAATAAATAAATAAATAAATAAATAAATAAATAAATAAATAAATAAATAAATAAATAAATAAATAAATAAATAAATAAATAAATAAATAAATAAATAAATAAATAAATAAATAAATAAATAAATAAATAAATAAATAAATAAATAAATAAATAAATAAATAAATAAATAAATAAATAAATAAATAAATAAATAAATAAATAAATAAATAAATAAATAAATAAATAAATAAATAAATAAATAAATAAATAAATAAATAAATAAATAAATAAATAAATAAATAAATAAATAAATATTTATTTATTTATTTATTTATTTATTTAATTATGATTGTAATAAAATAATTATAGATATTATTAAACACAGTAATAAAATAATTATAGATATTATTAAACACAGTAATTATAGATATTATTAAAAATAAAGTTTATAAGATATAAATTATTATTATTATTATTATTATTATTATTATTATTGTTTTATTATTACTATTTTTTTTTATTAAATAGAAAGATAAAAAATAAAGCAATTATTATAGTAGTTTAAATTTATATATTAAAAATAATATTAAAATGTTTTAAATGAGATTAATGAATTTTTTCCTTTTATATAGTAAAGTAAAATCTAACAATATTAAATATTGTAATAGATATCTATTATTATATAATAATATTTTATAATTTAAATAATTAATAGAAATAAATCAATTTTTTTCCTCATCATTATTTTTTGTTTCTTTTATATATATTTATAGATTATTTATTAAATATCCGTAACAAAAAAAAAAAAAAATATCTTAATATCTTTATATAATTATACTTCTAATTCAATTAAATAAATATTTTTTTTTAAAAAATATATATATGAAAAAATGTATTATTATTCAATTTATTGTGGATTGGCAGGGGTTTGAGTTTGTTGAATTCTATTATGATTAGCAATTTCCATAACATGGTTTAAGAAAGCTTGTTGTTCTGGATTTAATGATTGTGTAAGTAATCCATATGATTGTAATTGGTTTTGGGAAATAACTAAAAAATTTTATAATTATTATTATTAGTATTGTAATCATTATATTAATATATATTAATATAAAATAATTAATATATATATATATATTTTAGTTCAGATAGGAATATTAAAATAAATATAAAATTGATAAATATATATTTAATAAAAAATTTATATAATTACATTGAATAATATCTTGGAATTTTATATATATATCAATATCATCTAATGGAGTTTGGAAGTATAATTCTTCTTCTAATTCTTCAAATGAATCAAAGGCACCAAATTCATTAGCAGCGGCAGCAGCAAGTAATTGTAAATAATCTTCACCATCACCATCAATAACATTTTCATCACCTTCAACCTCAACATATTCTTCATCGCCATCATCACCGTTTAATAATTTTTCATAAGCATCTTCATAATTTTCTTCATCTTCTTCTAATTTTTTACGTTCTATTATTAATGTTTAATATTATTAAAACCATTAATCATTATTACTATAAAATAATATTAATTTATTCTTATATATTACCTTCAACAGCCTTTGGATAAGTTTGGAATAAGTTAATTAAGGCAAACATAATTTGACCCCATCCATCTTGTAATGTTTTTGGAACGTTTTCAAATGGCATTTCTAATAATGTTAAAAGTGCAACAATACATAATTTCTTATCATGAACACGTTTAAATTTGTCTAATGATGCAAACCATTTAGTAAAGAAGGTTGAAGTATAATTAATGTGTTCTAAGAAGCTTAAAGTAAGTAATGGGTTGTAGTAAATGGCATTAATAATCTATTATTAAATTATTATTAAAAATAAAATAAAAATAAAATAAATTTAATTATAATGAATATTGTATAGATAAAGATATTATTTAAGAAATTTAATATATTTAAAAATTGGTAATACTTACAACTTCATAGCATGTAATAAGGAAACCGCTTGGTAATTCTTCTGGATCTTCAATATTTTTGTGAACAATGGTAATGAATTCTGGAATATACTATATTATATAAATTTTTGAATGTATATAGTTTTATATAAATATTAATATATTAATAAATAAATAAATATATATAAATAAATAAATAAATAAATCAATAAATCAATAAATAAATCAATAAATCAATCAATCAATAAATAAATTAATATGTATAAAAAATATATAAATATATAGATAATTCTTACTTCATCAATAACTCCTTTACAATTTAACATCATGGTTTCCATTAATTGACAACCATAAATACGTTCAGTGGTATCTAAAGCGTCACTTTCCATAACGGTTTTGATAATTTCAAACATTTTATTTTGATAATCTTTATTGGCTTTAAATACATCACTACCAAATGAAACATAGTTATCCAAACATGGGAACATTTCTATTTATTATTAAAATATTTAATAATAATTTAGATATGAAATATCCAATATATAATATTTTTATTATAAAAAAATAAAAATAATTTATTACCTCTAATGTAATCTATAGCATCATTCATAAATGTATTGTATATTAAACCATATGCATTCCAAATAACATTTGATACTCTTTTTTGACAGTAAGTGAAACCATCAATAATTTCAAAAATATCATCGTATAAATCTATTTTTTTATAAAATAATAATAAAAAAGTATTAATGATAAAACTTTTTTTTTCTTAAAAAAAAAAAAAAAAAAGAAATAAAAAAAGAAATAATAATTAATTTATGGTATATATTTACCAATGATTTCTTTTTCAAGAATATAATGAATAACTGGATATAAAGTTACTTCTAATTGAGCTAAAATCTATTATATATTATTAATATTATCAAACATTATTATTATCATTTTTATTTATTTATTTATTTATTTATTTATTTATCTATTACATCTGGAGAGGCCTCCATTGCTAAAACAACAGTAGAAATAGTCCTTAAAATACCCATTGAAGCCATAATTTTATTACCAGCATCATCTTCATTTGCATTTTCATTATTAGCTTCAGTAACCATTCTTAATAAAGTATCTTTCTACAATTTTTATAATTTTAAATTATAAAAAAATCAATATTAATAATTTAAATAAATATTTATGATAATCATTAATTATTATTTTGAATTAAAATAGTTAAAATGCTTACTAATTGTTCACATAATTGAGTTGCATATGGAGCTAATTGGTCAGCAAATAATTCAACCATTTTATTCATTAATGGGGTTAAAGTATCCATATCAATTTCATTTAATAATTTTAATAATTCTTGCATGATTACACCTATGTGTGGTCCAATTTCAGCTTGGACTAGATAATTAAAATAAAACAATATTAAGATATGAATATATTTATAATTTACGCTTTTTTTTTTTAATATATATAAATTTACTTGATTCATATTGAAGTAAACTACTAAGAGCAAGTGAAGCTGAAATTTTAACTGGTAATTCATCACTTTGCATACAATTCATAACACCTTGAAGGGCAAGTTTAGATTGCTATTTATATAATAATTATTAAAATATTATTTAAATAATTGAATTAATTAATACATTATTATATAAGTTATTATAATAATTATTATAAATATGTATTGTCTTACATCATCAGTTAATTCAAGGTTTTCAAATTTGGTAATTAATTCACAAATCTATTAATTTTGATTTTTTATTATATGTATATATATTTAATGTGCATATTTATAATGTTAATTACATCTTTAATATTATATAATAATATAATATAACTATAGCTTTAACATACTCTAACACGAAGGAATGGGAATTGACTATTGAAATCATCAAATAAGTTAAGTAAGAAATTACCCATTTGATCTTTGACTGGTGAATTTTTACGTAAAGTTAAATCAGATAATATTCCAATCATAGCTAAAGCACCATCTTTTTGGAAAGCAGAATTCATATCTTGTGGTTGTTTGTTACTATATTAATTTATTAAGTGAATTTATTTTAATAATTATTTTTTTATATATGCATTATACTCAGTATAAAATTTTATCTTAAATATATCGATATTTACGCTTCAATAGTATTATTAATGAATTCTAAAATTGGCATAAATGTACGAGAACGACGATCCTTAACTAAAGTAACAAGGAAAGCAGCTGCAGATGCAACTGGGCTTTTAAAATCATCCATAGGATCTTTTTATATAATATAAAATAAAATATAATATAATAAATTTAATAAATTATCGTAATATTTTTTTTTATGTTAATTTATATACTAATTTTTATTACTGAGATATATATTAATTACATATATATATGTAATTTTTATATATTTATATTTTAATTTTTTTTATTTTAACTTTATTAATAGTTACCAAAACGTTTTCTAACATATTCAACTGGATCATCTTCCCAAAGTTCTTGTTCTTCATTGTTGAAACACATAAGTGGGAAAATGAAGTATTTGGTTAAAGCTTCAACTTGTGGTTTAAGAATTTGCCATGTTACTTTTGGTTTTACACTATATTATATGATAACAAAAAATTTTAAATTTTATATAATAAATATTAATTATATTATATATATTAATAAACTATATAAAATATAATTAAATAATATAGTTATTTTAATTATTTGATATTTATTAATTTAAAGGTCAAAAAAAATATACCATTCAGTATAGAAATCACCAATTAAATGTAAAACCCAAGAAGACATAAAACGACCATTGACTAATAATTCAGTTTGTTTTAAGTAAGATTTTAATATAATTGGTGCAAAATTTTGAGTAAAACCTTCAGCAAATTGTCTATATTCTTTTAATGAATTTGGACTACCGTATCTTGAGAAAATTCTATTTAAACATTTATAAGCCCACTTCTTAGCTTTCCACCATGGATACTTTTCACGCTCTTCTTTGGTTTCTGGTAATACTGAATCTGGAATATCTTTTTCAACAACTTGTAAAAATACAGTACCCCATGGAACTAAATATGCTTCAGATTGTAAACATGGGAAAAAGTCACACTTTTATGAATTATTAATAATAATTATAATTATATATATATTATTAGTTTACATAGATACTTTTAAAGAAACAAATATATATATATTTTCATTCTATTATTATTTACTTGAATGGAAGCAGAATAAATTTTGAAAATTAATTTAATAATTTCAGCAGCTTCTAAAGTATCAGTATTAGCTGCATTTTGTGCAATTTTTAAAGTTAATGGATATAAATGTTCAACAATTTGTGCAAGTGGTTCACTTTCATCTTTTTTAAATCTTTAAATTTATAATTCAAATTTATTTATTATATTTATTTGTTTATTTGTTTATTGATATATTAAAATAATTATTATTATAATTATATTATAAAAATGAAAATATATTTATTGATACTGTTGATAAAAAAATTTTATAAACAATAACTTACTGATAAATTCTAACGATTTCGTTTAAAACTAAGACACCGATATAATTATGTTGATATTCATTTGAACTTAATAATGCTGTTAAATTTGGAATTAATTGTGGCCATTTTTCTGGGAAATCATTGCAAATAATAATATTAATTGAAGAAGTTAATTGTGTACTATGTGTCCATTTTATTTTTAATATATATTTAATTAATGAGTTTGTTTATTTTTTGATATTATATAGAAAAAATAGTATTATTAATATTAATACTACGATTTTAATTAAATTTATTAATTTATTATTTTAACCAAATTGAATTTTAGTTGATGTTTATAATATTTACCGAATAACTGGTGGAACTTTACTTAAAGCTTCAATAATATTTTGCTTAATAAAGGCTTTGTCATTTTCAGAAATAGCATCTTTTTCAGTGTCCCAACCTCTTCTAATTCTATTTTTGAAATAAATTGAAGCTATTGATAAATAATATTGAAAATATTAATTACATAAATTAATTCATTTTAATAATATTATTTATAATAATTATAATTGTAATTATAATAAATACCAGCATGTCTAGTTCCTAAATCAATATTTTCAGAGCAAATAACTGTTAAAACGGCATTCATGAAATTATCTTGAATTTCATACTTTATAATAAAAATTTATTATTACGGTTATTTATATATATATTAATGAAATTTGAAAATATTTTAATAATATTTATAAAAAAAATTACTTCTTTTAAAGTTAATTCGACTTTTGTACGAATACTTTGGTCTTGACTTAATGTTGCATTGAATAATTGACTTAATGTATTACTATCCATTTTATATTGTATTCTATTTGTTTTTCAATGTATCAATATGTATTATTTTATTGATATAAATATTGAAAAAGAATAATAATAATAAAAAAAGAATTTAAAAATTAATTGTTAATAATTATTTATATACGTTTTTAATTTCTAGAAATTTATAAATTCTTGATTAAATATTAAATATTATGTACTATTTTTTTTTTATTTACATTATATTTTTCTTTTGAATTAAGGTATATAATATTTCTTTAATAAATTAATTTCAAATTTCAAAATAATAAATATTAAATATTAATGATAAATTAAATTAAAAGTATAATGATAATTATAAAACGTTAAAAAAAAAAGAAAAAAAAAATATATATATATATATATTTTGAATTTTAATATTTTATTATAATTTTTTTATTTTATCTTTATTTTTATTTTAAATAATTGCTTTAATATAAAAAAAAATAATTTTAATGAATATTATTTTTAAAAAAAAAAAAAAACATAATATAATGTAGATATTTCTATAGGCTAATCAAAAATTTACCAATCAGTTTCGATAAAATTTTTAAAAAACAAAAATAAATATATAGTTTTTTATGTTATAATTTTTAATTAATATAATTTACAATTCATATTTCAAAAAAAAAAAAAAAAAAAAAAAAAAAAAAAAATTATTTACTATATATTATTATAATTAAATAAATATATTGTGAAAATACTAAAATTAATTAAAATGTAAAATGGATAGTGTTATATTAATTATTTATTATTATTATTATTATTATTATTATTATTATTATTATTTGATGTATTAAATATTTTGGATATTTTAAATAACGTATAAAAAATATTTTCTGATATATATAAAATTTTTGCAATAATGTGCTTCAATGAAATAATACTTTTTTAAAATATTATTTGATTGAAAATACACTATTATAGGAAAAAATAATTATTATATTTACAAATATATATATATATATAAATTTAAATGATATTTACTTCATAAATATTTTATATCAACAGTATTTTTGAGGAGGTGGTAACTCAGGTATAGCTTTAAATGTAAACTCAGGTGCTTCATAATTTTGAATTTGTTCTGGAGATAATTGTTTTTCATTACTATAACATTCAGAATTAGTATTATTATTACCAAATGAATTTCCAAAAGTTGAATTCATATTACCAAATGCTGAAGTTGTATTGGTATTGCCAAATCCTAAAGTTGTATTTGTATTTCCAAAAGCTGAAGTTGTATTATTGTTATTATTATTATTAAGGAAACTAAATCCTCCTGCCGTGTTATTTTTATTTCCAAATGCTGTTGATGCGTTACCGAATGTGTTATTATTTTTAAATGTATTAGTTGTATTATTTCCAAAACCTGTTGAGCCAAATGCTGGTGTTGAAGTATTTCCAAAAGCATTAGTTTGATTACCAAAACCTGTTGAGCCAAATGCTGGTGTTGAAGTATTTCCAAAAGCATTAGTTTGATTACCAAATCCTGTTGAGCCAAATGCTGGTGTTGAAGTATTTCCAAAGGCACTAGTTTTATTATTACCAAATCCGGTTGAACCAAATGCCGATGTTGATGTATTTCCAAATGCACTAGCTTTGTTGTTACCAAATCCAGTTGAACCAAATGCTGGTGTTGAGGTATTTCCGAAAGCACTTACTGTATTATTACTAAATCCGGTTGAACCAAGTGTTGGCGTTGAGGTATTTCCAAAAGCACTTGTATTTGTGCCAAATGTATTTCTTTGACCAAATGTACTTTGTTGACCAAAAGAAGAATTATTTGATTGTTGCATTTTCCCCTGTATTGCTTGTTCAGGGTTACTAAGAATAGTTTGAATAGTATTATTGATTTTTTGTGTTAATTCTTGGACATATATATTCTAATTATATAAAATTATAGATATTGATTTTATGAATATATATTTAATATTATAAAAATATTTTTTAATATATTATTAAATATTCTGAAATTTAAATATTAAAGCGGTTTTTTTTTTATTTATTTATTTGTTCATTATTAATTTATATTATTTAACATACGAATTGTTGCATTTGTCCAGTTGTTTGAGCTATCATATATTTATAACGAAGTTCTTCAGGAGATACATCACAGTTTTCTATTAATACTACACCTCCTTTCGTTGTTACATATGATGAAAATGGCCATTTTGGTCTTTCAGTTTTTAAATCTGCTCTACTATAATATAATCCATT
The DNA here is from genome assembly GCA_002104895.1 of Anaeromyces robustus. Classification (NCBI taxonomy): domain Eukaryota; kingdom Fungi; phylum Neocallimastigomycota; class Neocallimastigomycetes; order Neocallimastigales; family Neocallimastigaceae; genus Anaeromyces; species Anaeromyces robustus. The sequence continues at coordinate 108,776 of MCFG01000080.1, read as the reverse complement.
AAATAAAATTGAAAATTAATACAATCTCCAAAACTATTAATCTTTAGTTATTAAACAATTTTATTATTATTATTATTTATTATTATTATTACTGTTTCATATTTATGTATTATATTCTTACAGTATATTCAATGACTGTTGGATATCTTGTCTATTATCTAATATATAAAATAATTATAATTTTAAATTTGTGAATTTTATAAATTATAATATATTAAATGAATTATGTTAATAAAGAAATTTATATTTAATATATAAAATTGAAGAAATTAATTTAAAAGTCGCATACTATTAAAATTATTATTGCCAAATGAAGAATTTTTAGAATTTGGGTATCTATGTTCATTTCTGCAGTTGTTACCAAAACGACATATTCCTTTAACAAAGTATTCACATATAACCATTTTTGAAATTTTGATTAGTGTAATTATAAAATAATAATAAAAATTTTTAGCAAAAAGGTTGTAAATTTTTTTACTTTAATTGAAAAATTTTATATTAAAAATTATATTTATCACGTGATATGTTTGATTCATTTAATAAAATTAAATTTTTAAATATTAAAATTAAAAAATATAATTAAAAAATATTATTAAGAATTAACAAGTTTAAATTTTGAACATTAAAATAGGATAATTGCATTAACAAATAGTTTAATTTATGCTGTATATTATTTTTTATTACATAATACGATTAATCAAAGATTATTGTTTTTTTTAATTTAATAAGGAAGGAAATGATAAATTATATATAATATTAAACAATGGAAAAAATAGGTAATAAATATAATGAATTTTTTTTATAATTAATTGAAAATTTATTCTTTTAATATAAGAATGTGTTGTTTATCTCAATTATTCAATTATTCTTTTATTTTGTGTATTATTTGTTTCTATTATTAAATTAATTTATTTATAGTTAAAAAATTAATATTCAATTTATAATTATAACTTTCTGTATGAAAAATAAATATTATTTTATATTTATTTATAAATAAATAAATAAATATATATATATATATTTTAATAATATATAATATTAGAAATTATATATATGTAGTTACATATTATTAATAATATTTGTATTTATTTTATATATTTAATTTATTTATTATAAGATCCCATTCAAATTATATCAAATTTAGAAACAAAATTTAATCAAACAATTATTCCTGAGAATCAATTACCTACCATATCTTCAGCTGAATTAAAACAAAAAAAATCAGAATTAGAAATATTAAAGGAACAATTATTAAATTTTGAAAAAGATAATAAATTAAATAAATTTTATGTTGATAATGTATCAAATAATTCTTTTATTTTTACAAAAACAGAAAATATAATTGAAAAAATCGTATTGGAAATAAAATTATATGAACAATTTATTAATAAAACAGGTAGAATTGCATATATGAAATGTCAAATAGTTAATTCCATTTTTGTATTTATATTCTTATTGTTATATTAATACATTATTATTTCCAATAAACGATTTTCATAGAAAATCGTTTAACTTTAGACGAAATTTTAAAAGAAAGCAATGAGTTGCCAGAAGAATATATAGATGACATACAATCACTAACAAGTAGCAAAATTCAAAATTATTTTGATAATAATGTAATTTTTATTTATATATTATAATTTTTAATTTTTATTATAATATATATTATCAAAAACAGAACAAAACAACAATAAAATAATAATAATAATAATAATAATAATAATAATAATAATAATAATAATAATATATATATATATATAACAAACAAACAAATAATAATATAATAAAATATAATAAATATAATAATTATAATAAATATAATAAATATAATAAATATAATAAATATAATAAATATAATAAATATAATAAATATAATAAATATTATAAATAAATAAAGCAAATTAATTAACAAAAATAATTTTTTTAATAACGCTTCTAAAAAAAGGTACAGATAGAAACTTCTCAGAGTATATGCTCTTCATTATCATCACCTACATTTAAAAGAAATAATATTAATTATTATAATGGACCACCTAAGAGTATATCAAGATATAGAAGAACTTCAGAATCTAATCTTCATTTACCATCAAAATCTAACTTTTCATATGTATCAATTAAAGCATTTGGGAATCAAATAGGAAATGCTATGCCACCTGGACCGTCAGATGTTGTAAATATTAAATAATTGATATATATATATGATATATAATATTGTAAATATTAAATAATTGATAAATGTATATGATATATATAATAAAATTGAATATTTTTTTTATAAAACTATAATTATATTCATAATATAATGATAATAAAAGTTTCAATGGACAAAATTAAGAACAATATCAGAGCAATTGTATTCAAAAAGAATAAAAGATGAAATTGGAATGCCAACAGTTTTTTGTGTAAATCTTATCACATTGTCTAATTTATTATTTATAATCAATACATCCATTAATAATTAATTTTAATTGTATTTAAATATTATTAAATTTGTTATATTGTTAATCATTTTATTAATAATTATTAATTTTTTTATATTATATTTTTATTAATAATTATTAAATTTAAAAGATAAGAAAATATATTGTTTTTGGTATGTCTAATGGTGCAGTATTAGTTTATGATTTAAATCAAAATCTTAAAGTTATGTTTGGTTTTACAAACGAAGGTATTGATATTTCACCTGTAACATCAATTGCTATTTCACCTGATAATACATATGTTGCATCAGGTCATCAAAATGGTAAAATTACTATATGGGATATAGAACAATCAACAAAGATAAAAGAAATATTACCAGTGAATAATAAAATTGATAATAAGAAAAAAATGCATCAGGAAAACTCAACAATTACATTTATTGATTTTATAAATTCATCTGAAATTATAAGTGCGGATAATAAAGTAAAGTATTATATAATGATTAATTAATAAATTGAATTTGTTCATTAAAAAAAAAAAAAAAAAAAGAAAAGAAAAGAAAAGGAAAAATTGATACCATCATTTTTATAATTATAACAAGCATCATGAAATTAAGTTATATTAATTACTATATATCTAATTTTATATAGGGAATGATATATTATCATTTAATACAAAAAATATTGATGATATATTATGTTACAACTACAAAATTATATGGATTAGAAAAATTATTAGAAATTAAACCAGAAAAATCACCTATACTATCATTATCTGTTTTAACAAAAGGAAATGCAAATCATCCAATTGAAAACACAAACCTTGTAGCTTTTAGTACAACTGATTCTGTATGGATTTAATTATTTAATATTATGAAAATAATTTTAGTATTATTTTTCTGTTTATAATAATGTTTTATTTAACATTTAATCTTATATATATTCATAAACTCAATTTTAGATAATTGTTTTTAGTATGAAACCTGAAATAAGTATTCAATATTGTGATAAATGGAATAAAGATATAATGTTGGGAAACAGGGATAATTTAACTCCTATAACATGTTCATGTTTATCTTGGTATCCAGCATTAAAAACTGAAAAGGGTGCTAATACAAAAAGTAAACAATATAAACATTAATATATTTTAAAGATATTTATTATTATATAATTTGAATTTTTTATATTAATAAAATTTTATATCATTTTAAGTAAATGATCCATTATTGGCGTATTCTTATAATAACAACTTGACTATTGTACGTATATCAAAGCATAGAAAATATAAAAATAAGTTTAATTATCAATTTATAACAGTAGGAAGTTGGAAATCAAAGAATAATATTACACTTATTAGATGGTTAAGTACACAGGTATTGTAGTTTTTTTAACATTATATATGAAAATTAAGCACTTAATTATATATGTATTAATATAATTATAATCATTATATATATATATATATATATATAATGTATATTTATATAAATTTTAAAGTATATTGTTTTAATGGATAATCAAGAAAATCTTATTATTTTTGATGTTCAATTAATGAATTCAATAGAAACATCAGACGTTTGTAAGAAGCAAATTTTATGCCAAAGTATAAACTCAAATTTGAATTCTAAATCAAATTTTGAAGCAGTAACTTATCAACATAGTGTTCAATCATTTAAAGGAAGATTATGTATATTGGTAAATTAATGTTAGATAAATATAAAAAATTTATTTATTTATTTATTTATTTATTTATAAAATAATTAATTAATTAAAATTTTAATTATTTGATTAATATATATATTTATAATTGCAAATTACTCTTTTTAATATATCAAATAAATTTCAATATATATAGTGTAGGCCAAAATTTTACATTGTATCATTATTTTCTTGGGAAGAAAGAATTTCAACACTTATCCGCTCAGGTAATATTGTTGAAGCTATATCAATTGCGATTGATTTTTATAAAAATAATGGTAAACATGCAGTAATGAATTTACCAACCGATAACGAAAAAAGAATGCTAGATACGGGTGAATATATTGAAAAACTCCTAGTATCATATGTGAATATGACTTTAGTTGTACCAGTAGATTATGAATATATAAATCCTGAAATGAGTGATAAAGCAGTTTATCAACATTTATCACATATATGTTTTGAAGTTTGTATTACTATCAATCGTTTTGACTTACTATATGGACATATATACGATAAATTTTCAGAATGTCATTTACAAGATATTTTCTTTGATACTTTAGAAATATATATATTAAATCATAAAATTAATAAACTTTACGCTGAAAATAATTTAAATCCGTCAATTAGTGAAGCATTTATTAATTACTTTTATGAAAAAAAATTGTATTCTCGATTGGAAGAGTGTATTATTTTAATTGATCCAAATCTATTAAATATTGACCATATTATCAAGATTTTTAGAGATAAAAAATTATTTAAGGGACTTATATATATTTATTCTCATGTTCTTAAAGATTATATTTCACCAATTATTGAAATTTTAATGGATTTAATGGAAGTTAAAGAGAATAATTATATAAGTAAGGAAGACAGTAATTCAAATATGGATAATCCACAATCAAATGTTAATTATATAAAATTAAAAACTCGATCTGAAAGTAATGTAGACTACATTAAAAATGGTTTAAAGAAAAATAATAATTATAAGGATAATGTAAGAACAAAATCCGAAAGTGATATCAATAAAAAACCTAATCCCAAAGAAAAAAATGTTAAAATTATTGATGGATTTACAAATGATAATGAAGAAGGAGTAAATACAACCACTAAAAAAATTTATAATAAAAAGAAAAAAGATGTAGAATATATGCTTTATGTATTTATTGCATATTCATTAAGTGGTAAAACTTTCCCATTTGGTCTCCCTAATGAAGAGAATAGTAAAGAAGCAAAAATTCAATGTTATAATTTTTTATTTTCAAGAGATTATATAAAATGGCAATATAAAAAGGAATTTAAAGATATTGTGATTGGAAACACACCCTATCCATATTTAAAAGAATTACTTAAAAGAAATACTAGTGAAATGCTAAAAGTATTAGGTGCAGCATTTGAAGATACATCGATGAATGAGGAAATTATTTTAGATCCTGATTATTTAAATATTGATAAAGATACTTCGTTAATTAATAGAACCAATCAATTTATAGTTAATAATGATTGTGAGTATGTCGATTTTAATAATATTAATAAAAGTTTGAAAAAAATTAATTATCAATATATTATTCATATTCTTTTCAATGTTTTTAATGAAAGTAATGAATTTTCAAATCATGAGCAACTTCAATTCTATGAATTTATTAGTCGTATGATTTCGAAATTCTCTACTTTTGTTTTTTTAGAAGATAATATTTTAGAAAAAATTTATAATTTCCTATTAACATATAAAGATGATGAATATTATATTAAATCATATAATGAAGAAAGACTTTCAACCGAAGACCTTACCAATTCTACTTTATTTGTTAATTCTTTGGGATTAACTGTATGGGAATCCAGAGATATTCGTCAACATTCTATTCAGTCTATTCTTTCTATTTATAATCCACCCGAAAGTGAAGAAGAATTATTAAAAAAATATAAAAAAGCAAAATATTATAAACTTTGTGAAAATATTTATATAAAAGATAAAAAATTTGCTAAAGTTATTGAATGTTATATAAATGATCGTTATCGTCAAAAAGATGCCTATCAATGTATATTTGAAATTATTCATCTTTCTACTAGTTACACTCAGGGACTTTCAAGTAAATTTGATATTAATAATGAATCCGATGTAACCATAAATATATCAAATCCTAATATTATAAACTATTCTCATTTAACTACTGAACAATTAAATGATATTAAGAAGGTAATTAATAAACATATAGAGAAGTTATTAAAAATTGATTATACTCGATTGGCATATATTATAGTATTATTGTTCCCATCGGATACATGGCTTTCTATTTATCATGAAATGGTTCCAAAAGATTTAAAATATCTTTTCTTAAAAAGTTTGCTTAAACTTATTTTTGATTTAGGTCCAAAAATTCATGTTACTGTAGATAATATCAATAATAATTTAGAAGTCATTGATAATAGAATTAATAATAACAATTACAGTAACAACAACAACAATAACAACAACAGCAACAACAACAATAATAATAATAATAATAATAATAATATAGGAAATATAAATCAAAATAGTATTATTCAACCAAAAGAAGTTACATTCTCATCTGATATTATTGAAATCACTCCTAAAGTTAATAAAATTAATAATAAAAAAATAGAAAGAAATTATAAAGATCAATTTGTTATGGTTAATTCAAATTCCTCAACAAATTATAGCTTAATTCAAGAATTGGTAATTCGTATTCTTAGTTTATCGTTTTATAAGAAAGGTACGCCATTAACAAAAAAAGATAGTCATCCAAGTCTTTTAGCAGGTACTATTGAGAATAAGCAAGAAAGTGAAAATAGAGAAAATGAAAATAATAAGGAAAAAAATAAAGAGGCAAATACAAAACAAGTAATTCCAATTATATCACCTTTCCTTCTTTTTGAAGATGATATTAATGAAGTATATATCGAATTAATGTGTCAATTTGAACCAGACCAAGTAATAAATTATTTACAATTTATTGATGAAACTTATAAAACTTATTTCTATTCCACTAAAACTATTAGTGAAATTTGCAAGCGTCATAATGTAATTGATGCTAATGCGTGGATAATGGAAAAATCAGGTGATATTAATAAGGCACTAGATTGTTTTCTTGATTTTATTCAAGAACAGTTTGATAAAATAATGGAATTATTAAAAAATCTAGATCGTTGCTTATTAAATAAAAATAATATTCACTATACAATGTATGGAGAAATTGAAGAAGAAAGATTAAAACCACAAATAAAAACACTTTTTGAAATTATCGAAATACATATGAAAAAGGCAATAGATCTTTGTAGACGTTCTCTTCCTGAAGAAATAAATAATAATTACAATAATAATAATAATAATAATAATAATAATAATAATAATAATAATAATAATAATAATAATAATAATAATAATAATAATAATAATAATAATGATGATGATGATGATGAAAATGAAATTCAGTCTAAATTAAAATCTTCTAAAGTAATAGATAATAAAATTTTATGGTATAAGCTTTTTTTGACCTTTGTTAAACCTTACTGTCAATATAAGAAATATATTATTAATGAAGATTCACCTATTATAAAAGAAATTAAAAAATTAGAAGCATCTTCTCGTAAAAAGTCTATTCAAAAAATTATCCGTTTTATTGACGAAGATAAAATTTTAAAACAGAAACTTAAAGAAAATCAAATAGAATTAGATGACACAAAAGAAGAAGGTTATAAAAACGATAGTCATAATCAAGAATCATTAGAAAATGAAAATAGAAATGGTAATAAGGATGAAAATGAAGATGAAAATAAAAATAAAAATAAAAAAGAAAATAAAGACCCTGATAATATTAACAACAGTAATGATAAAAAGGATAATGAAAATGATGGCAATAATAATAATAATAATAATAATAATAATAATAATAATAATAATAATAATAATAATAATAATAATAATAATAATAATAATAATAATAATAATAATAATAATAATAATAATAATAATAATAATAATAATAATAATAATGGTAAAGAAAATAATGAAAATAAAGAACAAAATTCAGAGTCAAATATATTTGATTTAGAACAATATAATAAATATGAAAACTATAAGTATAGAGCTAATAAAAATATTATTGTTGATATTTGGAATGATATTAATTTATCAGATACCCTTCAAGCTTACCTTAAAACTATATTAAATAGTATGATTGGCTATATCTCTTTCCCAAAGCTTATTGTTAAATTAATTTCAGACGAAAAAGAGGAAGATACAAAATATGGTGAATTTAAAGAAGTAATTCTTTTAATTATAGAAATGTACAATTTTGAATTAAATCTTTTACAATCTGTAAATAAAATTACTATGGAAGATATAGCTCAAGATACTTTCTTATTAAACTATGATCTTCATCATGCTGTTAGAATGAATACCCAAAATTGTTGTCTTTGTCATAAAAATTTAATTTTTACACCAATTTCTGTACATAATAATAATAATAATAATAATAATAATAATAATAATAATAATAATAATAATAATAATAATAATAATAATAATAATAATAATAATAATAATAATAATAATAATAATAATAATAATAATAATAATAATAATAATATCATTGATAATATTGATAATAATAATAATAATATAAATAATAATGATTTTTTAAAAGATAAAGAGGAAAAAGAAAAAGAAATATTTAATTCTTTGATGAATAAGACTAATAATGACATTTATCTACATGAATTGGGAAAAAATGATTCCATTGTTTATTTCTATTGTGGACATCTTTTTCATAAATATTGTCTTTATGACTATGTGACAAATCATCCACATTTCTTTAGTAAACATCATACTAATTTACAAGAGCAATCAATTGATAATAATAATAATAATAATAATAATAATAATAATAATAATAATAATAATAATAATAATAATAATAATAGACGTAATAGTAATTATAGTAATTCTAGTAGAGATTGTATAAGTAGTAATACTTTAGAAATAGGAAGAAACTTAAAAATGGAAAAAAGTCCATTTTGGATGAAATTATGTCCTGTGTGTGATGATATAAATGTAAATAAAAGTAATTCTCATATATATCAATCTAAATATAATAAATTATTGAAGAAGAAAAATCCAAAGATTTTTATTCAGTATACCTCTGATTCTAATTCTCCTCCTCTTACTATTCCATATAATAATTCATCAGAAATGTTTTCATTCTTATCAACCTCTCCAAATTCAGTTTCTTCTCTTCATGAAAAGCAAAGTAATTCTTCGTTAGAGCAAACTGTTCAAAATCAAACCAAAGGAAAACTAGGCTTTTTAAAAAAGAAAATAAGTTCTTCATCAATTAAAGATTCATCTAAACCTTCTTTACCAATTAATTTAAATAACCATTTACCACCACTTTTACCATCTAGAAACAATAATAAAAAGGTAAAGTATTTTATACTAATAAAGAATTATAGTTAATCATTTTTTTTATTTTTATTTTTATTTTTACTTTTTTCTATTTCCATATTCCATATGAATATATTTATTAATATTTATTAATGATAAAAATATATATAAAAATATAGAATATTATTAATGAAAATAAAGAGCAACAAATTGAATCGCTTGACCAATTTGAATTATTAACAAATACTGTACCAAAGGTATTTATATATTTAACAATTAATATTTATTATTATTAAATAATTTTAAAGATTATTAATTTTAGTTTATATTTCAATTTATATTTTTGATATATATGAATATATATAATTGACATATGTTTATTTCATTATATTTTTTATATAAAAGTATGAAATTCTATCTGAAATAGAATATAATCAAAATAAGGAATTAAGAAAAAAGAATAAAAAAGATGAAAATGAAAACGATAATGGATTAAGTCTTAGTCTTAGAGAGAGAATTAGATATAAAACATTACCTACAACACCAATCGACGTATCAGAGAGACAAGATGACAGTTATCTTTCAACAATATTAAGCCAATCACCCCAAAAAATGACATCACCAAAAGTTAAACCTGTTTCGAAATCCAAATCAACTCCTGTATTTTTATCGGTACACACTACTAAAGGGAATAATTCTAATTTATTAACAGATTCAACCAACAATACACTAAATCAAACATATTCTTCACACTTAACCAATTATAATTCTTTCTTCACTTTATTGGATACCAGTAAAAAAAATGATACCTATAAATTAAAATTGGCACCACCTTTAACACCACCACCTACATCTTTTCTTCTCACTTCTTCTACTGTATCACCTTCATCATGTACTTCACCAACCAATAAAAATATGAATAAAAATCAAAATATGAATAATACAAATACTATTCTTACCTCACCTGTATCAACATCAGCTTTAACGAATTCACCAATATCAATAAAATCTAATACTTATTCGGAAAGCTCATATCTCAATAATTCAATAAAGAAAAATAAAGGAAAACAACCATTACCATAAAATAAAATAATAATAATAATAATAATAATAATAATAATAATAATAATAATACTATTATAAATATAAAGAAAAAAGTTTAATATTAAAAATAATTGAAAAACGATTAAAATAAAATGAATAAAAAAATAATAATAAACAAATAAATAAATAAAATGAATAAATAAAAAAAAATTAATAAAAATAAAAAAAAAAAATAAAAAATAAAAAATAAAAAATAAAAAGAAAAAAATATGAAATCATTAATGAAATATTATATATAATAAAATATATATGCATGTACCTTTTGCAAATAAAAAACAAAATAAAATATATAATTATAAAAATTTTTTCTAAAAAAAAAAAAGAAATAATTATTATTCAATTCTTATACATATTTTTGAAATAAATAAATGAGTGTTAATTACAATTATTTTTATTTTCATTTGATTTTGTTCAAAAAAGTGGTAAATTTTGAAAGAATAAAATTTAATTAATTTTTTTATTTATAAAATAATTTATTTATATAATCACTTATATATTTATTTATATATTTAAATAATCATTTAAATAATCTAATAAATAAATAAATAAATAAATAAATAAATAAATAAATAAATAAATAAATAAATAAATAAATAAATAAATAAATAAATAAATGAATAAATGAATAAATAAATAAATAAATAAATAAATAAATATATAAATAAATATATAAATAAATAAATAAATAAATAAAAATAATTATTATTATTATTATTATTATTATTATTATTTTAATGTAAAGCAACAATTGAATTGTTTTATTTACATATAATTATAACCATAAAAAAAAAAGGAAATACACAAAAAATAAATATTTAATTGTTATGAGTAAAAAAAAATTTTTTTTATTATTATTATTTAATTTATTTGCTTTGTTATATTGATTACAAGTATAGAAAAAAAAAAATAAATGCTTATATAAAATTTATAAAAGTTAAAATTAAAAAAAAATTATATATATTAAAAAATATATATATATTATTCACATACAATTATACTACTTATTTAATTATTATAAGTATTTATAAAATGAAAAAAAAAAAATATACATATATATATTAAATTTTTTTTTATAATTTTACCAACTGAAATAATATAATTAATAATATATATAATATATATTAATAAAAATATATAAAAAAGAAATTAAAAAAAAAAAAATAAATATTTTATTTTTAGAATACTATTTCGTCATGTCATGGTCATGCTAAATTATGTCATGTCAATGATTATATATGATATATTCTATTTAAATCATTGCTAATAAAAATTATTGTATATATAAAGTAAATTATATATATATGAAGAACAATATTTAAATATATAATTAAAAAAAAAACCCTAAACTATTTTTTAACTATCATTAATTTTAAAATAATAAATATTAATATATATATGATTAACTAAATAATAGTACTAATAATCCCAGTTCTTTCCTTTTTTTTACTTTTTTTTTTTTTTTTTTTTTTTTTGTTCTTATATATAATAGTTATTTACTTTGTTTTAATATGTATTTAAAATGATTAGATGCTTTGTATATATATGATTTAATATAATTTTGTTTTTAAAATATTCTGATATGCGATTATGAATTAAATGAATACGTTTGAGATAATAAAATTCATTTTTTCATAACATCAATTTCATTAGTTGCTTGTAAAGCAAAAGTAGGTGGGATAGCAGCAGTAGCAACAAGAGTTGTTTCAGGTTTAACAGCAGCCGGTGCAGCTTGTGCCATTTGTGTTGTTAATTGAATTGAATTTATAATACTAGTTTTCTGGCTTAATTCATTTATAGTGTTATTCAAAGTCGCAGCAGCAGTTTCATCATCTTTTATTGAACCAAGAGTAGCAGCTAAATCTATAGTGGTTGTAGCAACAGGGTCAAGTTTTATAACAGGGGTAGCAGCAGCAAGTTCAGCAGCTTTTGCTTCTGTAATCTCTGGAGGAGCTTGAACTGTTTCAATATTAATAATTGTTGGATTTTTGGTAGTATCATTAATACTTTCTAAAGTTTCAATATTATTAGCTACAATAGTACTTGAATTGGTATTACTTAAATCATCCTCATTTAAACTAGTATTAGTAATAAAATGATTATTATCAATAGCTTGATTAACAGCATTGATGGCATTAACTGCATTAACTGCATTAACAGTGCTAACAGTATCAGCAATAGTATGATTTAATGGATCATCAACGACAGCAGTTGTTTCTTCAGTTGGTGTTTTATTTAAATTTTCAGTTGGCATAATATTTCCTGGATTCATAATATTTTGAACATTTTCATTACCACTATTTGGAATTGATGGTGAACTAGCAGTAGCATTCTTATTATTTTCTGGATCAAAGAATTCAATGATAGTAGTTAAAATTTCAATAACTCTTTTTTGATATTCAGTAGTATTTTTACAGTTTTTAAACCATATGTCATGTAAAAATTGTGGAACAACTCTTTTTAATAAATTAATATTATTAGAATAATTGTTACCATCAACTTTATCTTTTGGTAAAAATTGTTCAATATACTGAAGTTTAAGGAAATCAATTTGTTCTTGTAATTCTTTAATTTCAGCTTTCAAAAATTGAGTTTCGTCAAATGCATATTGATTTGGATATGTTATACCTTCCATAGCAACTCTAAGACGCTTATTGTTTTGATCATCCTGTAAAGATGCTTTTCTTTTAAATTGATCTTCTTGATATAATGGAACAGATTTAGAAGTAAGATTAGCCATTGATTGTAAAGTTGGTGAACCAGAACCATTACTATCTTTACGAATTCCTCCTGTAATATTATCAGCGTTACCGTTAATAACTGGCATACCTTGAGAATTAAACTTACCTCCCATTGGATTCTTCTGATAAGATTGGAATAACAACTTTGGATATAAATTATTATAATTTTGTTGAGGTTGAATTGGCATAAAGTTTGATGAATTGACATTACCACCAGTGGTAGCAATGTCTTGTAAAGAATTGGAAGTTGAAGAACCATTAATGGATGAAGATGTAGAATTATTTTGTCTAGCCTATTTTTATTTTATCATTATTATTTTATTTTATTTTAATTTTTTTTTTTTTTTTTTAAGAAAAAAAATAATTTATTTATAATTATAACTATTCCTACACAACTATCTATTATCCTGATATTCATATTATTAATCATTATTAATTGTTATATTCATACTATATATTACTTTATATTAAATTTTTAATTATTTATTTCTATTATCATTACAATTATACATACTATTTTTACTATAAATACAAACTTTTAATATCATTATATTTATATTGTTGTTTTTATTTATTATTTTCTATCATTATTTATTCACTAAAATTATAATACTGATAATTTTTTTTAAATATTTGTTGATATAAATTTATTATTTCTTACTTAAACTAAATTAATTTAGCCTATTTCATTTTAGTAAATAAAAAAAAAAAAATTGAAATAATATTCTAATATTCTAATAATTAATATTCATATCTATTAACAATTTTAACTTTAACTTTAACTGTATTTACTTTATTTATATTTTCTATTTAAATTGAAAATTAATATCATAACACTATATTATATTATCATACTTCAATAAAAAAGACAAATAGGCTTATAATTATTACTCATTTTACAAAACTTAAAAAATTTCAATAATATTCATATTATAAGATTATATATATAAAAACATAACGAAAAATGTATGTACCTTATCATGCTTAAGATCTTTTCCATTTTTATCCTTTCCATCCTTTATTTTCCTATTACTTCTGTAACGTTCATATTCACAATCTAAGTTATGTTTTGGATGTAAGGTATCATTATGTTCGTGATACCATAAAGCACCTTGAGATGATACTGAAGAACGTGTAAATTCTGTGGAGTGGCGAAGTTTACAACCACAAGTATGTCTACATAAATATGTCTTCATTCCTTGTTGACTTGATGTTGATTCTAAAGTCGACATTTTTAATTATGATCTATTATGATCTTTAAATAAAACTCTATACTGTAATGTTTTTTATATATAAATATTATATACAAATAATATAAATAATTAAAAAAAGATAAAATAAATAATTGCATAATTAATTTTTGATGTATATAAAAATTTTATAAAAAATATTAAAATTAATATTATTATATATTATCATTAAATTCATTGATATATATAAAAGGACAGAGAGAAAATTGTATTAATTAATACTTATTTAATAATTTAAATATTATATATTAACATTATAGTATCAATTTCATAATATTATATATATATTTATTATTTCTGTAATTTCAATAATGTTAATAAAATACTATATTTTTTTTATTATTCCTTAACATATATATTATCCTTAGATTAAAGTTCATACAATAATATATATAAAACTCAATAAATCATTTATCATTTATATATATACTACCAAATCTTAAAATGTTACATTTGAAAAAATATACTAATAATTTCATATATTTTTCAGTTATTATTTACAAATATATATATATATAACATAAATAATAGGAATAACTTGTTTTTTGTAACTATATTTACTATATATATTATAAAATATTTCTTACGTATAAAATATTGTAGATAAATTGTAATAAAAACTTTAAAACCTATTGTATGACTTTAATATATTTAATTTGAAATTTATAACAACGATAAAAAAAATATAAATATTAATAAATAATATAAGTCTTAATTTGTTCTATCAAAATAAATATATTTTCTCATTTTATTTAACATGTCAATTATTATTCCTTTTATAGAATAAAAACATGTTATTTGCTTTATTAAAAGATATTAATAATTTACTATAAAATATTATTAAAAGATGTGGTCATTATTAATCATAAATATGATTTCATGTAAATATAAAATTTAGTATATTATTCTGCAATGCTTTCTCTGTCTGTCACTTATATGTAAAAAAATATTTTAAACTTTCTTTTGCCTTGTTATATAAATGCAAATATTATAGAAAATGATATATACTTTTAAATTTGAAATTTCAATATCTTATTTTTGATTATTTTATTTTTATAAAAATTTACTATATATATGTTGTTCTTTTCTCTCGTGTAAAATAAATATAACGTCTATTTAATTTTTTTAAAAATGTATATACTTTATAAAAGATTATACTAACTATTTTTAAAAAAAAATATTAAATTTTAAAAGTTTAAAAAAAAAAAGACTTTTTAATTTTTATTGTATTTTATTCTTTTATTTAATATTTTTTTATGATTTGATTTATTAATAAAAATTTTAATTTTGATTTATAATAAAAACAAGTATTTTAATATAATGAATAATAAATAAATAAAAAAAATTTTTTAATATATATATTATATTATAAAATCATTCATTTAGTTATTATTTTCTTATTCATTTATTATTATAAATTTTTATTTAATTTATTAATATATTTATTTATATATTTCTATTTAATATTTATTTAATAATTTATTACTTGGTCTTTATAGTAAATCATTTTATTAATATATATTATAATATATTATAATATATTATACTATTTAATTATTTTAAAATTGATTTTAATAAAATGATAAAAAATAGTTTAATTAATAAATAAATTTAATTATCTATTTATTTATGAATATATATTTGTTTATTATTTATTTACTTATTTATTTACTTATTATTTATTTATTTATTCAAATATTTATATTGATTTAAATAATATTAAATATCAATAAAGATAAAAATATATAGTTTAGTATTTATAATTAAATGTAATATATTATATTAATATTTTAATTATATAATAATCATTTTATTCATTTATTATAAATAGTATAATAATATATTGATCAATATAATAACCATATATTACTTTAGTAATAATAAAAAGATTTTTTTATTTCTTTTTTTTTTTTATAAAATAAAAATATATTCGTTATAATATATTGTTATTATATTCAATATATATAATTTTTATAATAATAATTTATTTAATACATTTTTAAATCATACAAAATTAAATAAATAATAAATTAATTAGTAAATAAATTATTAATAGTTTTTAACATTAATTATAATAAATAAATGAATAAATATATAACAAATAAATAATAATTATTAATATTTTAAAAAGAAAACCTCTTTTTACATAGTTTTTTCCTTTTCATCTTTTCAACAATATAATATAATTATAAAAGCTAATTAACAAAACTAATTAATCAAATATTTTAAAAGTGCTTATTACTTAAATTAATTATAATTATAAAAAAATTCTTCATATAATATTATATAAAAAAATAGAAAATCTTGAAAATAACATAAATTATATTTAAGATTTCATTTATAATTTTTTATATATTAATAAATTTAACAAAATTAATGAATATATAATATTGTATATATATAGTAAAGAAAAAAGGCAAACGGACAAATTTACTACATTTAATATAATTCAAAAATTAAATATTAAATTATTTATCATTAACATATATAGTAAAAAAAATAGTAAAAACATGTTTATATATTTTATTTATTTATTAATTTATTATATATAAAATAAATAATAAAAAGATGAATCATTTTAAATTTATTTCTTAGGAATAATTAGGAATAAATATAAAAAATTCAATACTTAAAATCAAAATATTTAATTATTTAATAATTATAATATATTTACATAAATACATATTAATTTATTATAAATATTATATTTACCATAAATATAACTTTAATATTTTATATATAGATCTTAATATTAATTTATTTAATTATTTATTAACTTATTAATTTATTTATAAATTTTTTTCAATTAATTTATTAATTTATTATATATTTATTTACTTACTATGATCATATTAATGAAAAAGAAATAGTTTTAGTACCCTAATTAAAATATAAATGTAAAAATAAATAGTAATACTTTTTAATATATTACATTACATATATACTATATATTGTAATGTAATATATTATGTAATGTAAAAAATTGATATTTTGTTTATTTAGAAAAAAACATTTAAAAAATTATTATTGCTTATTTACTCCTATTATATTACATTATATTACAATTATATTACATTATATTACAATTATATTACATTATATTACAATTATATTACATTATATTAATATTAATATACAATATTAAATAATTATTTGTTGAAAATGTAAATATAAATGTTAATTAATGTAAAATAACTTTATGTTTTTAATTTTTAATTAAATTTTATATTTTTATTTCTATTACATTATATTACATTATATATTACAATAATATAAATAATTAATATTTATCTTTTATTACAATACAAAAAATAATTTATTATATTTATTATAATAAATAAAATAAATAATATATATATAATTATATATTGATATATCCTTAATATATATTATTATATATTATGTAATATAATATTAATATATGATACAAATATAAAGGTGGATTCAAAAAATATTAAAATAATTGGCTTTTTAACATATACAGTAAAAACAAAAAAAATTTATATATTTATTATCAAAAATATTATTATTAACAAAACTATATATTATTATTATTATGAAAAATTTAATAAATAATATTTTTTTCAACTTTTTATTTAAAAAAAGCTAACAAAAGCACTCCATAAATATTAATAAAAGAAATATTTGTTTTTGGTTATGGCACTAATTCAATTTTGTACATTGATTTTTTAAAAAAAAAAAAAAAGAAAACAAAATAATTAATCCTCATGGAAGAAAATTTAATGAATAAACATTTTAATTTACGATGAAAATGATTATTAAGATGATATAAATAAATTAGAAATTGTTTATTTTATATATTATTATATAATGATAAAAGCTATTTAAATTATTTTTTTTTACTATAAATTATTTTTTTTTTTACCAAAAAAAATATTATCTCCTCTAAATTATAGGATAATTCTTAATTAAAAAATAGGATATATTAAAAAAAAATAATTAATGCGGTTTACATATATTATGTATTAGTATATTTTAATATTTTAATATAATAACATAATAAGTAATATTAATTATCCTTCTGGAATAATATTTTTTATTTAGTATATATTCATTTATTCATTTATTTTTCTATTCATATATTTTCCATTATCTGGATATTGAAAAAAATATAGCCATCAATTATAAATTCAAATATATTACAATATAATATAATATATAATTTATTTATTTATTTATTGGATGAAAATATAAATGTTGTGAAAAAAAAAAAAAAAGATGGACATTGAAAATTTTAATAGAAAAATTGACTTAATATATGTTATACTAAATAATATAATATATTATAATTTAAAGAGTATTTAAAAATGATAAAATGTATTATCAATTATTATATAATGAATAAAAACTAACAAAAATTTATTCAAATATTCTTATTTATTTATTTATTTATTTATTTATTTATTTATTTATTTATTTATTTATTTATTTTTTATTTTTATTTATTTATTTATTTATTTATTTTTTATTTATTTATTTATTTATTTATTTATGTATTTATTTATGTATTTATTTATTTTATTCATCTATAAATTTTTTGTTTATTTATTTAAACATTTATTAACATTAAAAAAACTAATATAAAATAAAATGGTTACATATTCTTAAAGATCATTTTGTAACAATATAAAAAAGCATAATAATGCTTTTTTAATTACTGGTTATACAGTAATTCCTTTTATTTTAAATTACCTTCATCTATTTATTTATTTTATTTATTTTATTTTTTATCTATATAATTAATTATTTATTTATTTATTTACTTATCTATTTATTTATTTATTTATTTATTTATTTATTTATCTATTTATCTATTTAAGTGATTCTACATAAAATTTTTCAAAAACAAAATCGAAATAACACTATAAAAGAAGCATTGAAATTCCAGCACAAAAAATAAAATATTTGTTATTTAAAATATTTATCCTGACAAACAAATTTTAATTATTATAATTTATATTTATATTTATATTTACTTTTATTTAATAAAGTATTGTTTTTCTTTATTTTTCTTTAAATTATTTTCATTTATATAATAAATATAATAAATGAATATTTGATGTAATAGATAATGTAAAAAAATTGTAGATAATCTGATTGTATTGTATTTCATATTAATTTATTATATTACATTATATTAAAATTTTGTTAATACAATATAATACAATATAATGTATGTAATGATAAAATTTATAAAATTAAATATCAAGGATTTAACATTAAAAATTAGCCATTTTCTTTAA
This sequence comes from Anaeromyces robustus, assembly GCA_002104895.1. Classification (NCBI taxonomy): domain Eukaryota; kingdom Fungi; phylum Neocallimastigomycota; class Neocallimastigomycetes; order Neocallimastigales; family Neocallimastigaceae; genus Anaeromyces; species Anaeromyces robustus. Next base: position 88,898 of record MCFG01000080.1, on the reverse strand, counting down.
AAAATGCAAATAAATGTACAATTTTTTTTATTTTAAACTATGATTGGCCAATTTAAGATTTACGAAAAAAAGTACAATTTTTAACAATTTATTTCGTATATATCTATTTATCTATCTATTTATTTATTTATTTATTTATTTATTTATTTATTTATTTATTTATTTATTTATTTATTTATTTATTTATTTATTTATTTATTTATTTATTTATTTATTTATTTATTTATTTATTTTAATTTATTTATTTTTATTTATTTAATTTTTTATTTATTTATATATTTATTAATAAAACTATTTAAACATAATATATTAATATTTAAGAATAAGAGAATTTACATAATAATTATTTTTACTACTATTATTATTATTATTATTATTATTATTATTATTATTATTATTATTATTATTATTTATTATTATTATTATTATTATTATTTATTATTATTATTATTATTATTATTATTATTATTATTATTATTATTATTTTTATTATAATTATTATAATTAAATATTATTATTATTATTATTATTATAATTATTTATTATTATTATTATTATTATTATTACTATTACTATTATTATAATTATTATAATTAAATATTATCATTATTATTATTTATATATTTATTTATTATTATAATAATTATTTTATATAAGAGTATAGTTTTAATTTTTTAAAGTTTTATTTTAAAATTTATCATCACAGTTTAATTACAATTATTATATCATTATATCAATTCTCATTGTTTATAGTATTACAACGATTTTTCTTTATTAACTATTATTAATATTAAACATTCTTTTTATGAATTTTATTTAATAAAGATTATTAAAGTTATAAATGAAAACTAAGAACGTAGAAATTATTATATTATTGATTAATATAATTTAATACATTATTTAAAATAATGTTTAATTAATATATTTAAAAAAAAAAATAAAAAACGTAACCGTAACATTAATGATAAATTTTAATATTATATGTTTTAATAAAAAACTATATCTTTAAAGAAATTCTTTAACTCTGTTTTCTCTTCAATTAATTTTATTCAAATCCGTATTTTATTCAATTAATATATTAATAACATTAGATATACTGTTTAAAAATATAATTGATCATATTGACTAATTGTTTATATTATATTAAAAAAAAGGATTTCCTTCCTCTTAAAGTTATTTTCTTTCTTCAGTATTTATTAAAAATAATACTTTTTTATATTATATAAAATATTCTTTTTAACATATCTGTTACATTAACAATCCAATGTACTTAACTTTAAATCCAACGTATTTACCAAATAAAAAAATTTGTTTATTTTTAAGTAAATGACATATCCTTAAAATATTTCTACAAAAATTAATTACATTAAAATTTTATGTATTCTGTATTGTAATGATATGGATCCATTATGGCTACTAATTAGGCTCAGTTCTACCTGCTTCTATTATTATGTTGGTTGTCTCTGGTTCGAACCTTACTCTTTACCTTTCGGAATAATATTATTTATTTAATTAATAATAAATATATTCACTCAATTATTAGATAATAATTTACTTAAATTAATAATATGTATTCATTGAAATAAATTTATTTAAATATTAATTTATTATTCACTTAATTAATATAATAATTTATCTAGTTCTTAATATTATATTTATTTAATTAAAATAATAATTAAATAATTATATAATTCTTATTTTAAATAATTTGCCCAATCATGTAATAATTTAGAATAGATTTTTGAATATATAAATTCATGTATTTTATTTTGACTCTTTGAGTCGATATTAACAATCAATTAATAATAAATAAAATATAAATATCAACCATAAATAAATGAACAAATATATATTATATAAATGAATCTACTAATTAATTAAGTGAATAATCAATAGTGTTATAAATAATTTAATATATTATATTATTATTTATTATTAATTTCCTACAATAACCTAGTGGTCACTCCAAATCTTTACATGTTGTAAAGTTTTAGTTTGGTTTAAAGTTTAACTTGGTCGAAATGCTCAATAATCTAATACGTAGGGTGTTCACTAATATTAATTTTATTATAAGTTTTATTATAAATATAGTTTCTTTATTTAAATTTGTTTAATTATTTTATAATTATATTTTATTAGATTATTATTAGGTTAATAATCTTACAAAGAATGTAAGAATACATATTTCATCAATCTTTTATACATTTCATTGAACAATACAATAATATAAGTAAATTAATATTTATATTAATTATAGTAATATATATTAAAATAATATAAGATAAGAATATAATTTGTTAATAAAATAAAAGTATAATTTATATTCAACTGTATTATTAATAAAATTAATAATAATTAAATTGTATAAGGATTTGGGGCGCATAAACATGCTGAATAATAAATATTTAATAGATATAATGTGGCTTATATCTATAATCCATTCAAATCCTTAACAACGTCCTCTTCCAAGAATTCGTATTCCAGGCGAATTCAAAGAGTTATATAATCAAAATTTAAATATAAAATTTTATAAAGATAAAGTTTGAAGTTTTTTAGATTAAAGTATACTTTAAAAATAATCTTTTAAATTTCACTCGAACAAAAGTTCGATTGGCCATGTGAAAAATAAAAGATAATAAAATTTTTGGAATATAAAAATTTGTTGAATATAATATTATTATTAAATATTAATAAAATATAATATATATTGATAAGAATATTTTAATATTAATATTGATATTTATATTTATAAATTTGATATTGATATAAATATTTTATAAATTTTGATATTAATATATTGATATTAATAAAATTATAAAATTGATAATTATATATTTTTATATTTAAAAAAAAATATTTTTGATTTAAAAATTAAATTTTAAAAAATTTTTAAAAAATTTAATTTTTGGCTGTAGATTGAAATTTTTGAAATTTTTGAAAAATTTAAAAATTTTAAAAAAGTATTGATTTTTCAAATCTTAATTTATTAATTAATTTATTATTAATTTATATTAAAAATTTTTTAGGCTATATGGATAGCCCAATTGATTTTTAATTAATGAAAAAATCAAAAATTTCTGAAAAATACCCCATGTGCATGGGTATCACAGAAAAAATGATTTTTTATATATGAAAAGAAAAAAAAATTTTTATTTTTCTTTTTGAAAAAATTTATTGAAAAATTTTTGAAAAATTTAATTGAAAAATTTTATTAAAAATTTATTGAAAAAATTTTTTGAATAATTAATTTGAAAAAATTTTTTGAAAAAATGAAAAATTTATTTGAAATTATTTAAAAATTTTTGATAAAATTTTTTGAAAATTAAATTGAAAAAATTATTTGAAAAAATATTTTAATTGATAAAAATTTTTTGAAAATTAAATTGAAAAATTATTTGAAAAATATTTTAATTGATAAAAAATTTTTTGAAAATTTTTTGATAAATTTTTTTTTTTTTTTTTTTTTTTTTTTTTGAAAAAAAAATAGTCGGAAGCAAACAGAGGGTAGTGGCAAAAAAGTGGTGCAAAAAGTAGAATAAAAAAATATTGATAAATTATCTAAAAAAAATTATTAAAAAAAATAAAAATTAGTTGTCATAACTAATAGAAGCAGAGGTTCTATTACTATTAAGGTATTCCATAAAAATGCGTTGGTTTCGAGGGTTATCTTCGACTTCAGAAGATGGAACCCAATTATAAGCAGTACGATATTTATAACGAACTCTATATTCGTACTGTTTCTTCTTGTAATTAGTTCTGAAACCAGAAATTTCAACTATATCCTTGATAGATTCAGGATCTATGTTTCTTTTGGAGAAACGAGTGGGCACAGGAATGAAAGGTTCTAATTCTGAAACATGGAAAACGTTGTAATGTTTAGGAAAAGGTGACTTTTTTAAATCAATTTCATAATTGTTGTTGTGGAGGACATTGGTTACCTTATATGGACCATATTTACAGGGAGCGAGTTTAGAGCTGGATTCGAGGTTCAAAGAAGGAGGAGCTTGTATCCAGACAAGATCATCAATCTTATACGTAGGAGCGGTCATTCTCTTCTTATCGGATGCGCGCTTGTATAATTCTTGAGAACGGAGAAGGACATCCTGTATATGATTGAATCCTTCGGCAACCTTTTGAATGGTTTTGTGATTTATATTAGTTGTTGGAAGTAGAGTGAATTCGTCCATATACGGGTGGAATCCATAATTTACAAAGAAGGGAGTTTCGTTGGTAGAAGGGTGAATTGAGTTGTTGTAGGCAAACTCAGCTAGCGGTAGGAAGTCAGCCCAGTCATTGTGATAAAAGGATCTTGAGAAACAGCGGAGGTATTGTTCGATGTAGGAGTTACATCGTTCAACTTGTCCAACGGTTTCGTGGTGGTCGGTAGTTGCTATTTTTGATTGAACACCTAAAATAAGAAGGAACTCTTGCCATAAATCACTAGTAAATTGAGTTCCTCTATCAGTTATTATATCGTAAGGAAGCCCATGCAGTCTATAAATTGAATTGATAAAAGCTTTAGCTGTTTGTGCTGCATTGGGTATATCCTTAAATGGAACAAGGTGTATCATTTTAGAAAAGCGATCAACAACTACCATTATTACTGTATAACCTTTGGAAGGAGGAAGCCCACAAAGAAAGTCGATTTCAATTGATTTCCAAGGTCTTTCAGGAACTTCTAAGGGTTGAAGTAATCCAAATTTTCGATGTCTTGACTTTTTATTTCTCATGCATGTTTCGCATGATTTAACAAAGTCTTTGACATCGTCTTCCATTTTAGGCCACCAAAAGTTCCTAGAGATAAGTTCCAAGGTTCTTTTGACACCTAAATGACCGGCGGCGGGAGTCTCATGATATCTCATGAGTATTTCTAAGCGAAGTTCCTTAGGAATATATATTAAATTGTTATAAAATATAAGATTGTCTTCGATTTTAAATTTGTTCATTTTTCTGAACGGTTTATAAAAATAATCTTGATTTGCATTATTGGGAGCGAAGTAAAGACGAAGGTCTTCGGCTACAGGATCATTTTTAAGATGCTTTTTAATATTCGAGAGAAAATCATTTGTTATACTAATCAAACAGGGAGTAGAGCTAATGTTCTTTTTATCCAAAATGAACTCTGGTTCTTCTTCTATATCATCTTTTACGTAGTCCGGTCTTCTTGATAGAGAATCTGGCTTTCCGTTTTTATTACCCTGGCGATAAATAAGTTCGAAATCATACTCTTGGAAAAATAAATGCCAACGATGTTGTCGTTGGTTACCAATTTTACCACCAAGAGTGTATATTAAGTTCTTGTGATCGGTGAATACTTTCACCTTGAACTTAGCACCTAATAAGAGATGACGCCAGGTAGAGAAAGAATCCTTAATAGCCAAAAGTTCTTTATCAGTAATTGGATAGTTCAGTTCTGCGTTATTAAGACTTCTCGAATGGTACGCAACAGGATGAAGTTTGTTATCCTCATCATATTGCGAAAGTACAGCGCCAATAGCAAAATTGCTAGCGTCGCATTCGACAATAAATTGCTTAGTATTGTCGGGATGGAGAAGGACGGGAGAAGTCGTCAAACGTTTCTTTAAGATTGAGAATGCGGAGTCGCATTCTGGAGACCAGATAAATTTCTTCCCCTTTTTTGTTAAAGTGTGTAAAGGTTTAGCGATTGAGGAGAAGTCCTTTACAAATCTTCTATAGTAATTGCAAAGACCAACGAATCTTTGCACATCCTTTACACATTTAGGGACAGGCCATTCTTCAATTGTCTTGATTTTCTTCGGGTCGGTAGATATACCTGATCCTGAGATTACGTGACCTAAGAATTCGACTTTGTCTTTATCGAATTCACATTTAGATAGTTTAGCGAACAAGTTGTTTTCAATTAACTTCTTAAGAACATCACGAACAGTTTTATGATGTTCTTCTAGATTTTCAGAGTAGATGAGTATATCATCAAGATACAAAATAACTGATTTTTCTAAAAATGGTCTAAGAACAGAATTAATAAACGATTGGAAGACAGCTGGGGCATTTTTTAATCCAAATGGCATTACTAAGTATTCGTAATGACCATATTTAGTACGGAAGGCAGTTTTATATTCGTCACCTTCCTTAATTCTAATTAAATTATAAGCGGAGCGTAAATCTAATTTAGTAAAGTATTTTGCTCCCTTCACGCGTTCGATTATATCCCTGATAAGCGGAATTGGATAAGAGTTTCTAACAGTAACCGCATTTAATTTTTTATAATCAACGCAAAGTCTAAGAGAACCATCACGTTTCTTCTGGAATAAGACAGGATAACCTGCAGGAGAGTTAGATTCTCTGATAAAGCCCTTTTCTGACATGTCTTCGATATATTCCTTGAGAGTTTCTTCTTCTTCTAAGGATAATTGGTAGATAGGACCATAATGGAGGGTAGCACCATCTTTTAATATAATTTCACAATCGGTAAGACGGTGTGGAGGGAGTTTGTCTGCTTCTTTTTTGCTAAAGACAACTGCGAGATCTCTATATGGTTCTGGGATGTCTTCAATGTTAGGTTCCTCAGATCCAGAGACATCTTTTTGTGAAAGAAAAGAGTAAATTAAAAAATTATAATTATACTGATTTGACTTATTATTTTTATTATAAGAAAAAGTTTTTATTAAATCATCTTTAAAATGATTTAAACTAAGAGTAGAATAAACATATTTATTTCGATAATTATAGTGGATTTTATATTTCTCCATAAATTGATTACCAAGAAGTAAATCGACAGGGAGATGGTCTGAGACCAAAAATTTTTGTTTAAAACGGATAAATCTGAATTTCTTATTGATTAATAATTTTATTTGAAATTTAAGAGATACAAAGCGATTTATTGAATCTGTATCTCCACTAATTCCTTTTATTAAAATTTTGCTTTGACATTTGTTAATATTTAAATTAAGTTTTTTAACAAGATTTGATGAAATAAAGTTGCAAAGTGATCCAGTATCTAGAATGGATCTAACTTGGTATTTAATAATTTTGTTATTCTCATTTAAAATGGGAATGTGTGAATTAAATGAGAAAAATGATTCAGGGAGACTATTGTTTAGGGTAGTTAAGTTATGTTGAACTTCCTTTGAGAAGTTCAAAGGAGAGGACTTCTTTTGAAGTCCATCAACTAGTTTTTTGAACTGATCTTTTGAACATCAGTAACGCGGTTGTCGTTACTGTTGTTTTTAGACTTATTGTAAAAATTATTGTTTTTATTAAAATTAGTATTTTTGTTCTTCTTTTCGGTATTCTGCGGACGGGAACTTGAATTTTTCTTCTTGTCAGTTCTATTTCCGGAGAACTGACTGATCTTTGCATTCATTTCTTGAGAAGACTCTAACAAGATACACTTTGTTATGATTTCTTCGAGCTTCTCAGGAAACTTTTCCATTTTGTTTATTTCATCCTTGTATTTAGGATGAAGACCTTTATAAAAGAATAAAGCTAAAGGTTCTTCAGGCCAAGCTAAATCAGCAGTTAACTTACGGAATTCATCAATATACTCATTGATTTTTCCGTAATTATGCTTTATATTGGCTAATTTAATCTTCTTTAGTTTCCTGTTAACGACATCAGGAAAGGCTCTTTTTAATTCTTCTAGAAGGGTCCATAAAGAGGATGGAATAGTACCAATAGGATATTTTGTTTGATACCAACTTCTTGCAGCTCCACGCAACCTAGACTGAACGAAGTTGATTTTTGCTTCTTCGGGCCATAACTTACAAGGATAAGTTTTGAATGTATCTCCGCAAAGTTGACAGAATAGTTCAATTTCGGAGATATCGCCGTAAAAAAGACCAGGTTCCGGTACCTGAGCAACAGTATAGGGAAAAGCTGTTCTCATGATAACGTCGTTGTCTACGTCAAACCTGGTAGTAGTAGAAGCGTTATCATCGAAAGTAGCTTGAGGAGCAGAAGTGGTAGCTACAGGAGTTGGTTGTTCGCTAGTAGAAGCCGTAGCACCAGGATAAAGTCTCTCTCTTTGTGTAAGTTCGCGCTTAAAGTAGAGAGTAGCCTTTTTCAGAGATTCTAAAGAGTTCATTATCTCATTATTAGCACGCTCGTAGGATTGAAATTGTTTCATTACCTCTTGATGGTAACATTGCAAATCATCCTTTGAGACGAAGCCTTGATTTACTCCAGACATAATATTTGAGCAAGCTTGGGAAGTCTCATTACTTAATTGTTCAAGCCCTTCAGCTAAGGAATTGCAGGCTTGTGAGGCTTCTATTCTTAATTGTTGAACTGAATCTTCTTGATTCATCTCCATTTCTTCGTCCGATTTAGCAGAATAACCCGTGTTTTTTCTTAAGGAGAACTTTGGCATTCCAAGGAAGTTACAAAACAGCAGGTAAGATTATTGTAAAGTTTTAGTTTGGTTTAAAGTTTAACTTGGTCGAAATGCTCAATAATCTAATACGTAGGGTGTTCACTAATATTAATTTTATTATAAGTTTTATTATAAATATAGTTTCTTTATTTAAATTTGTTTAATTATTTTATAATTATATTTTATTAGATTATTATTAGGTTAATAATCTTACAAAGAATGTAAGAATACATATTTCATCAATCTTTTATACATTTCATTGAACAATACAATAATATAAGTAAATTAATATTTATATTAATTATAGTAATATATATTAAAATAATATAAGATAAGAATATAATTTGTTAATAAAATAAAAGTATAATTTATATTCAACTGTATTATTAATAAAATTAATAATAATTAAATTGTATAAGGATTTGGGGCGCATAAACATGCTGAATAATAAATATTTAATAGATATAATGTGGCTTATATCTATAATCCATTCAAATCCTTAACACATGTATTATTACAATTGTATTTGCACTAAATAGAACTTGTATAATTTTTTTTATATTTAGTCGACCAGTTTCTATCCTGGTTGTTAAGGCGTTTCCTTAGCATACATAAGGCTTCTGGATCGACACCGCATCTACCCCAAGCACAAGTGGTTTTCTCCTTCTCGGGTTTTACACTGTGGCAAGGTAGTGCACAGGTATAGTATTTGAGGCGTAGCTACTCACGCCTCATTAAATAATATAAGTATATGAGTAGATCTTTAAGTCTAATAATGTGGGGTGCGGCTCTAAATTATTGGGCGGTTTCCTTGGTGACTACTATTCATATGTGGGGCTTGTAGACTGGACCCGTTATTAAGTTAGCGTTAGGGTTTAAGTACAAATGTAAAATATATGAATATACCAAGGGCGTCGACGCCGAAAAGGTAAGGCAGGGAATTTAATTCCGATACATTCATGTGAAAATCACATGATAAGTCTATAAAAAAAAATTTTTATATTTAGATAATTCAAATAATATTTTAATAATCATAATAATCATTAAATATAAAATTAATATATATTAATTTAAATTATTCATATTATTTTTTAGATTTGATTTTTAAAAAAAGATTAATATTTAATATTTAAATAATTCAAATAATATTTTAATAATCATAATAATCATTAAAATTATAAATAAAAAATTATTATATTATTATAATTTGCTAAAAATCATATATTTAAAAAATAATATGAATAATTCAAAGACTAATATTTTAATATTTATATGTAATATATATTCCATGAAAATATTAGGTTAAAAAAAAAAACAATTTTTATTAAGTTTTTATTAAAAGTATATATACAATCATTAAAAATGAGAGATATTAAGAATTAATATAACTAAATTATATAAATAAAAAAAAAATGTAATAACAATATATATAATAGTATTAATTTATTCTCAAGACGTTACAAATTAAGAAAATTTTATAAATCGAGAATGAAATAAAAAAATAAATATATAAACAATTCTTTAAATAATATATATAATGATAAATAAAAAATTTTCTTTAAAATATATATAGAAACTTTACTTTAAATGAATTATCTAGTATTAAGAGAATCTAAATTGTTATTTGTCATTGACTGAAAATCGAGTCCTAATATATCAAAATAAAAATTTAATAGCTTGAAATTAAGCCCTATTATCTCAAAAATGTACTTTTAATTTAGTTGTAAATCAAATTCTATAATATGTTTAAACAATTTTTAAATTTCATTCTTAAATAAAAGAGATATACTGTCTTATTCTATGAAAAGAACAACCGTATACTTAAAGTTTTTTATTTCAGTCAATGAAAAAATTATTTATTATAATTTTATTTTTATTAATGTATTATTTATCATTTATCATTTATTAAACTAGATAGATTAATAAAAGGTTAATTTTTTGAGTTAATAAATAAGACAATATAAATTTATTAATAATATACATATAAATATTGACTATGAAGATGTATGTAGTTAGATAATATTAATATTAAATTAATAAATCATTGGATTGGAGAATATTATATAAAAAAATCACTCGTTTTAACATTACTTTAATAATAAAAAAAATAAGAAAATATTTATTATTGAATAGACTATATGTATAGATTATTTGAAATTCTTTGAATATTTCTTTCATATAATAATGAATAATAAAAAAATTTTTTATATAGTAAATAATATCATTAAGTATTAATATAATTTATTCGTGCATCTTATGATATTTTTTTTTTACATTAGATATCTCGTTTCAATATCATTGTATTTTGTATTTTTAATAATGTAATTCAACCAAATAATGAAATCATACATAATAATAATGATATTAATATGATATTAAATACAAACATCAAATTATATCAGAGATTGAATCTCTGGATTATATTAAATTGTAATAGTAGTTTGTTAAATTATCATTTATTTATCATTATATAAGAATCTATAAATATAATTATTATAATATTTTCAATGCTTAATCAATACTATGTGGAGATCTAATATATTGAATATCTTTAAAAACTTCACATTCTGTGTCCTTAAATACATTTTCATCATCATTTTATTATTTATTATTAAATAAATACTTTTCTCTATATATTTTTTCTTGATAATTTTTTTGAAATTTTACATACAACCACTTTAATACCAAGTTTTTTTCTCTTTATAAAATGTTAATTGAAAAAAATTAATAAATAAATAAATAAATAAATAAGTAAAAATAAATAAATAAATAAATAAATAAGTAAAAATAAATAAATAAATAAATAAATAAATAAATAAATAAATAAATAAATAAATAAAAATAAATAAATAAATAAAAATTAAAAAATGTATATATCATAACAAATTATTAAAAATTATTTTACTGAAGACTTTGAAGAAGTAATAAATAGAATAATGTTAAATTCAAAAGATAAGAAATGAAAATAATAATAGTAGTTAGTGATTCTCTTTTGTATATGATGGTATAATATTTTGGTTACAGATACCTAATATAAAATAGTTAATATTATACAAGTATTGTTTACACGAATTCCATTAAAAAATAACTATATTGGAGCTCATTTGATAATTCTAATAAATTCAAATTCAAATACAATATCCGAATAAAAACTATATATTTTTTTAAAAGAAAAAAAAATATATTATTATTATTATTATTATTAAATATTATTGTTATTATTACTTTTAATTGATTGTTCATTTTATTGTTTAGTTTATTATATTTATTATTTATAATCAAAATATATATCTATATAAAGAAAAGTTTTTTTTTTTTATACAATTAAAGAATTAATCTTGTATAAATAAATATATACTTTATTAATTTGAAGTTTTTTTATAATAGAATATTCAGTTAAGCCAATTACCACAGAAATAAATCATAATTATTATAATTACAATAATGAAAATGATACATAACACTTGCAATAATAAATAGAATAATGAATATATAAGATAATGACGTTATTGAAAATATATTTTTAATTATTTACTTTTATTATTAAATATTAAAAATTCAAATATTTATTTTGAATTATTTTATTTTTGTTATACTTTGAATATCTTTTTTAATAATTATTTTTAATATTTTTTTTTATAATTATTTTTAATATTATCAAAAAGATGTTATTTTTTTTTTTTCTTACATTTTTTTACTTTTTTATTGATTTATAGATATTTAAATATAATCATAATCATCGATAAATAAGATAGTATATTACTATAATTTATTTTTCTTTTTTATATACTGTTTATTATTAAATTTCTTTATAGTTCACTATTTTCTTCAAAGCAAATTAAATATAAAATAAAATGTGTTTATTAAATACATATAAAAAGTAATAAAAAAAATTAATAATTAATAATAATTAATAATAATTTATAATAATTTATAATAATAATAATAATAATAATAATAATAATAATAAAAATAATAATAATAATAATAATAATAATAATAATAATAATAATAATAATAATAATAATAATAATAATAATAAATAATAATAATAATAATAATAATAATAATAATAATAATAATAATATGATAATGTTTAAATTTAATGGATCAATCATTTTTATTTTTAGTATTTTATTATTACCTTTTTTTAGAAAGATTTGTTTTACTATTTGACTTTGTTTCTCCTTGAAGAGTAATGACGACATGTCTACTACCACCTGAATTACGATGTTCGCAAAGCCAAATACCTAAATTTTTAAAATTTAAAATCATTCAAAAATCAAAAATTGTATTTAAGAAAAAAAAAAAAAAGATATTGATTGACGTTGATTTAGATAATAATTAATGTTATATATTTATTTAGATAATAATTAATGTTATATATTTATTTTCTATTTTTTTTTATAAAAAAATAAACAAAATAATGTTATTACCTTGCCAAGTTCCTAAAGCAAGTCTACCATTACTAATTGGAATATTTAAACTACAACCAAAAAGACTTGATTTAACATGGGCTGGCATATCATCAGATCCTTCCATTGTGTGAACATATGGGGCATTTTCTGGAGCAATTCTATTTAACATCATTTCCATATCTCTACGAACATCTGGATCATAGTTTTCATTAATTGTTAATGAGGCGGAACTATGTTGAATAAAAAAATTTGCCATCTTTGTTTTTATATAATTTATCATTATTAGTTGTATTATATATTCATTTATCATTTATTATGATTGAGGTTAATTTTATGAATATTACCAATATTATATAAAATAGTATTATATATTAACATTAAATTAGTATGAAAAAAATTATTTAAATATATATATATAATTTGACATTTGAATTATAATTGTAAAATCCATTAAATTTTTTTAATATAATATATAATATTTTAATAATTATTACACCACATTGATATTCACTAAGTTCAGATGAAATGTGTGAAAGAATTTCATCAGTAATAAGGTAACAACCTCTTCTTTTTGGATTTAATGTTACTCTTTTTTGAGTCCAAGAATTCATATTGGATTCTTCTTTAGATAAAATAATAAATATTAATAACAATAGACAAAATATTAATCTCATTTATATATTATTTAACTATTTAGTAATAATACTACAAAATAATTAAATCAATTATTTAATTAATCATTCACCTTTAATAATATTATTTTATTATATTTTATTTTTTTTTTTTAATTTATAAAAGAAAAAAAATTAGTTCATATTATATACAAAATTAATATATAGAGTATACTTGTAAATGTTTATGATATTATTAATCAATAATAATAATAATGATAAGTAATTCTCGAAAAATTAAATACATTTTAATACAAATAATATAAGATCATTGTAATGTATCACAAAAACTAGATGATTTAATAATTTTTTTTTTAAATATCATAAATAATAATATATAATTAATAATTTTTTATAACTATTAATATAATAAATAAATAAATAATTATAATACTAAAAAGGAATTAAGTTTAAATTTATATAACTTTTATCATATTATTAAATAAATATATATCGATATTGATACACTTTTTTATTGAAAAAAATGCAAAATATAATAATTAGTACATTTCCTTTTTTTTTTGATTTTAAAAATAAAAATTTAATTAGTACTATTTGCTCCTTTAGGAAATGAATAATATTATTAGGTATTATAATTATTTCAATATTTAAATACTATCAAGTTACATGCCGCATTATTTTTTTACTGTTATACAAAATAATTAATTTCAACAAATAGTGTAATATTATTAATAGTTAGATATAAGGTATTATATAATGCATTCCTTTCTAATAAATAAACATTTTTTAAAAAGATTCATATAAATTAATATATATGAATTACATTATTGTTTTTTGGTTACATTTAGTTTTTTTTTAGTTATAACATTTATATATATATATAATTATTACTTTTAAATTGTTAATACCTTTTATAAATATTGTTAATAATTCTACATTTTTACCATATTTATATAAAATGATTTTTTATTATTTATTTTTAATTAACTATTGACATTCTAGTCCTCCAGTATTATCTATTATTATCTATAATATTTTACTGGTTTTTATTTTTTTTTAGTATCATTTTTTTTCATTATGTGTTTTTTTTATGATTCATGTATTTTAATATTTAAATTCAATAAAGTTGACGTACAAATTGTGTGCCATAAAAAAAAAAAAAAAAAAAAAAAAAAAAAAATTGACATTCTAGTGTAACATTTTACTTTTTTACCATATATGGCATTGTACTACATTAAATGTAATTTATTGCAAAATATTTTTTTTAATTTATATATATATTGTTTATATATTAGTCAATTGAATCAATTATAATTTAATATAATAAATTAAAACAAAATGGATTTCATTATAATAGCCATTTAAAGAAAAAAAAATTGATAAATGTATTTAAATGGTAAAAAATCTATAATTATTAAAATTTATATTTTTAGTTATCATTTATAAAACTTTAATATATTAAGATTATTATTAATGAATTAATTCTATTTGGTTTTACTTCTTATATTAAATTCTTATTTCAAAGTTAAATTAATATATTAATAATTTTAAGATTCAAAATTTTGGTGTATAAAAAAAAATTTATATAATTTTATTATATGGTAAGAATTAATTTAAATATATTACAATATATTATGTAATAATTAAAAACTAAATGATATATAAATTATGAAAATTATAATGTATATATATGAAGGAATAAAATAAAATTATTAACATTCATTTAAATAATATATTATAATTATATTGTATATATAAGTATTATAAGATTAATATTTAAATTATCAATATCTATCCAAAATAAAAGAAGTAATTATCTTTTCTTTAATATTTTTTAATTATTATTTGATAAACCTTTTATTTTTATTATTATTTTATAATTGAATGTAAAAAATTTCAAGATATCATGTATTAAAAAAAAAAAGTCAAATATTATTAAAGTGTGATATAAAATAATTTATAAATATAATAATTTTCATCAATAAGTTTATTGATGTTTGAAATTGGTAAATAAAAAAATTTAGGATTATAAATTTAATAAAAGTAATCATACCATTTTTTTCTATTATTGTAAGTAAGATATATATGTATTTTTTATGTAGTATATTTTTGTCATAGTTATATTTAATACTATAAAATCTATATAAACAAATATAATAATACTAATATATAAATTATATATATTATATATTATTAACATAAATAAAATATTAAATTTCATATATTTTAACAATTCATCATTCCTAGCTTAATTTTTAATAATAAAAAGTTAAGAAATATAGATAAATTATTTTGTAAAAGGTTAAATAATAAATAAATAAATAAATAAAAGGATTAATCATTATAAATTTTATAATTATTAATCAATTATTATTATTTTTTTTTGTATATTCAAATAGTTAAATTTTGAAAATAAATAATTATTTATTAAAGTTTTTTTTTTCTTTTCATTATTCAATAATAAAAATAATAATATTAAAACGTTATACATTTTTAAAAATTCAATTCAATACTCATAAAAACGGTTTTATTCATATTTATAGAATAAAAGTATATATTATTATATAAATTAATTACTATAATAAAAAATAAAAAAAAAAAAAATATAATATAATAAAATAGAAACATGGAATCAAATGATGATAATATGAAACATAGCCCAAATGTTGCTTCGGAATGTGGTTCTATGCTTTCTAATGGAGAAACTTATAGAACAAGTTCTCAAGCAATTGGGTCTATTCAAAAAATGTTTACTGAAAGTCAATTAATAGGATATGTTGGTCTTTGCTATATTAGTATTATGGATTTTAAAAAGAAAAATTTTATTGATAATCCTAATAAAAAATTATTGAAAAAAGCTTTAAATAGTTACAATGAATGGGCAGATATGATTATTAAAAAATTATTTACATATTTGAATTTTCCACCTGAACGTAAATATCATTTATATATATTTTGTATTTTAAAATTTAAAAATAAATAAATGGAAATTATTTTTCTTTTTAATTAAATTTATAAATATTATATTATTAACATATATATATATATTTTATGTTTATCATTATTTTATTTAAATATATATATATTCATTTGTAGACCAAAAATTAATAGAATCATTAGCAACACATGGTATTCTACCAGAAGATTTAGCCAGTCCTTTGATTACTGAAGCTGAAAGTGCTATTGAAAAAAGAAAAGAATTTGAAAAGAAAAAAAGAGAATATATTGATAATGATTTCCAAAAGCATCATGAAAAATTGAATAAAATAAATGAAGGAACAGAAACTATACCCGAAGAAACTGCTGTAAATAGTGAAAATAATGTAGAAGAATCAACTATTATAAATAATGATAATGAGGATGAAGTGTCAGAAAAGAAAAATGAATATGAAAAAGTAGATTTCCATTCATCACACCCTGCTCCTTCGGAATCAACAGTTAGACCATCATCACCAACAGCTTCCTCAACTATTTCAGAATTAAGTGAATTAAGAAGAAGAAATGATGAATTACAAAGAAAATATAACATTTCATTAAAAGAAATGTTAGAAGTATCTGATATTCGTTATATTATTCTTTCTCATTTATTTTTACTTAGTATAGGTGATGGTATGTATGATGCTCGTTCTAGAGCATTATTGAAACGTGTTGCTAATTATTTGCAAGTAGATGATTATAATTTAATCAAAATTGAAAAGGAAATTATTTTCCAAATAAAATCTTCCCAAGAAGAAGCTGATGAATTAAGACGTGATGAAACATCTATAGACAATCGTGCTTCAGAATATAAAAAGAAAAGATGGTTATATATGGGTCTTGCTTCAATTAGTGGTGGTATTGTCATTGGTTTAACTGCTGGTTTAGCAGCACCATTAATTTCTACAGGTTTAGGTGCTACACTTAGTATGATACATTTGGGTGTTCATGGTGCTACAGCCTTTTTAGGATCCACTGGTGGTATAGCATTAATTTCTTCAGCTGGTACACTTACTGGTGCTTCTCTAACAGGTAAATTAAAAATAATAATTATTAACATATATAATATATTTATTATATATAATTTTTATGTCTCTTTTTGATGTTATACTAATATTATACTTTTTTTTTTTTTTTTTTTTTTTTTTTTTTAATATATAATATTTAATATATAAAATTTATAATTATTTCTAATTTATATAAAATTTATTATGTTCATTAAAAAAAAAGGTATGAAAATGGCTAAACGTACAAGAGGAGTATCAGAATTTGAATTTATACAAATCGAAAATTGGAGAAGAAAATATGAAGAAGAAAAAAATAAAATTGAAGAAGGTAAAAATGAAGAGGAAGAATGTAAAAATGATGTTGAAAAAGAAGAAAATAAATCAGAATATTCTGAAAATATTAAAACTCAAGAAAAAGATGAAAGCGAAGAAATTAAAGAACAAATTGATGATAATAAGAAAGAAAAGAAAGAAGAAAAAGAAGAGATAGAAGAAAAAGATGAAAAGGAAGAGAAAGATGATGAAAAATCATCTGTTAATAATGATAGTGAATCAAAAACTTTAATTGAAAATAATGTTGATAAAAAAGAAGAAATGGAAGAAGATAAGCCAAAGAATCATTTTATTAATATACTTATTACAGTTTCAGGTTGGAATACTACTATTGATAATAATGATTTCTTTTTACCATGGTCTGTTTTACCTGAAAATGTTTATGGTGATCATTATTGTTTACAATGGGAATCTAAAGAACTTAAAGAATTAGGTAATGCTATTAATATTATAGCATCAGAATTATTCGGTATTGGAATGAAACAATTATTAGGTGCAACAATTCTTCCAGTTATTGCTGCTATGTCTCTTCCAATTTGGATGATGAAATTAAATTATACTGTAGATAATCCATGGGGTATTGGATTAAGTAAAGCACAAAAAACTGGTTTAGTATTAGCTGATACTTTAATTGGTAATTATCAAGAAAATAGACCAGTAACTTTAATAGGATATTCACTTGGTGCTAGAGTTATCTATTACTGTCTTAGAGAATTAGCTGAAAAGAATATGTATGGTATAGTTGAAGATGTTTATATTATTGGTACACCGGTTATGGAATCGGTTAAAGAATGGGAACAATGTTGTTCAATTGTTAGTGGTAGATTTGTTAATGGATACATCACTCACGATTGGGTTCTTGGTTTCTTATATAGAGCTAGTAGTGGTAGTTTTAGTACCGTTGCAGGTTTAGCACCAATTCCTTTAGATCGTATCGAAAATGTTTGCTTAGATGAAATTGTAAATGGTCATTTGGAATATAGAAGAAAAATTCCTTTAATTTTAAAGAAGTTCGGTTTCATAGTTACTAGTGATACTTTCGAAACTGAAGAAGAAAGTAACGAAAAGGAAAGATTAAGTAGAGAAGAAGGTATGAAAATGGAAGAAGAGAAAGAAAAAATGGAAAAGGAAAATGAAAAACTTGAAATGGCAAATTCTCTTCATAAAACTAAAAGTATGAGTAGTGATTCAGGTAATGGTGGTTTTAGAAGATTTGGTAGTTGGTTTAAATCATTTGCTCCCCAATCACCTGCTACACAAAAGCATATTAAAACTCAAGAAGAGGAATTATTAGAAATTGAAAGAGAAGAAGCATTAGAAAGAGAAAGATTAAGAAAAGAAATTGAAGAGTTTTGTAAACCAAAAGAAATCACATCTACATTACCAAAATTAGTTGTTAATACTAATTCAAATAATAATAATTCTAATCAAATCTTAAATAATGAAGATGAAGAACCAGTAATTACTCCAATGGAAATTAAAAGTACTATGCCAAGACTAGTAGTTAAATTATCTCGTGAAAATATTCAAAATGAAATTAATAAAAATGATGATAGTGATGCAGTTTCTTTTATTATGGAAGCAGATGAAAGTGATAATTCAACTGAGAAAGAATTATATGAAGTAAAAAAAATTCCCAGTAATCAACCTACTTTAAAAATACCAGAAGAAGAATTAATTGATTTAAAACAATTACCAAGTAATCAACCTATTTTACAAGTATCTATGAGACAAAATAGAAGTGAAAGTTTTAGTAAGAGAAAAAAGAATGTCCCAACTGTTTTAACAAATTTAAAATTTGAAGAAGATGAAGCTTCAAAAGAAAAATTAACAGCTCCTTCTTCTCCTTCCTATCTTAATGAGCTTTACAGTCAAATGAATGAAAGTGCTAAAATCACCGATACCAATTTATTATTTGACTCTCATATGGAAGGAGATGATGATGATGATGATGATGAATATCAAGGTAATAGATCTAGCATAAGTAGTTTAGAAGATGAAGAAAAGAAATATGAAGTATTTGAACGTGCTAGAAAAGAAAGAGAAAAACAAAAGGATAAAGAAGTTATAGAAAAGGTGAAAAAGTTTAGAAAAGAACATCCAATCACTCCTGTTACACCAGTAAATGAAAACTTTGGAGAAGAAAAAACTATTACTACTGTTGAAAATAATGAAAACAACAACATGTAAAAATAAAAAAATAAAAAGACTTCTAAACTTTGAATATTTTTTTATAAATACGATTTTCATTAATTATTAATTTTTATTATATATTTATAAAGTATATAACGTCATGTTCATTTTAGCCATATATTATTGTTTCTTGTTAATGAAATTTAACAATTTATTTTATAAAATATAATTTTAATAGTGTAAAGTATTTTTTTTTTCTTTTACTCTTAATTTTTTTTTTTTATTATTTTTGAATAATATTTAGTTATAAAGACTTTATTAAATCATTTCTTAAATATCCATTATTTTTAAAATGAATAAATGAAAAAAGAAAAGTTAATTTTTTTTTCTTTTTTATTATAAATAATTTTTTAGTAAATATATAGCACTTTATAATATAATAATCTATTAATATAGACTAATAGTATTAATTAATGTAATAAATATAAAAATTATATAAATTATAAAATCAATAAAATAAAAATCAATAAAATTAAAAGATATATATATAAAAAATTCAAATATTTATGTTTTATATACATTTATTATAACTTTTTTCTTTTTTTAAGAAAAAAAAAAAAGAAAGAAAAAATTAAAATAAGAAAAAAAATTAGTAATTTTAAAGCAATATAATTTAAGTATTTAAAAATTTTACTATAATATTATGCTTATAAAATAAAATTATTTAAATAATATTTGAAATACTTTGTAAACCAAAAAAAGGATTATATTTATATAATACAAATTTTATAAGTGAAAAGAAGTATTATATAAAACAATTTTATTTTATTCTTTATATTAACGTTTTCCAAAGAAATTAAGAATAGATTTTTGTGTTTTCTCAGCACCAAAACTGCTTTTCTTCTTTTTAACAATCTTTTTATTTTCATCATCATCATCATCATCATTAAGTGAAGCTCTTTTACGACTATTATTATTATTATTATGCATATCAAATAATGATTTTTGTTTTATACTCTGTACATTTTTTTCTTCATGATCACTTTCTGATTCCCAATCAGATACATCTTCAGTAACTTTTTTTGTCATATAAATAAATATAAAAATATATATTAGTATGTAATAATAAATATTAAAAATTTTATAAAATATTTTCAAGTCAATGAATATATATTATATTTGATTTACCAAAATAACCCTTTTCGTCAACATATGTTTTTGATTTGACAACTCTATATCTTTTTCTTCCTTTTTCTCTTGTATCATCTATTATTTAAAAAAAGTTATATTAAAAATTTTATTATTAATAAATACTATAAGAATTATATTATTTCATTTTCTGTTTTTTTTTTTTTTTTTTTTTTTTTTACATAAAAAAAAAAGTTTAAATCTTAATACAAGAATAAATAAAAATTAACCTGATTTAACCAATTTTTTTGGTTTTTCTTCATTAGTTATAATATTAGAATTATTATTATGATTTTCATCATCATCATCATCTTCTTCGTCATCAAGAACAAAACGTCTATTTCCAGCAGGTTTACTTATTGATGATGATATATCATCATCATCAAATAAATGCCTTAATCTTTCGTTTTCTTCTTCTATTTCTAAAAAAATTTTAAAATAATATATATAGATAAAATTAACAACTATTATTAAATAACAATATTATTTACTTTAAAAATAAAAATAGTAAAATGATTTAAAAAAGTTTTTTTTTTTTTTTTTTTTTTTTTTTTTTTTTTTTTTTTTTTTCAGCAATTATATAAAATTCAATATACCTTTTTCATGTTCCATATTCTTCTTTTCAACCTCCATAATTTTTCGTTTCTCTTCCTCTGTTAGTTCTTGTTGTTTTTCTATCTTGTTTTCTTCTGATTCTATTTTTTTTTCAGTTTTTTCTGGTTCTATTTTTACTGTAGATTCTTTTAAGAAAGAATTCATTGAATTTTTTGATTCTTTTTTGATATGTTGTTTATTTGATACATTTTTATCAACTTCAAAAACGGATTTAGTTTTAAATTTATCGAAGAACGTTTTTTTAGTATCTTTAACTTTAACGTCTTTCTTTTTGTTACTTTTTATTTAAATAATAATAATAACGATAAATTAATAATAAAATATTAAATTATTGAATATTGATATACATATATTATCATTATATCATATTTATAAACTTACTTTGCTGTTTTCTTAAAGAAATCTTGCTTTTCTTTTTTGATTTCCTTTATAATTATAAAATTATAATAATTTATTTTAATTAATATACTTTTTATTATATAATTTTAATAATTATAATGCTAATTGAAAAATACAAACCTTAATACCACTTTTACTATTATCAAATATTGAAGGTTCAGGTTTAACATCTTCCATTATATCTATAGAAGATACTTCTAATTCTTTTTCCTTTTTATGAATATTATTACAATGAATCATTGAATAGCTATATTATAATAATAATATTAATGATAAATTCAATTAATATTAAATATTTAAAGATAAATTGCAAAAATCCAATTTATATAAAAAAAGAAAAAATAATAAATTGAATTTTCTTTTCATATTTTAATTTAAAATATGCAATAAAGTTTTAAATAATATGTATATATACTTTTGTGGATTATCAGAAACATCATTAATAATATTATAATTTTCGGCTACTAAAGGATCTAATTCCTGAGTATTAAAAATGTACCATAAATTTTAAATATATATATATTATTATATAATAATTATTTTTAATAAGATGATAAAAAAGAGAAAATAAAATTATGTATTTTTATTGCTACTTTTAAATCTTGAGCTTCAATACTATATATGTGAATAAAAAAATGTTCAAATTTTTTCTTGGTATCTATATATAATGTCAAATTTATTATTCATATTTTATATAAAATTAATTAATAATTAAAAATACTTATTATATATATTAATTAAAATAATTGTTAAAAATAAAGATATAGAAATAGTATCATATAAAAACCTTCTAATTTTTCTTCTGGTATAAGTTCAATTGATAATGCATTATCTTTTTTTAATTGACCTGAAATACAATAAATACAATGTATTTTGTCATTTTCATTAATTTTATATTCATATAATATTCTAAAATATATAGATAAAATGATAAAAGATTAATATTTATATTAATAATATTGATATTATTATTATTATTATTGTTATTAATATTATAAATTTTCAATTTTATTATTTCTTTTTAATCCAATTAAAATAATATTGTATTACTTTTTTGCCTGATTAACATTCACATTTAACTTTCGGCTTAACCATCTATATGTTACCTTTTTTTGAATAAATATTAATTTCCATATGTGTATAAATTTATATATATACTAAATTTTTATTTATTTAACAACTTACAATATTTTTTTTATCATAAACATTACTACTTAATAATTCAAAATATTGACTCATGATTATATATGTAATATTATATATTAAAAAAATAGACCATAAAAAAACTAAAAATTAAAAATTTTATAACCATTAAAATGTAACATTTAATTAATTTAAATATTTAATAAATTTTATTGAATTTTTTTATAAATAAAATTGAAAATTGTATTTAATAATAAATAACAATTAAAACTTTATATAAATATATTTTATTAATAAAAATTATTTTTAATACATTTAATAAGTGTTTTTAAGAATTACAAAATATATATAATTATCTTATATACAAATATAATAATATTTTAATAAAAATATACTATTTTATATTTATATCATTAATTTTTTTACTTTTTTTTTTTTTTTTTTTTTTTTGGAATATAAAAAATGACAACAGTAATTAAAAATATTTATAATTATATATAGTACGATAAATAATATCAGTTAATTCAATTAGCTTCCGGTTGTGGTGGTGGAATTTCACCTTCCATTTGCGAATCAACAACGTTAGCCATACTAGATGATTTAGAATTAAGTTCAAGATTTGGAGGATCATTTAATTCTCTTACATCTTTCATACTTGAATTCTTAGAATCGATATTTAAATCTTCTGGAACATTAGATTCATCAATATCACTACCCAATAAACTCATTCTCGAATTTGTTACATTTGATATAGAACTAGATACAGAATTACTTGGTTTTCCAATCTTATTTTCATTATCACCATTTTCAACATCTTCATTTGGAATATGTGGAACGACAGAATTATTTTTACTATAGTTTTCATAACTAATAAGAATGATTAAAATAAAATAAAAAAAAAAAAAAAAAAAAACGAAATAATATTAATGTTTACAATTTTTTGCTATGTATTAAATTATTAAACATTAAAAAATAATAAAATATGTAATTTTCTTATAATTATTTTTTAACACTATTATATATACCTAGCTAATTTTTCTTGATAATCAATAACCTTCTTTTTAAGGTGATGACGTTTAATCTTTAAATTATTAATAGTAATTTCCTATATATATAATATCATTAAATTAATATATTTAAAATATAAAGATTTAATATATAATTATTAATTTATTAATATATAATATAAGAAATATTTATCATATAGCAATAATCAATTATTAATGGCTTACAGCTTCTGATAAGTTATTCTTAAGTTCTTTCATCTTTTCGTCATTCTTTGTCTTTTGTTCTTCTAATTTTTCTAAAAGTTTATTCTTTTCATTAAGTTGTAATTGCATTTCGCGAATTGTTCTTTCATTCTTTCTAACATTTTGTGTGTATTGAGTCTTTTCATTTGTAATAACTTCTAGTTTGTTAGTTAATTCTTCAATCTTCTTTTCTAATTTTGTGATAGTTTTCTTACTATCTGGTACAACGTAATTTTCAAGATCAAATAATTTTGCGTTTAAATCAGTAATTTCTTTTTCTAATTCATATTTATTCTTTTCAACATCAAGACTATCTTTCTTTTCTCTTTCTAAACGAGTAGAAGCTTCAGCAGCTTCATTTTCAGCTTTAATTAATTTTTCAGACATTTCATTAATCTTAATACTTTGTTCTTCATACATATCATTCAATTGATCAATTCTTGCTTTATTTTCTTCACTTTGAGTTTCATAGTATTTATTTTGATTTTCCATATCTGATATTTTTTCTTTTAGCTCATCAATTTCATTTTCTAAATTATGCTTTTCCTTTAGAATACTATTATTCTTAGATTCAGAATCTTCAAGACTGTTCTTTAATTCTCTAATTTCAGTTGTTTGTGATGCTAATTGGTTTCTTAATTCATCTTGTTGAGCATTAGATTGCATAAGACTTTGACTTAATTCATCTATCTTTTCAAAGGCTTTTTCTTTTTCTCTTGTCCAATTCATTCTATCACACATTTCTTTAGTTAATTTGTCATTTGCTGAATCTAATTCTAATTCAAGTTTTCTCTTATCTTCCTTTGCTTTAATAGAATTAGACCTTTCCATATCTAATTCTGTTCTTAAAACTTGATTCTCTTTATTAAATCTCTTTCTTAATTCAGCCATAACTTCTTCACTTTCTGTAACATCTTCTTTATATTTATCCTTCAAATCAGCAAGTTCTTGTTTAATTAATTGATTTTCGGTTACAGCATCATTCAAATCAAGAGAATCTTCTACCATCTTATCTTGAATTTCTAATATTTGTTTTTCTAATAATTTATTTCTTTCATCTAAAAGTTTAACTTCTTGTAATGTATTTTGAAGGTTATCTTCAGTATCTCTTAATTTAATCTTAAGCATACTTTCAGATTTTTCAGTCTTAATTTTTGATAATTCAGCAATTTCAAGTTTAGCTAAGTATTTATCAGATTTACTCTTATAGAAAGTTACAGAATCAAATAGTTCTTTATTTTTATTAGTTTCATTCATTAATTTATCATGAGTATTATTAAGTTCTGATATAATTTTATTTTTAGCATTTTCCTCTTCATTTCTTTTGAGAATTTCTTCTTCAAGTTTTGTATTTAATTCATCAATATCGTTTTGTAAAATATTCTTTTGATTTTCAAGATTCTTAATATCCTTATTTTTCTCTTCAATATCTTGTTGTTGAATACGTTGAGCTGCTAAAAGAGCTCTTCTAGATTCATTTAATTTTTCAAGTTTATCTTCATACTCTTTCTTAATCTTAGATTTAATTTCATCAGAATTCATACCACCAGAATTCTCTTCTAATTCTCTAATTCTATCTTCTGAATTCTCTATTTCACCCTTTAAATCGAATATTTCCTTTTCAAGATTCTTTTTAATAGAATATAAGTTATCAATTTCAATCATATTATCATCTAATTCTTTTGAAAGACCTTCAACTTGGTTTTTCAATTGATCACGAGATTTTTCAGATGAAGATAAAAGATTGCTAACATTTTCTAATTCAGTTTGCATACTATTAGATTTTTGTTCATGAATCTTAGCCATTTCAATATAATTCCTACATTCTTTGTCCTTGGCTTCAAGAGCAGCCGAAAGTTCCTTAATGGTTTGTTCTGCCTTCTTTTTAGATTTTTCATAATCAACTTTAGATTTTTCTTTACTATCGATACTAGAATTTAACGATTCCAATTCCATTTCTAATCTCTTCTTCGATTTCATTAACTCATTCTTTTGAATGTTTACTTCGTCTAATTGTTCACCAAGATCATTAACCTCCTTCAGTAACATACGTCTCATTTCATCCATTTGTTGATCCTTACTATCTAATTCACTTTGCATTTTTTTACGATATTCACTAAGCTGAGTTTCAGTAGAAGCTTTCATATTTGTCAATTGATTATTCGTTTCCTCCATTTCTTCAATTTGACCCTTTAAATTATCAATTTCATTTTGTAATTTTTTAACAGTTTTTTCTAATTCAATAACATTCTTGCCACCATCACCAACTTCATCAATTAAAGCTTGAAGTTCATGTTCCATATCAGCTTTAGCATTAGTTAATGAATTAATTTGTTGGTTTTTATCATCAATATTGTTATTTAACATTTCAATTTGCAAGTTACATTTTCTAACATTTGATTCAGCTAATTCAGTTTTCTTCTTTTCATTTTCAAGAGCCACAGTTAAAGCTGATACTTGGTTTTCTAATTGTTTAGCTTTCTTTTCTGAAGCTCGAGTATTACTATTTTGACAATCAATTTCATGACGAAGATCTTCATTTTCAGCAGTTAAACGTACCTTTGCCTTTTCTAATGATTTATTATTAATTTCTAATGACGAATTTTGATCTTTTAAGTCTTTAATAGTTTCATCTGTTTTTTGTTTGAATATTTCATTAGCACTTGTTAATTTTGAAATTTCTTCTTCCTTATTCTTCTTCAACAATTCTAATTCATCATTCTTTAATTCTAATTGATGCTGAGCATCTAATTTGCTTGATTCTTCTTGTTCAATTCTACTTTGTAAATCATTAATATTTGATTTTAATTTATTATTCATATTTTCTAAATTCTCATTCTTTTCTTTTTCTTGATCAAGTTCATTTTGAAGAGCATTATTTTGACGAATTAAATTAGATTTATCATGTTCTAAATTCAAATTAGCCTTATCAAATTCATCAATTTTATTATTCAATGATGAAATTTGTTGATTTTTCCTTTCATCTTGCTCTTGTAATTGATTGATTTGTTCTTCTAATGCACTTATTTTATTATTAGCAGAATTTAAATTAGAGTTTAAAGTACGTTTTTCCTTTTCAAGATTGTTAATATCTTCATTCATTTTATTACTTTGTTCATTAAGTTCAGTAATAGTATCATCACCTTTTTGCTTTTGAGCAGCTAATTTATCATAATCTTCTTTAGCATCTTGTAATGATAATCTAAGTTTTTCAATTGTCGAATTACTTGTTCTTCTTAAATTATCATAATCTGCTTGAAGATCGCTTAATTGAATTCTTAAATTCTGAATTTCATTTTCTCTAATTTTACTTGCTTCACTTTGTTTAGTTTCTTCGTCACCTTTAATTTGAATAAGTTCATGTAATTTATTAATTTCCTTTTCTAAATTCTTCTTTTGGAAAGCTTCCTTTTCTTTTTCTGATACTTCATTAAGATAATTAGCCTCACTAGTTTGAAGCTTGATAGTAACATCTTTCAATTTTTTCTCCAATCCTTCCTTTTCATCCATTTCTTTTTGA
This sequence comes from Anaeromyces robustus, assembly GCA_002104895.1. Classification (NCBI taxonomy): domain Eukaryota; kingdom Fungi; phylum Neocallimastigomycota; class Neocallimastigomycetes; order Neocallimastigales; family Neocallimastigaceae; genus Anaeromyces; species Anaeromyces robustus. The sequence goes on along the minus strand of MCFG01000080.1, from coordinate 60,931 downwards.
ATTTGGTCCTTTAAACTACTAATTTCTTTATTTCTTGAATTAATATCTTCTTCAAGTTTATTTTTATTATTACTTGTTTCATCAAGTAATTCTTTCACTTTATTTAGTTCTTTCTTTATATTATTATTTTCATTATGTAAATTGGTATTTTTACCTTCTTCTTCAGATAAATATTGTTGTGTCATCATTAAGGTACTTTGAAGTTTAGCTTTATTTTTTTCTAATTCACTCTTACTATTCTCAATATTATTGATATTTTCATGTAATTCATTAATTTCTTTTTCATATTTTTCCTTTAATTCTTGGAGTTTTGCAATTGATTCATTGCTAGCTTCAATGTCTAATTTAAATTGTTCAATTTGTTGATCTTTCATTGCTTTTTCTGTATCACTCTTGTTAGTTTTAATAATTTGTTCATTTAATGAATTCTTCAAATTCTTAAGTTCTTCTTCATATTCATTATTCTTTTGAACTGAATCTTTAAATTGATTTTCAGTATTTTCTAATTCATTATTAGTAAACTTTAAATCTTCTTCAAGACTTTCAATTCTTTCTTGAGCTCTCTTAAATATTTCTTCTTGATCTGCTGCAGCTCTTCTTTCACTATTAAGAATATTTTCCAATTCATTAATTTTATATTCCAAATCTTTTTGTGAAGCTTCTAATTTTTGTTTTTGTTCTATTTCACTATTAACCTTATCTTCTAATTCCTTAATCATATTTTCTTTCTTTCTCATTTCTTCATCAACTCTAGAAACATTTAATAATGGTCTTACCTTAGTATATAATTTCCACCATGACCATTCTCTTAAAGCAACATATACTCTTGCATTTCTTTGAATAACTTGAATTGCCCTAAGCTGATTAAGTTTTTTAGTAAATACTCTTCTTGACATAAAACCTCTCCAATAGGTTTGAATTAAAGTAACACTCTTACAAAGGTGATTATCTCTTAATTCTTCTAATTCCGCTAACTAATAATAATTTTTATAATAATGTTAATAATTGCAATAATAATAATATAATTTATATATTATATTAAATCTATTGAATTATATATTATCATTTATTTATATTATCATACCACACCAGCTCTAAAGTAAACTTTACTATTACCAATTCTGTATCTACTTTGGTCAAGGTTAATAGTTTCTAAAATAATTTGAGCAGCTTTCTTTCCATCCATAAAGCCTTTTGGTATTTCTTTAGAAGCCAAAATTTCATATCTAGCTCTAAAGTCTGAGAAAGTAATTTTATTTGGAAAACCGGCCCTACAAATTCTAATACCTTCTAATACACCATTGCATTTTAATTGATTAAGAACAAGAAGATTATTGAATTTCAATGGTTTCTTTTCAGTATTTGGAAGAATACAACGTACAAAGTGTGGTTCAGTTGAATTTAATTTATCCATTAAATCAATCAATTGATCTTTATGAATTTGAGCAAATGTTCTAAATAGACCTTTTTTAATTCTAGATGAGAATTTTTGTGGTTCATTATTGGAACTTGGACCATTTGAATCAGCATAATCAGGGAATAAATTAGCAACAAATGTATTTGGTGAATTAGCAACCATTCTTGTAATTTCTTCATTTAATGGATCTTTATTCTTATCTAACCAACCAGAAGTATCATATTCTACTTTACCAGCATAGTGATTAAGTATAAATCCATTATTGAAACGTGGTATTTCATATTTATCTGATTTACCTTTCCATAATGAGTTCAATTTATTAATAAATGTAACATCTGTTGCTTTTGGCATAACGCATTCTTCATCTAAACATGAGAAAATACCAATAGGCTTTATATATATATATATTTAAAAAAATTATATTAATTATATAAATTATATAATTAATATATATTATATTAAATTTAAGAAAAAATATATTATAAACTTAATAAGATTTATTATCTTCATAAAAAGATCTTTTTATTCTTTTAAAAAAATATATTTAATATTTATAAATAAAATAAAAAGAAATAAAGTTAAAAAATACCGATGTTTTTTCTATAATATCAATAGTTGGTTGTAAATCTAAACCAAAATCAATGAATTTCCATTCTATACCTTCTCTTAAATATTCTTCTTGTTCCATAATAAACATATGATGGTTGAAGAATTGTTGTAATTTTTCATTAGTATAATTAATACATAACTGTTCAAAACTGTTTTTCTGTTAAATATTAATATTATAATATCAGTATACATTTTATAATAATTATCTTAGTATTATTATTATTATTATTATTATTATTATTATTATTATTATTATTATTATTATTATTATTATTATTATTATTATTATTATTATTATTATTATTATTATTATTATTATTATTATTATTATTATTATTATTATTATTATTATTATTATTATTATTATTATTATTATTATTATTATTATTATTATTATTATTATTATTATTATTATTATTATTATTATTATTATTATTATTATTATTATTTTTATTATTATTTTCCAAGTAATATTTATAAAATATTATATATATATATTTTTTACCTCAAAAATTTCAAAACCAGCAATATCAAGAACTCCAATAAAAGCTGAATTCATATTAGATTTATCTAAAATTTTATTGATACATGTAATTAAATATTTAAACATTCTATCATACATAGCTCTAGCAAAAGCACCAATAGAATATTGAACTTGACTAACATCTTTAGATTGAGTAACCCAATCCCTACCAGCCTTAATTTTTGGTTTTAATAATCCTCTGGTAAAATCATCAACGGAAATTTCTAATAAATGACATACTTTTTCTATTGCAACTGTGTCAGCCAATAAAGCTTGATCGTTTCTATCACTTGTAAGTTTAATATTACCTAAATGAAGTACAACAGCAATAATTTTATAGAAATTTAATTGTTGTTCTTCATTAATACCCATAATAAGCATAGATTCCTTTTTTATATTAATTATTAATATATTTATATTATAAGTTAATTTATATTTGTTTAATTAATAATAAACTATTAAAAAATATATTCAATAATATACCTTTAATAATTCAAATTCTTCAGCATCATCAACACCTTCAATACTTTTCTTTGAATGTTTAACATATTCATAATCATCTAACGAATTACTTAAAAGTAAAACATCTCTAATTTCCTGTGAAGCACCTTTAAGTAATTGATAGAATATATGGTAATTTCTTTCTTTATCCGTTTGATATGTGACTCTTGACTTTTCAAATAAATACTTTTCTATTTTAGCACCACCAATATAACCAGATGGAAGGAATTCAATTCTAATAAATTTACCCTATAAAAAAATTTTTCATAGTTTTCATAAAAAATTATAATTATTAATTAAATAATTTAATCATAATAATTATTATAATAATTATAATGATTATAGTAATAATAAATAAATATATATTATAAAAACTTACAAAACGAGAAGAATTATTATTTTTAACAGTTTGAGCATTACCAAATGCCTCTAAAATTGGATTAGCTTGAATAATTTGTTCTTCTAATGTTCCAATAAATTGCTTTGTTTTTGTAGCATTAGATAATCTTCTAAGTTTTTTAGAAGAAATTTCTTTTGTATTTTCATTAACAACAATTTTTCCACCAGCAATTTCAGCTAAATATTGAATAACTTTTTTAGTGTTTTCGGTTTTACCAGCACCAGATTCACCACTTTAATATTTAAATAATAAAATAATATGATATGAATATTTAAATATAAATTTAACAATATAAAAAAAAATTTATATTATAAAACTTACGTAATAAGAATTGATTGATTTTCTTTATTTTGAAGTAAATTACGATAAGCAAGATCAGATATAGCATAAATATGTGGAGGCATATCAGCTCTTTTCATATTTTTATATGATTTAATAATTTCGTCATTATATATTGGAAGATTACGATATGGATTAATAGATACCAAGAAAAGACCAGAATAACTCTATATATTTATCAAATAATACGATATAGAATATTTAATAAAATTTTTGAATTACAGAATAATTCATAAATATTTATACAATATAAAATAACGTACGTAAATCATATTAGAATAATATCTTAATTTGAGATTATGAATAACAGATGGTTCATTTAAATTACTAAGATCTGCCATATCTGGAACCCTATCAAATTTTGGTGGATTCATCTTTTCTGTTTCATTGATATTGACAATTCTTTCCTTTTAAATATTTATTTATATATACATATATAGTACATACATATATATAAAAATATATGGAGAGAGAGAGAAAGACAATATATCAATTAAATAATTCAAGAAAAAAATTATAATATTAACATATATTTTAAAATAATATAATTGGATTGAATAGTTTACAGGTCCATTAACAACTTTGACTTTTAATTCTTCTCCATTTTCTTCTATAACTTCACTAGCAACATAACCTTCCTCTGGATCAGGAATCTTTTCATATTAATAATAAAATCATTAAAAAAGGTATATTTGATATAAATATATATTTTTAAATATAATAATTTATTTTTTATGATGATTACCCATAACCATTTTTTATCGTTCCAATTCTTTGAGGTGAAATCCTCAGTACTCATAATAATATTTTCCTGTTCATTTTCCATTTTTTATTTCTTATTTTTTCTAATTTCCTTTTTTATCTTATCTATTAATTTATATATATATATGTATGTGTGTAATATATATGATTTTAAAACGGCAATTTATTTACAATAAAAGATGATATTTATACAATGATTATTAAAATCATTTATTTTGTGTTTGCAAAATAAAAACGAAATATATATATAATTATATATATATTAAAATATATATATATTATTTCAAAAAAAAATACAGTTAAATATGAAAATAATAATAATATATATAATAAATGTATTTGTTAAAAATAATTGTATATAGATATAATAATATTGATAAAGATGAAAAAATAATAAAATCTTTTTTAAATAAATTTTTTCTAGTTATTTATTAAATTAAATGTTATTAATTATAATTAATAAAATTTCATTATAAATTATATTTAAAATTTTATAATTATAAAAAATAATGAAATGAATTAAACAAAAACTTTAATTAGGCGTACTAAAATATAATTATTTATTTCCGAGGAAATATATATAATTTTAGTTATTATTAAAAAAAAAATAAAATAAAAACTAAATAAAAAAGAAAAAAAAATCCATATATATATGATATAATAGTATCATACTTAACTTCTATATATAAATAATATAATATTTTTTATATTTTTGTATTTTTATTTTTATTTGAGAATATAATATATTTCATTTTTGCTTTACTTTGTATTAATTTCTTTTATACTATTATCAATTCTATATGATATTTATAAATATATAAAATAGTTTATATATATTTACTATTATTATTATTATGGTTGTTGTTGTTGTTGTTATTATTATTATATATAATAAATGAAATTTTAAAAATAATGAATAATATCAATTATTCATATCAAATTAATAAATGATTTTAAATATTAAAAATGAATAAATATTCTAAGCAAAAATTATGGTGTAAATAATATAATAAATTCTATTGACTATATAAATAATGCATAAATTAAAAAAATTTTTATTTAAAAAAACAGTCCGTATGTATCATAATATGAATTTGTGTATCCTGTCATTAAAATATTTTAAGATTAAAATAAGTCTTATATTAATTTTTTTTGTTAAATTTATCTTCGTTTTATATCTATTTAATATAAATAATACGTCATCTTTCTACGTTACATAAAAAACTTAATCTTTTATTAAAAATGAACTCCCTTAATTGTTTAAATGATTGTCTCGTTTTGTCTATATTTAATATATAAAGTGTTTTAGAGATGATAATACAAACATCACTGAAAATACGAATATGCTTTATTTTGAGTCTCTTATGGGTATGAATTATAATAAACCATTTCATTGTAGTACCAAAAACAGAATCACAGTCATACAAATATAAATAATGCTGTCAGTTTTACCATAATAAAAAAAAAATAAAATATATATATATAGATATATATATATATTAGATATAAAATAATATATATATATAAATTATACTCTTTACCATTATATAATAATTTTCCATAACAATTATTCTTAATAGTTTTAAAATATAGATAAATGAATTATCAAAAAAAGGTGAATGATTACAATTCATATCATATTACTCTTAAATAATGGTGACACTCCTATTTCCCATTTTACTTATTATTAATAGTATTACCATTATAATTCTACATTAACTTTTTTGAATTATTAATATATAACATATTATAGAAAATAGTTTTGTGTTTTAATAGAGTTTTAAATTTATTTATATATATTATTTTTGGTAATAACAAAAATTTTAAAATGGAAAATTACATTCGTATTAATACTAATTGTGGTTTTATAAAAATTTTTGGAATTTGTTGCATTCCACTAAGAGGCATATTAATGATGTGTTTTTAATAATTATTAACAATATTTAAAAAATTATTTTTATTTATTTTAAATAAATATATAAAAATAATAAAAAGTTATATAGAAAAAAAAAGTACAAAATAGTAATAAAAAAAAAAACAATAAAGTTTTTTTATATATTTTTTTATTAACAATAATAAAAATAAAATATATAAATAAAATAATAAAATAAATATTCAGTATAAAAAATGTTTTTTTTTTTTTTACTATTTAACAATAATACAAATAAATTAATATAAATAATAAAAAAATTATAAAAAACAATAAAAAAAAAAAAAATAAAAAAAAATTGGTTTATTATTTTATTAAAGATAATAAGAATAATAAAAAAATAGTATATATATACAAAATGGATAATTAAATAAAAATAAAAAATAGCTTTTTTTTATTTATTTTTATTTTTTTTTTTGAAAATTACTCCTCATAAAGTCAGAAATTTATCGAAAATTAGTTATTCTTGATGATGAAACTTGTGGTAAGTAAAACTTGTCTTTTAAACGTTTTCTCCAAGAATACTTTCCCAGAAGTAGATATATTTAAAATATAAAAAGAGAAATTTGTTAAGATAATAGATGGTAAGAAATAATAAATAACCTTATACAAACAAACAAAACAAAAGGAAATAAAAATAAAAAAAAGTATAAATATAAAGAAATTTTGTAATTTTGTTTTTATTTGAAATTTATAAATATATATATAATTTGAATAAGTATACTTTTAATAAGATATTTAATTTAAAAAAATCAATAACAAATAAATAAAGAATTAAAATAAAATAAAATAAAATAAAATAAAATGAAATAAAAATGGATAATTCAAATGAAGACTTATATTTAATACTTTTAATTAACCTTTTAACTATTAAAGATTAACTTCTCAACCGTATTTGAAAATTACGTTGCTGATGTTGAAGTTAATGGTAAGCATTTCAAATTAGCCATATATTAAATTAAATCATTAATATAAAAACTTTATTATATATATAATTATTTAAACTATTATTGGTAAATTACATTATTATAAAAATTTTATTATAAAAATTTTTTGAAATATTGAATTATCGAATATTATAATTACTATATATATTTTTTGTTGTATATAAGGAGTAATTATTAATTATAATCTTTATTATCAATATTTTTTTAAAGGCAGCAATTATAGCCGATTTTTATTAATTAAGTTTTTTATATACATGTAAAATATTTTATTAATATATATATTAATAAAATATAAACAAAAAATTACACAAATACTATAAAAAATAGTGAAATGTTTAATGTATCTAATAAAAATTAACAAAGAATTAGCTAAATCATGAAAGTATTTGTCTCCACAATGAATTTCATAAAATTGTGTAACAAAATTATGTATATCATTGGGTATATAACCTTTCATTCTAGCTAATCTTTCTGTTATATTAGTATTGACACTCTTGGCTTTCCCGTATGTCCTACCAGATAATGATCGTGGCCGACCAAAAAAAATAGGAATATGTTATTTAATAGAGCCACAGTACCACTAAGAATAGTGTTTCAGACAAAATACATTTTATGGTCTGTCATTTACACAGGTTCTTCCATTCCTCTGTAATGTAATTCTTTTGTTTTGCACCATTTTACTTCGTATACTAGAATTATTATACACATGATTATTATTAGATACACTATAATTAACATTTATTCTATTATTACTATCTATAATAACATTTTTATAATCAACACCTAATTATAAAAATGACCTTATTAGTATATTTATTATCATTATTATTAATATTAATATTACCAATATACTTTATACATTATTAATATAGTAGATACTTTTTCCTAAGCACAATGAAATTATTACAATTATATTATTTATTATTACTATTTTTTTATTATAATAGTATTAATTTTACTTTTGTTGTTATTTATTTTTTTTTTTTTTTTTATAAAAAATATTCATATCATTAAATTTTTGAAAAATAAATGGAATATAATTATTATATTTTTTTAAAAATAATAATAATAATAAAAAGGTAATAATAAGACTTCTTTATGTGTCTTAGATAATTTGAAATAATATTAGCTATATCAACCATAACATTATTATAATTAAAAGTTTGATTGATTAATAAATTCCATTATATATTAAAAAAGATATATTTATCAAAAATGTTTAATTTCAATTTTTATTTTTTTATCTTTTGCTATTTAATAATTACTTTCTATTTTTATTTTAATAATTTAAGTATATTCATGAATGCTATAAAAGAGAATTATACAGTTCATTGGTATTATTATTAAAAAAATAAATTCAAAAATGAAAATTATTAAATAAACGTACGTATATAAAGAATGAATTGATTACGTTTTCAAACTTTTATAAAAATGGTATTATTCTATATATATTATTGATGTTACATATATATATATATTTCTTTTTTTCTTAAAAAGATACTTTATTTAAATAAAACAAAAAGTAATACCATACTATAATTAAATATATATATATTAAGGATAACTTGAATTTTATCGATAATTTAAAAATATAAAATTATAGTATAGTAAAGATATAATTAAAGCAACAACAATAACTAGAAAAAAAAAAAAAAAATATATATATATATATATAATAAATATAATAATTTTTTTTTTTTTTTTTTTTTTTTTGAATTGTTGATTAAATAAATATTATAGCTACAATTAAGACAACAACAAAACTATTTAGTCTTTTATTGTATATAAGAGGTAGGATAACTATTTATTAAAATGCTTAATTATCAATTATTAATATGATGCTTTTTTTTAATATGATGTAGTAAATATTAATATATAATTTATATAATAATAACAATAATAATAACAATAATATTAATAAAATAGTATCGAATGGTCAACTTAAAAATTTTATTGATAAATTAATTTATTGATATAATAAATATGAACATTCAAAATTTGTATAGTTAATTAAATTTTATATGATAATATGATAATATTTTCAGTTTTGATTTTTTTTTTTTACTAAATTCACTTAGTTTTTTAAATTTAACAATTAAAAATAAATAAGTATATATATTATACTTATTATAATATTTTAAAAACTAAATTAAATATTATATTTTTATATTATTTAATAAATTTCTTAATTCTTCAAGATTTGTATTTGAAGAAGGTTCTGCTAAATAATTATCTTTAGTTATATCATTATTTAATTGAGAAAGTCTATAACAAATTTCTTCTAAATCATCAACTTTTGACCCATTTATTGATTGATCATTTTGAGGAGTTAAAGATTGTTGCATTTGATTTTGTAAAATTTTATCATTTGTAATGATTGGAGAATTAATAACCATCATTGAAGATGACGTTGAAGAAGTAGGTGATATAGTGGCTTTTACTTTCATTGTATTATTTTTATAAATATCTTCAATAATATTAGTATTTGGGGTTGGTGACAAATCACTATTACTATTACTATTAATTTCTATTAAAGTTGGAGTTGGAGATGTTGGTAATTGAGTTAAATTTGAATAGGATAAATTTGGATATATTTTCTTTGAAAATTTAAGTATTGAAAAAGAATCACTTTGAGACCTTACTAAATTTCTTGGTACTTGAATATAATATTTTAATAATTTAATAACTTCTTGAATTTCGGGAATTAAAGTGCTTGCATTATCTATGCTACTTAAATTTTGAATTATATATTGTATTCTTGATAAAGCAATATCTAACGGTGTTTTATTAGATTTGTCTTTAGCATGTGCATTTGCACCTATTGATATAAATTCAAGTTGAAATTTTTATTATAAAATAAAAAATAAATCATGTTAAAATATGAAAAAAAAAAAATTAAATTTTTAACAAAATTAAAATAATATATAAACAATCAAATAATAAATAATTATTTAATAAATAATTATGTTAATATTATAACATAAGATTTCATTATTTATATATAATATATAATAATAATTTATATTTATTAAATTACCTGCTTTTAGTAATAAAGCAACGCATGTATAATTATTTGAAATGACAGAAAGATGAAGTGGAGTATTATAATTTAAATCAATAGCATTAACATTTGCACCTGCATGAATTAATAATTCAGAAATCTTTTCATAGCCTTTAAATTTTAAATGACAATAAAAAATATAATTATATATAAATATATAAATTATTAAAAGTTGCATTATAAAAAATAATTTATCAAAAAATTTTATTTTATAGGTCTATACCTGATGAACAAGCAAAATGTAAAGGTGTACGACCTTTTGAATCTTTAAAATTTGGTGATATTCTATAACGTTCTAGCAAACGTTTAACTTTTTTTATATTTGAGTTACATTACAAATTAACATGTAGTAATAAAAGTATTTATATATATTAAATAATAAATGTTATCATCATATTAAATAAATTATTTAAATTAATGTAATGTTAAAATAATTTTCAACAGCATAAATATTTATTAAATTTTAAGAAGTAATTTTTATTAAAAAATATAATTATAAAATAAATTATTCCTTTAATATAAAATATATATTTCATTAATAATATAATTTAGTTAATTCTCTAAAAATTATAATTAATTTTACTACTAATTAAAATTTATCAAAATTTTTTGGATTAAAAATTTATATATTGTTTATTTTATTTTAAAATTTATATATTGTTTATTTTATTTCTTTATTTATTTCTTCTTTGTTTAATATGTTTATTTATTAACAAGTTTAAGTTTTTTTTTTTTATTATATTATTACCTTCTATAATATTTCCTTTTTCACAAGCTCTTTGTAATTGATCTTGAAAAAAACTTTGAAAATGTTTTTGAACTCTTGTTGCTGATATAGTAGGTGGCGAAGTTAATTTTCTTTTTACTATTTTTCCTGAACGAACTGGAATATATGAATGAGTATAGTGTGCTACTAATGTTTTACTCTTCGATTTATCCATAATAATCTTAAAAAAAAGGCATATAAATATACTACAGGTTTTTTTTTAATTTAGATTTATTTTTAGTTTCTTTTAATTTTTTTTATTGTTATATAAAATATTATTCAATTGTTTCTCTCTCCTGTGATAAAAGTTATGATTTGCTATAAATTAAGATTGAATTAAAAATAAATAAAAAAAAAAAACTAAAAATAACAAGTTTAAAATTTCAAACAACACTTTATTAAAAAAATATATTTATATATAAATTTTTTAAAAAATTCCACAAACATAAATAATATTTATTAAAATAAAAAAAAATTTTTTAATAATTTATTACAGTATAATTTAATATTAATATTATATATTAATTATAATACAATACAATATAATATAATATATAAATAATATAATTTTTTATCATAATAATTATACATCAAAAATATCTTTCTCTATCTAATAATAAAATTATAATTATATTTATTAATTATAATAAATTATTATTATTTATTATTATTATTATTATTATTATTATTATTATTATTTATTATTATTAATATTAAAAAATTTATTATACATTCTATTAATTATTATTATTATTTATTATTATTAAAAAATTATTATTCATTATTATTTTAATCATTATTTTGGTATTTTAATATAAGTTATAGTTCTTTTTTTTTTTTTTTAGTATTTAATTTCTTAATATTATATTAGAAAAAAAAAAAAGAACTATAATACTAAAAAATATATGTAATAATAAATGAATAAATGTTTTTTTAATTAATAATTTTTTTCTATACATATTTTTATTATAATTAAATAACTAATATTTATATTTTAATGTTTTCAGTTATAAAATAGAAGTATTTAACAAAAAAAAAAATAGAAAAATGAATATATATATACCTGTATAATATTTTATATATAAAAAATGAAACAAACTTTAAATATAGGAAAATGTGACAAATCAAAAAAAATATCATATAATTTAAAAATAATTATTATTATCATAATTTTAAATTAAATAATAATTCAAATTTTAATTATAATTATTATTAATATAACGTTTTTATAAATGTATAACATATGCATTTCTTTACATCTTTTACTTTTTATTTTTCACCTTTTTTTAAAATATATATTATAATTTATTTAATTCTTATCATTTTAATTTCTTTAGTAATTTATCCACAAATTTATATAATTGAGTTGTATTATTATATATTCATTATATAATATATATATATACAATATCAATTTTAATTTTAAATTTTTAATTTTAATATTTATAAATTTTAATTTTAAATTTTAATTTTTAAATTTTAAATATAATAAAATAATCAAGAATATATATATATTAAATATTTAATATAATATTAAAGAAAAAGAAAAGATAATAAATCATTTTGATTAAACCTTTTCTTTTATTTTCATGAATGTAAATATATTCTATTTATGATTATAATATTATTTAATTTTATCAATTTATATTTTAATATTAATTTATAACTTTTGTTTTTATTACTTTTTGTTTTTATACTATATTTATATTATTACATATATTTTTATTGAAACTTTTAAAATCATACAATATTATATAAAAGTCTGGATATATCTATCTATATATATAATATATTATATTTTATTAATAATGTTAATACATGAAAAAGAAATAACATTTACATTAAGATATATTTAAGAACATATTATTAAATTAAAAAATACGTTCATATTTCTCGAAAAAAAAAATAAAGAAATAAATAAAATATATATAAAAGCAAAAAAATGCCTATAACTATAGTTGATACAGTTAAAGTAAAATATAATTTTGATGGAGATAATAATACTGAATTAACAATAAGAAAAGATGATATCATTGATGTTCTAGTAATAGATCCATCTGGTTGGGCAGATGGTATAATTAGATCAAAAAAAAAAAGAGGTAATTAATTTATGAAAAATAGTTTTAATAATATATATATAAATAATTTTACCTATTCATTTATTTTGATTATATAATAAATCTTAAAAAAAAAGGTTGGTTTCCAATGCAATATACAAGATCAATATTAGACCATGACAGTAGTGGTTATAAAGTACATACAATTGTATAAAATTTTTATAATGATGATAATAATATAATAAAAATAGAAGAAATAAATATATAATATTAATATTAATTTTAATATGAAATATAATAAACATACATTGCATAATAATATAGCTACCTACAGAAAAAAATACAAAAGAGAGTAATGAAGATTCAGGAGATTCGTCTTTTGAAGAAAAGTTAAAAGAATTAACAACAAAGGTAAAAAAGGAATATTTTATTTTATATAAAGGTCATATATTTTTCAAAAAATACATATTAAAATATATTTTCATTTTCATATATTTGAAATATATAATTATAAATATTACATATAGCAGGATTCTGTAAGTTATAATAAAAAATATTTATTAAATATATAAATAACATTAATATATTCTTAATATTAATATTATAATCTATTATAATTTATAATTCTAACATAAATAATTGATAAAATAAATTTATATCAACAATTTACAATATCATATAAATATGGTTAAATTTTAAAATTAAGTTTTCAAGTAACTGGAAGAAAAAAAGAACAATTAACGGTAAAAAGTATTATATTAATATTGAAACAAATGAAACAACTTACAATAAAAATAGAACTTTAAGAAGGGTAATAAATTAATAAATACAATAATTAAAGATAAAAAATTAAATGGAATATTAATTTTATTCTTTATTTTAAAATTTAATACAATATATAATTATATATAATGATGATAATTTATTTATTCAATAATAATAACAATAATACTAAACAAAAAAAAAAAGAATGAATTAGCACAAATAAGTAAAGAATTACAAAATTTACTTAATAATCCAGAAAATAGTCCACTTAAAAAACCTGAAGGTCCACCACCATCTATTGAAAAATCATCAAATAAGGAATTACAAAACTTATTTAATAATCCAGAAAGTCCTAAAAAGCCTGAAGGTCCACCACCATCTATTGGAAAAGCTTCAAGAATTAAAAATTTAGCTAATTTAATTAGTAATTCACTTTCTTCTTCACTAAATAATTTAAATAATATATCACCTGATCCTAATTTTGGTCATGCATATGGTCATAATAGAACTAGTAGTAGTAGTACTAACAGTAATAATAATAATGATATGGATGCATTTAAAAATGATTTAAATGAAAAAATACGTGGAAGACCATCATCTGCCAATTATCCTAAAAATAATAATAATAATAATAACCCACCATTTGGTACACCAGTCAATTTCTATTCCAATGTATATGGAGGAAATCTAGGTGGAGGAGATAGTGATTCTAGTTCTTTATCAAATTCTTGTGTTTCCTTAAATAATATACCTAATACAAATCCAATGGTAGCAGTATCTGCCTCATCACTTGGATCAATTACAAAATCACAAGACAGCATATCTTTAAATAATTCAGGTGAATTTTCTATTAAACGACCTATTTCACCAGCAAATATTTTAGGATCATCTACAAATCTAGCATCACCTATAAGTCCTACAGCTCCAACTTCATCAAATATTTTGGATAAAATTAAAAAATTAGAAATACCAAAGAATTCTTTACCAAAGAAAAATAATGTAGAAAAAATACATCAAAAATTAGTACAAGCATTGACAGATTTTGTTAATAATTTAACTAAAAAAAAAAAATCATTATATTTAGATCAATGTAATGAAATAAAAAATACCTTAAATAAATTATTAATATCAATCAATATAATTAATCAAGAAGGTAATATTGTAGCAACAACACAAAATCAAGTTAATTTATATTATTCTACTATGCTTGCCTTATCAAAAGTCATTTTGAATGTTAGAGATGCAGTAGGACAATGGCCACCACCAGATGTAAATCAATTAATATTTATTCAAATGGATGATTTTCTTTGTTATTATCAATTATTATTAAACAATATTAATATGGTAGTTAATAATGAAAATTCAGGAGAAAATGGAATTTCACCTGTAATAAATACTAATCCAGTCTTTTTAATGGCGTCCTCTTTTGATAATAGTAATAATATTCTTAATAAATTAAATCAACAAATTTCAATAATTATGATGTCTATATCCAATTTAATTATTGTATCCAGAAAAGAACAATCTATTAATCAAACAATATATAAATTGTCTAATGAATGTAGAGATAATATATCTAAATTAGCTAATGATATTGATGAAATTCAATTTAAAAATAGAAAAGCAGTTACAGTTGTAGGACAATTTATTCATAAAAAAGAAGCTTTAATGAATAGTATAAAAGAATTAACAATTACAATAAAATCATCTAATGAAAAATTTGCTCCATCAAATTCTTTAGATCTTATTTTAGAATCACTTTCTAATTGTATAAATATTATTGATGATATATCGTTTATTATAAGAGGATTATATGATCTTACAGATTCTCCTAATTTATCTCAACAAATTAGTTTTGATTATAATGAAAGTGGAGAATATCAAGATAGTTATGAACAAAATAAAAAAATATTCGGTGAACAAACATCAGTAATTAATGGTGCATTTTCAAAAAAATTAGAATTAATGTTAAAGGTAAAAAATAAATATACATATATATATACATATATGAATAATTTAATTCTTTATTTATAATTAATAATTTTTAAAAAAAATAAAATATTATATTATTTATTAATATTATTATTATTAATTTAATAACTATTGTCATCATTTGCTATGGTTTTGCTAATATTTATAAATAGAAGAAAGAATTAGGTGAAGCTAAAAGTGCCTATGAACCCAGTTCTAAACATGCAGTGTAAATATTATTAAAAAAAAAAAAAAAAAAAAAAAAGAATATATAATAATATATAATTCAATTCTTTATATTAAATAATATTTTCCTTTTTTTATTTTTTTTTTTTTGATAAACATATCTTTACTGTCATTAAAAAATTTATATAGTAGCATGAATGAAAAAATAAATTACAAAAATGTAAGTTGGTTCACATAATTTATTTATTTATTTATTTATTTATTTATTTATTTATTTATTTATTTATTTATTTATTTATTTATTTATTTATTTATTTATTTATTTATTTATTTATTTATTTATTTATTTATTTATTTATTTATTTATTTTATATTTTAAATCTTTTTATATTATTTTTTTTTAAAAATAAATACAGCAATATAATTCAGAAGCATCATTAATGAATCCACAAATGGGACCACTATATAAAGTAAAAAGTAATTCTAGAGTTGCAACACCAGGATCAAAATCAAAAATTAATAAATTCTTTGGTGATGAAAATGCCTATATTGAAAATGAAAAAATAACTGTAAAATATAATATTTTAAATATAAAAATAATTATAATTTAAAAATATATTATTAATAAATTAATTATTATATTTAATATATATTAATAAAATATAAAATATATTAATTCAATTCATTAACTCATTAAAAAAAATTATCGAATATTTTATTTAAATATATATATATATATATAATTGCCATATTTCATAATTATTTTTTTTTATTAATTATTTTTTCCTTTCTTAAGAATGCTACACCAAAGCCATGGTATTTATTGAATGATTATCCAAAAGGATCCATTACCTATAATATGGAAGGACAAATTAATGGTGCAACTTTAACATCGTATATTGAATATGTTACATCACATGAAAATGAAAATCCAGAATTTGATCAAAGAATATTATTGTTAATGTTTGATCAATTTTGTACTGTTCCTGAATTTATTGATCATTTAGCCAAAAGATATTTCATGAAAGCACCAATAGAATTAAAAAAAGATCAAATTCAAGAATGGAAAGAAATAAAACAAACTCCAATCCAAAATAAGTAAATATATATTAAATAATATAATAAATATAATAATAATTTATAATATATATTAATATTAAATTTTATATATTTATAATATTTATATACATATATAATAATAATAATATTTAATTATTAAAAATAATAATAAATAAAAGAGTATTAGATTTAATAAATCTATGGATAACAGAATATTGGTATGAAGAAAATGCAAATTATTTACAATCAGTAATAAACTTTTTAACAGATGCAAGTAATCCAATAAATAAATCCTATTCTGATTCAGCAATAGATATTCTATTTAAAGTATTAAAAAAAATATTTATATTTTTAAATAATAATTAATTTAAAATAAATAATATAAAATTGAAATAAAATAAATATATATATATAATTTATATAAATTATAAAAAAATAATAATAATAATTTAAATACATATATATTAATAATTTTATATAGGCTAAAAAGAGGCAATCTTTATCAAATGATGAAGTTCGTCCTGCAGTTAAAGGAACCCCAACTGAAAATTTCCCACATCCCATTTTACCAAAATCACCAACAGATAAAATTACCTTTTTAGATATTGATCCAGTAGAATTTACAAGGCAAATGTGTTTATTAGTTAATGAAGCCTATTCTAAAGTTCATCCACATGAATTAATGATTGTGAATAAAAAGAATTGTAAAAGTGATAATATAAAAATGTTAACAAAAATATCTATTAGGGTAAAAATTTAATTTAAAATAAAAAAATTATAATTCACTTTTATACTGAATTTTATTTTCTCAATATATTCATGTATATAAATGTATGTAACATTAATAATACAGATTACTCAATATATTATAACTATGATTCTATCGGATAATGATCCTAAAAAAAGAAATCTATATTTAAGACATGCTATTAATATTTGCAAAGTAACTTTTAATAATTTACTAATATTATTATAAATATAATTAAGATCTATAATTAAGATATATATATTGATATTATTCATATATTAATAATTTAATATTTACTTTTTTCTTTTTTTTTTATTTTTAATAATATAAATATTTAATTATAAAATAGAAAAGTTTTGATGAAAGAAACTTTGATTTAGTATTTTCAGTTATTGCAGCATTAAATTCAAGTGCTATTGTAAGATTAGCAAAAACTTGGGCATTATTACCATCTAAACTTAAAGATACCCTCGAATTATGTCAAAGTCAAATTAGTCATAATAAAAATTATCAAAAATATCGTCATATTTTAAAAACATGTGAAAAGCCATGTATACCTTTCTTTGGTATGAAATAATTTATATTTTATAAAATATATTATATTATTATTATTATTATTATTATTATTTATTATTATTATTATTATTATTATTATTATTATTATTATTATTATTATTATTATTATTATTATTATTATTATTATTATTATTATTATTATTATTATTATTATTATTATTATTATTATTATATAATCCTTAAAATTAACAATTTATTTATATTTTTTTTTATTTGTTTTATTTTTTTAAAACATTATTTATATAAAACTTTATATTTATATATAAATAAAAATAAAAATAATTTATTATAATATTTAAAGGTATTATTTTAAAGGATATAACATTTACAGAAGATGGAAATTCCAAATATCGTAAAGAGAATCTTATAAATATATCGAAATTCCATAGTTTAACAACAATTATAGAAGAATATAATTCATTCAAAGTACCTTATAATTTTAAAGAAGTAGGATTTTTACAAAGTTGGATAAAAAGTAATATAATTGATGTAGATGAAAAAGATGAACAAGATCTATATGATTTAAGTATTAAAATAGAACCAAGAGAACAAAACTTTTGTTATAATGATAATACTATTTAATTTCATAATTATAATTAAAACTATAACTACGAAAGAAAAGAAAAGAAAAAAGCATTAAACCAATCCAATAAGAAAATAATAAATAATATAAAAAAATATCTATATATATATAATATTAAAAGAGTATTATAATACTAATACGAACTTTATGAACTTATCTTTAATAAGTTCATACCACTTAAAATAAATACTATTTTTAATTGAAGAAAAAAAAACTAATTATAATGATTTATAATTATTTTAATAATAATATTAATTAAAAAAAATAATATTAATAGTAATATAAAAATATAAAAGAAAAAATTAAATATGAAAAAATAAAAATAAAAAAAAAATAAAAAAATAAAAAAATAAAAAAATAAAAAAATAAAAATAAAAAAATAAAAATAAAAATAAAAATATTAAATAAAAAATAATAAACTAAATAATTAATAAAAATAAAAGCATCTTAAAAATAAAATTATATACGAGTATTAAAAAAAATGACAAAATATTTTTTATAATTTCGATATAGATAATTATTTTTATGATTATTATTATTATTATTATTATTATTATTATTATTATTATATATTTATTTTTTTAGATGGATGTAAAATATATTATTTTATTAAATAACAAAGATAAAAAAAATTATATATATATATGGTATAATAAATATATCATAATTATTTTTTATCATTTAATTATTATTATTATTATTATTATTATTATTATTATTATTATTATTATTATTATTATTATTATTATTATTATTAATCAATTATAATTATTAATAATTATATATATTAACTAAGTTAAATTTTTAAATAAAAGAAAATGAAATATTGATGATATTAATAAAAAAAAATGTTAAATCTTATAAAATAGAATGTAATATAATATAAAGATATATTATTAGATATATATAGAGATATATTTCTTTTTGTTGAAATTGCTTAAACTAAAATTGATATATATTACTATTATATTTACATTTAAATAATTATTGTTGGTATGGTTATTAAAAAAAAAAAGGATGAATAGAAAGGGGAAAAAAAAGAAAAAGAAAAATAAAAAAAAAAAATAGAAAAAATAGATTGATATATTATATTTCAATAATTTAAATCAATAAATATCAAGAATACTAAATTACTAACATACTATAATATTATAATATTTAAATACTAAAAAACTAATAAAATAAAAAAATAAAAAGTATAAAAAAAAAAAAAAAAAGAAAAAAATTACTAAAGACTATTATGATTATTATTATTTTTATTATTAATATTATTATTATTCATTATTATTCATTATTATTCATTATTATTATTATTATTCATTAGTTAACACGAGCACGTTTTATTTGTCTTTTATCAACTACGTTTCTATTCATACTATGACCCATACCACCCTTTTGCATAGAAGGATTCATAGAATGATGATGCATTTGTTTCATATCAGGTTCTGGAGTTAATGTACGATGTGGGTATTTAATATATTGATTCTCAAATGGACTATTTATTAATATTTAAAAAGAAGTATAAAAGTAAAAATAATAATAATTTTTGTTAATATTAGATATAAATAAATTAAAAATATATATATATAATATTATATATATATTTAAAATATATATTAATATAAAAAAAAAAAAAAAAAAAAAAAACTTACTTCATAACAGGTAATGGATCCTCCTATTTATTATAATAAAAAAAAATTAAAACAAAATATAATTAATAAATCAAACATACTATATATTATATTATATATATTTATTATATATTTATATTTATATTATATAATTTATTATCTAAATTTTATTATTTAATTTAAACAATAAAAGAAAATTACCTTAAAATATGGATGATCCAAAGCTTCTTCTGCTGTTATACGACGTTTTGGATCATATTCTAACATACTTATTAATAAATTAAGACCTGATTTACTTTTCCAAGTTGGTGCATTTTGTTGTATATATGATGTAAATGAATTTGGATATCTAATAACATAAATAAGTATTTAGTTAATTAATTAATTAATCATCAATTAATCTTATTCAATAATATACTTATTTTTTTTTTAAAATATATATATATAATTTTATATATAGATAATATATAAAAAAAAATATTTATTAATTCATTAATTATTTACGTTTTAAAATCAGCAAGATTTCTATATTCTGGTAAATGTACTATATCACTCCATTCTTTTTCTTTTTATTATGTCAAAAAAAAAAAAATTAATAAATATTAAAATAAAGTAAAATATAATAATAATAAATAAATAAATAAATAATAAAAGGATTATATAAATATAAATAATATATATAATAATAATATATATATTTATTTACTTGTTGGTGTCCCCAATATTTTAAAAATTTTTGTTAATTGATCCCGTTGAAAAGGAATAACTTTTTTATTTTCCATTTTAGCTTCCTCTCCTTTAAATAATGGTCTTGTAATAATCATTTCTGCAAAAATACACCCTATTGCCCACATATCTTTTTAATTTTTTTTTTTTTTTTTTTAAATAAATGCATATATTAATATTTTAAATATTTAATCAAATATAGATTATAAAAAAGGAATATATAATGTATAACAATAAAATATAATTTTAAAAATCATTGTTATTAATTATTTTATATTATGTTATAATTATAATAATATTAATATTATTAATAATTTTTAATATATATATATATATATATAATTTCTATAAATATATATAAATATAAATATATTATTTATATTATTTATATAATTATTATGTTTTTTTTTTTTTTTTTTTTTTTTTTAATAATTACCAACGGCTTTAGTATAATGTTTTGCACCAAGTAATAATTCTGGAGCACGATACCAAATAGTAACAACAACTTTATCACCATTTATAAGGGGTTGTATTGGTTCTTGGAAAAATCTTGCTAAACCAAGATCACCTATTTATTATTATTAATTTTATTATTATTAATTATTACCTACTATTATTTTATTTATTTGTTTATTTATTTATTTATCCATTTATTTATTTATTTATTTATTTATTTATTTATTTATTAATTTATTTATTTATTTTTTTTTATTTGTTTGTTTCTTTGTTTGTTTGTTTGTTTATGATTATTATTTATTATAATTTTTAATTTAAAATAGTATTCAAAATAATCAATAAAACAATTATTATTATGATATAAATATATACATTTATGAAATTTTGAATTTCATATTATGAAATTTCATAAATGTCAAAAGAATACATATTTTTCTATCATTTTATAAAATAAAAAATATACATATTATTTATTAAATGTTTTACCTATTTTCACTGTTCCATCTTTCATAATTAATATATTCTTTTTATTAACATGATATACATTATTTTTAAATATATAAAAACAATATTATACAATCAATTATTCATGAAATTTATTTTTTATTTAATATATTTATATATTGTGTGAAATTATTATTTTTTTTAATAATAATTACTGCTGGTTTTAAATCTCTATGTAAAATCCAATTAGCATGAAGATAAGCCAAACCATTTAATAATTGATATAGTATAGATTTCATTGTCAATTCATTTATTGGTTTTCTTTCTGGATGGGCATGACCATGGTAATGAAGAATTTGCTTTAGATGTATAATATTATATGTATTAATTTAATTTAGTAAAAATGCTTATCCTTTTGTTTTTTTTAAAAATATATATATGTGCGTGTTGTTTTATCAAAATTTTATTATAATAAATATACCAATAAATCATATTCTGAATAATCAAAAACAATAGCAATTGAACGTTCTTTTGGTTCTATAATTACTTCTTCTAAATGTATAAGATTTTCGTGATTAATTTCCCTTGAAATCTTTAACATTTTATTTTATATTATATAATAATTATAATAATAATAAATTTTTTTTTTTAATTTCTTTTTTTTAATATTTAATAAATTCCATAAAAATCAAACTTCATTATTAATGATTGTATCATATATAAAAAAAAATTAATATATATACTGTAATTTCACGACATGCTGATTGTGAAAAAGCACTTGTTGAAAAATCACCATCTTTATCTAATTTAAATTTCTTTATTGCATATTCTTTATTACTAATATAAATGATATAAAATAAAAAACAATAATTATAATAAATTATATAGTATATAATAATTGATTAAAAATTATATATATATATAATAATATTAATATTAATATTAATAATTAGTTATTTTTTTTTATCTATATTATAAATAAATTCATTTTATATTAATATAATTTAAATATTCAATATTATTTTTATTTGGTTTATAAATATATGTATACAATAATAAGTTTTTAAGTAATTACGTTTTCAAACTTTGTGCTTTATATACTTTTCCATAAGTTCCTGAATTAATAAATCCGAGAATTTTATATTTATCTACAATTTTTAATCTTTTGGCATCTTTTTTATTATGATATGTTCGGTCCATTATATATTTTAATATATATATAAATAAAAACTAAAAATACACTTATAATACAATTAAAAAAAAAAAGCAATAATAAAAATTATAAAATGTAATGAAATAAATGTATATATAAAAAGAAAAATTAAATATTAATATTTTTATTATACATTAATGTTATGATATATATATATATTGTCTACCTAATTAATACTAATATTTTTTAAAAAATAAAAAATCTTTGAGTAATATTTTTTCTTTTTTCAGTAATAAATCACTAAATAACATTAAATATTGGGTATCACATTATTTTTAATTGTTAATTTTTATTTTTTTTTTTTTTTGTTATATTTATTTTTTCTATCTTTCAATATTTTTATATGAAAAAATTATTTTATTATTATTTTTAAAAAAAATAAATTATTAAATGTTAAACTAAAATTGATTTATTATTATTATTATTATTATTAATTTATTAATTTGTTTATTTATTTATTTATTTATTTATTTATTTATTTATTTATTTATTTATTTATTTATTTATTTATTTATTTATTTATTTATTTATTTATTTATTTATTTATTTATTTATTTATTTATTTATTTATTTATTTATTTATTTATTTATTTATTTATTTATTTATTTATTTATTTAATATTATAATTTATAATATATATATATAATATTTATTTATTATAGATTGTAAGTACAAAAATATATTTTGTTATTGCTATTACAAAATTTTTATTTAATAAATATTTGTTGTACAGTCATATATATATATATATTTTTTCTATTTGGTAGTAACATAATAATTACATATATATTTTATCCAAGGTTAAATACTCTTTATCCTTTATTATAATTTATCCTTTATTATGACTATATAATAAAATATATTAAAAAAAAATAAATCATATATATGTTTTATATCAATAAATTCATAAATATTATATAGATTGAAAATATATAGGTATATATGTACTCTTTTTACGTTTTATATTACTATTTTTTTTTTTTTTTAATTATATTTTTATTTATTTGCTTATTATTTATTTATTATTTATTTTTATTTATTACATAGTAATTGTTTTTTATTATTTATTATTATTTATTATATATTATTTTATTCTTTTATTTAATAAAAAATTAAAAAAAAAAAAAAATTAATAGATTATATCATAATATAATAAAACAAAAGTATTTACTGATTATTTAAATAAAAAAAAAAAGATAACAGAAGATAACAGATTAATTATTATATAACAAAGTAACAAAATGAATAAAATAAATATATATAAATATATATAATATTATCGATTATTTGATACTATTAACTTTTTTTTTAAAATATATATATATATATATTTATTATTTTTAATATTATATTACTTATATATATATTTTTTTTTTTTTTTTTTTTTTTAATTTTTTGTTTTGTTTTGTTTTACTGAAATTTTTTTTTATATATTTTTACTTTATTGATAATTTTATTGTACATTTTTTTTTATCTTCTTATTTTTTAATTTTCTTCAATGATTTCTCTATTATTTTTCTTTTTCTTTGTTTTATATTATTTTATTTTGTTTTATTTTATTTTATTTTATTTTATTTTATTTTATTTTATTTTATTTTATTTTATTTTATATTATTTTATTTTATTTTATTTTATTTTATTTTATTTTAATATTGTGCACCATAATTTAATAATAAAGTTTCAATTTCATTAAAATGACCTTCTCTTGCTAATTTTAAAGAAGTATCACCATCATTATCTTTAGCATGTACATCAGCACCTGATTTTAATAAACATTCAACAATATCTTTTAATCCATCTTCACTTGCCAAAGTTAATGGAGTACTATTATGATGATTTGGTATATTAACATTAGCACCATGTTTTACAAGTATTTGAACAATTTCAAAATTTTTATTTTCTGTAGCAAAGAAAAGTGCCGTTTTACCATCTTTATTTTGTTCATCTGTATTAGCATGATGTTCTAAAAGAAATTGAACCATATCTAGATTTTCATTATTTACTGCAGACATTAATAAAGTACTACCATAAGCATTTTTTGTATTAATATCAGCATGATAAGAAATTAATAATTCTATAATTTTTTTATTACAAGTAAGACAAGCAGAAATAATTGGGGTATCACCATTAGCATCTAAAGCATTGATATCAGCACCATGTTCTAATAAAAGTTGAGCAATTTCATAATGTTCATAGATACAAGCTAAAATTAAAGGAGTACAAGAATTTTCATCACTAGCATTAATGTCAGCTCCATGGTCAATTAAAATTTTACTTCTTTCTAATTTACCATCTCTACAAGCTTGAAGTAAAGGAGTATCCCCTGAAGAATCACAAATATTAACATCTGCACCAAAATCTAATAAAAGTTGAACTATTTTTTCATTAGGTTCACCACAAGCTAATAATAATGCAGTATTTCCTTCATTATCTCTTTCATCAATATTAATTTTATTAAATTCTTTATGAGTTTGGTCTGATAAATAACCAGAACTAACTTTAATTTGTTGCTGTTGCATCATAAGTAAATTTACAATATATTTATTATCCATAATATAATGTTCTAAAATATCTTTAACGAGTTGAGGTTGTTGATTTTGAACAGCATACATAAGAACATTTTTACCTTCTTCATCTTTTACATTAATATTTATATTATTACTTAATAAAAAAGCAAGAGCAGATTTTGAAATTTCTTTATTAGCAATTAAATACATAAGGGTATTTTCTTGATTTTTATTAATATAATCAATATTAAAACCATTAGAAATTAACATTTCAGCTACAGGTATTCTTTTTGTTGATAAAGCTATAGTTAAAGGAGTTGCCCCATTATCCAATTCGAAATTAATTTGTTTTGTATGAGTAATTAATAAATCAACAATTAAATCCGAATTTCCATTTTTTATTGCGAAAATTAAAGGATTTTCTTCACTACTAATTTCATCAATATTGATAACATGACCATTAATAAATTGTTTAATTCCTTCAATATTATTTGATTTTATTAATTGTATTAATTCTTTACTTGAAGTATTATTGTTGGTCATCATAATTATTATATTAATTTATTTTATGTATTTAAAATACAGATTTTTCTTTTTTTTTTTTATTTAAAAAAAAAATAAAAAATAAAAAAAATAAAAAAGTAATGATATTATACCTATGATAGTTTAAATAATAATAAAATTATTATTAATTATTAT
Organism: Anaeromyces robustus; assembly: GCA_002104895.1. NCBI lineage: Eukaryota > Fungi > Neocallimastigomycota > Neocallimastigomycetes > Neocallimastigales > Neocallimastigaceae > Anaeromyces > Anaeromyces robustus. The sequence goes on along the minus strand of MCFG01000080.1, from coordinate 34,054 downwards.
TTTTTATAAAAAAAAAACTATTATATATATATATATATTTTAAAGATTATTCTTTTTTAAATAAATGATTATTTATTATAAATATATTTTATAAAAAATAATAATAAATAATAATAAAATAAAATAAAAAAAATAACCCTAAATTAAAATGATTATTATTATTCAAATATATTACAATATATATGTTAATATTATTTATAATTTAAAAAATAGATTTAATAATAATAATTTATATTTTTTTTTTAAAAAAAAAAAAAAAATCGATTTATATTGTTAATAATTAATAATTAATAATTAACTCCAATGTATAAAAATTTATTTTAAAGGTTATATAATAATCTTTAAATAAGTTAAAATTACAATAAAAAGGTTAAAAGTAAGAAGAAAATAAAAAGATTAAAAAAGATTAAAAAAAAAAAAAAAACTATATTAAGATTTATAAAATAAAAAAGTATTATATAATTAAAAAAATAATTATTCAATATCACATAAAAAATTATTATTCTTTTATATTGTTTTATTTTATATTTTTTTTATTTTATTATATTTTATTTTAATTAAATTTTTTTTTATTTTTTTTTTTATTTTTTTTTTTTTTATTTTTTTTCTTTTCTTTTTTTCAGTTTTTTTTTTTCTTTTTTTATTATTATTATTTCTTTTTTTTATTGTTTAATTTTTTTTTTTGTTTATATATATATATATATATATTTTAATTATATATATACATTTTTTTTTTTTGATATTGATTATGCCTTTATATTAAATTATTAAATAAATTATATAAACTGAGTTAATTATATCTTATTAAATTAAAAAACTAAATAAAAAAAAAAAAGGTTTTTTTTCTTTTTTTTTTCTTAGTCTTCAGAAGAATTTACAACTTTTAAATCTCTTATACAAGTAGTTAAAGATTTTGGTAAAGTTTCTGGATCTAATTTTTTAATAAGGTCAGTCATATAACCTGGTAAAGGTTTGAATTCAGCTTCAAATCTATTATCATAATCTGCATATTTTGCACGAGCAATATCACATTTATTGAAAGCCATAGTATATAAAAATCCACGACATTCATTATCAATATCTTTTTGACCTTTTTGTTTTAAGAATAACTTAATACCCATTCCCATTTTTGTCATATAATCTTCCTTACGAGTATGAATATTTTGAATATCAATATAAAGTGAATTTCTAACTTCTGCTGGAACAAGGAAGTTTAATGGGAGTGAATCAACTTCGGTATTACAAGCTTTATCCTTTATTTATTTATTTATTTATTTTTATGATTAATATAAATTTCATTATTTATTAATATTAATATTATTAATATTAATATTTTGATATTAAATAAAAATAAAAAAATATTTATAATATATACATTTATATAAAAAATGAATAAATATAATTTATTAATATAATTAATATATTTTTATAATTTTTTTTTTTTTATTTTTTCAAAAATTAAAAATAAAAAAAAAATGAAAATTGATTTTTTTTATATTATTAAAATAATAATATTTGATATGATGTATTATTTATAATTAATTATAATAATAATATACTAACAATTTCATTTTCAGCAAATTCTTTATCAGTGTTAATTACTGGTGTATAATCAGGATCATCATCTATTATTAATAAATAAGAAATAAATATCAAATAAAAAGAAATAAAAATGAAATAAAATAAAAAATAAATATATAAATATAAATAAAAATTTATTAAAATCAATATATAAATAAAAAATAAATTAAAGAATATATATTAATATTATTATTATTATTATTCTTAAATAATATTATTTAGAAATTAATAGATAATAAGAATAATAATTATATTATATAAATCTATGATAAAAATATCAAATTGTAAATATATTATGATTATTATGATTATTATTATTATACCTTGAGTTAAACGACCAATGAATGCAAAGAATAAAGTTTCTTCTTGATCATTTTCAAGAGTTCTACCACAAAATTCATCAGGTAAAATAATATTAATTTTTTTAACTTTGGACATTAAACTATCTTCAGGTACATGGAAAAACTAAAAATGATATTTGATTTATTATAGAATAAAATATTATTATAGAATTAAATATTAAAAATTATAATTATATAGCAATAAATTTTATATTTTATATTTTAGTATATGACATATTTTGTAATAATAAATAATAATATAATAAATAAATATATATATATATATATATAACATTAATATATTTAATAATAATAATAATAATAATTATTATTATTATTATTAAAACTTTAATTTTAATTTCCTTTTTTTTTTTTCTATATAGTTATTAAAGAATTATAATATTTTTATTAATATTAAAAATATATATATATACTTGTGATGGACCCTTAACTAAAGTAGTTGTTTCAGCTTCATAGGAAACAAATTCACTTTCATCTTCATTATAAAAAGTAATAGAAACAGTACTATTATATTTTATTTGTGGGTATGAACGTAATTCAATTAATTTTATTTCCATTTCTTCACATAAATCCATCAATAAACCATTTTTTGAACAAATCATATTACTTTCTGGTAAAATTGATATAGCACCTTTATCAGCATATCTTGAATAAGATTCTGGTTTGTAACAACTAGATGCATGTTGTTGACCGAAAACTTGAATAAATAAGGTGAAAAGAAGTATCAAACCACTTATCATCTTCATTTTTTATTTATTATTGTTAATTTTTTTCCCTTAAAAAAAAAAATAAAAATAAAAGGTATTATCTTATTCTTATAGAAAAAGGCTTTATAATATTGATTAATAAAATATTGTTGTTATTATTGTTATTAATTCTTAATATTTGATCCTTTTAATTATAACTAAAATATATATGTAAAATTAATTTAAATATATATATATTAATTTTATTAATATTAAAAAAAAAATAGTTAGAACGAGGTTTTATAAAAAAAATATCGAAAAATCATTATTTTCTTGCTTTAAAAAAAAAAAATATTAATAAAAAAAAACTTTTAATTTGAAACTACTATTATATTACAATAAATTAACTATTATAAACTTTTATATTTTTTTCTGTTTTGATTTCAATAGTTGTATGACATTATTTTTTCAAAACTTTACTATTTCATTTTATTTTATTTAATATATGCATTTATATAATAACCAGTACTTATTAAATTCAAACATTATATATACATTTTAATTAATAATAATGAAAAAAACAAAAAAATGTCAATTTTTATTATAGACTATTCATTGAATTTGTTTCTTTAAAAGATTTTTTATGACTGTAATATTTTTATATTTTATTTAAATATTATTAATAATTAATTGTTCTATATTATTTAAAAATATACCTTTATCTAAAAGTGTAAATTTTAAGATCAACTTCTTTTTTTTTTTTTTTTAATTATATTTTATTTTATTTTATTTTATTTTATTTTATTTTTATATTTAAAAAAAAAAAAAAAAAAAAGAATAAAGAATAATTACTAAAAAACTAATACAAAAAAAAACAATATGCAAAATTTTTTTATATTATAATATCTCTTCTTTGTTTTTTTGTTGGTTTGCTATACACAAAAATATAAATATAATATTTATACAATATTTAATATTGATATTACAATAAATGTATATATAAATAAATAGTTTTAATATTATTAATATTTTAATATATCAATCAATTCAGTCGATAAACCTTATTTAATATTATTCCTTATATTGATGAATTAATTATCCATAGGTTATTAAATAAATGAAATAACAATATATGTGGCGTATTATAAATATATTATTTAATAAATTAAAGAAAATTTGATTTATTAAATAGAAATTAATAAAAATTTTACTTTTAATTGTGGCTTTATAATAATTTTAATTTATTTGATTTCTTGTTTTTTTTATACGGTTATGTTCTTTACCTTTCACCATTACTTTACCATTTTACATAATATAAAAGGAGAAAAAAGGAGTAAATAATAAAACTAAATCTATATTAATTTGTTTTATATTTTTGTTCTATTCTATTTTTATTTGTACCATATTTAATATTATATTTATTTATAAATTTTTTTTAATCATTTACTAACTACTTATTATTCTACCTTTGTTATATTTTATCTTATTAATTAATTTATTTATTTTTTATTTATTTATTTATTTATTTATTTATTTATTTATTTATTTATTTTTTATTTATTTATTTATTTATTTATTTATTTATTTATTTATTTATTTATTTATTTATTTATTTATTTATTTATTTATTCATTAAAATCATAAATTATTAATTTTTTATAATTTGTTTTTTATGATTTTTATAATTTAATTAAATTTCTACTTTTTTTACACGTATTAATTTTTATTTATCTTTTTTTTTAAGTTAATTAAATATTAACCTATTGTAAATTATTATTATTACTAATTATTATTATGTATTAATTATTATGTATTATTAAATGTCTTAGTTATTATCTATTATTAATTAAAAAAGTTTTTATTATTATTGTTATTATTATTATTATTATTATTATTATTTATTATTATTATTATTATTATTATTATTATTTTACTTTCATTTGTATGACTTGTAATAATTTTAAGTATGATGATTGGGCACCAACATATTTTAAAATAACATGATTTAAAATTTTTTTTGGTAATTTATAGTTATTATCTATTATTAATTAAAAAAGTTTTTATTATTATTGTTATTATTATTATTATTATTATTATTATTTATTATTATTATTATTATTATTATTATTATTTTACTTTCATTTGTATGACTTGTAATAATTTTAAGTATGATGATTGGGCACCAACATATTTTAAAATAACATGATTTAAAATTTTTTTTGGTAATTTATAACATGATTAACTTTTAAAAACATTATAAAACATGCTTAACTCTTAAAATTTTTTTTTATTTCATATTATATTCTTTTATATTATTATATATTTAATTTTATATATTTTTATTTTAATAATAACAATAATAATAATTTATTATTAAGTATAAAAATTTTAATTTTTGTTGTTTTTTTTTTTTTTTTAAAAAAATTTTATTATATTTCCTGATTTTGAACTGACTTTTAAAATTTTTTTTCTGTATTTTTTTTTTTTTTTTTTTTTTGTTTTTATTTTAATTAATATTTTTGTGTAATTAAAGAAATTTTTTTTAAAAAAAATAAAAAATAAAATAAAAAAAAAAAAAAGATTTACATATTAAAATTTATAATTTTTTTTTAAAAAATAAATCTTTTAATAAATTTGTTCTTGCTAATCTTTTTCTTTTAATATATAAATATTTATTATGATTGTACTCTAAAAAAATTTTTTTTTTAAAGTACAACATAATAAAGATTTTGTTTCAAAATATGGCTAGTCCATAAGATACATTTTTATTATTTATAAAAATTTTTTTATTTATTTATTTTTTTTTTCTGTATTTTTTTTTTCTTATAAAATTTTCCAAAAATATTTTTAATTCCTTTTTCTAGAAAGAACAAAAAAAAAAAAAAAAAAAAAAGAAAAAGAAATTACTAATAATATTTTTTTACATTTTATTAAATGATTTTTATTATTAAATAATAATAATTTTTTTTTTAAAAAAATATTCAATATCAATTTTATTATCTTATATAATATTTAAAAAATATATATATTATTAAATATACTTAATTATTCTTCAAATTGTTACACCATAACTTTAAATAACTCTTTTTTTTTTCCGTAATTTGTAATTGTCTTTTTTTTTTTTGATATAAAAGAAAAATGTTAATTTTTTTTATAGTGTAACAATTTAAAAATAATGAAACATTTCATAACAATTTTTGTTTTATTCATTGTAATGATTATTAATAATAAATATATTATAACCTTTTTACTAGTCAATAATCTTCTTAATCCTTAAACAATATTAATTAATATTATATAATAATGTTTAAGGGTTAAAGATTGAAAATAATATTTCAACAAATAATTATTATTTTATTCAAAAATAATTATTATTCAATACAATAAGTAACTTTTAAGATTCTATATATCAAAATAAACAAATAAATATAAACAATCTAAAATAAATAATAAATAAAAAATTATAATCACTTATCTTTAGATTATATTTTATTTTATGATTATCATTTTTCTAATCATTATAAAATTTATCATTATTATCATTTCATTATTATCATTATCTTTATATTTTTTTTTTATTTATATTTGAACATTATTTTTTGAAAGGTTAAGTCAAATTGTATTGAACTTATTAATTAATTATTAGTAAATATATCTTTTATATTAAATTATTAATTATATGCAAAAAAAAAAAAGACAATAAAATTATTATTTAAATTAATAAAGATAAAAATATAAATCTATGATATTTTATCATAAATTTTCATTTTTAGAGTAAATAAATATAAAAAAAAAAAAAACTAAAAAACTTTATTCATAATAATATTTCAAATAATGAAATGTAATGTATTTAATTATATTATCCAGTATATTAAAAAAAGTAATTTATATTAATTTAAATTTTGTAAAACAAGTTGTATATATTGGCATTATTATTACTGCGGTGTGGTTATTTAATATATATATAAAAAAAAAGCTTTTTTATTTTAAGGTTTAGGATGAATTTTATTTATGAACTTTTTTTTTTTTTTTTTTTTTTTTTTTACTTTAAATCTTTTATTTTTTCCATATATAATGATAATAATATTTATTTTTAAAAAAAATGCTATATCTCTATATATTGAATTGTATTATATTATATATATTTTTTTTTTTTGCTCTCTACATTATTGAACAAAAATTTATAAAATATTTATTATTATTATTATTTTTTTTTTTTTTTAATTTTTTTTCTTTTTTTGATTTTTTATTATATTATTTAATAATACTATAAATGGAATTTTTTATATTACTGAATTAAATAATATTTTATATAATAAAAATAATATAAATGATTTAGATTTTTATATATATTGTAATATAATATTATCAATATTAAATTTTTCTATTTAAATGATATAGATAATTTATTTACTATAATAATAATATTATAAAAATAAAAAAGAAAGTTTTATTTTGCATATTATTTATTATAACTTTTTTTTTTATTTAATAAGAACATTTGAGGTAAAAAAATACCTTTTAATGGTTATATTATTTAATTTATATTAGAAACTTTAATATAACGTGTAATAATAATAAACTATGTAATCATATATATATAAAAGAAATTATAATAAAATTGTAATAAAAGTATATAGAATTTAATATTTAAACTTTGTGACGCCGTATTACTCAATAGTAAAAAAAAAAAAAAAAACTCTTTTGTCATAATGATTTTAGGTTTTGTTAAAAAAAAATTTTTTATAATAATTAATAATAACAAAAATAATAATACAATACAAAAAAAAAAAAAAAAAAAAAACAATAAAGGTAATATTAACAAAATACAAAAATTTAGAAAAAAAATAACATAAAATGTAACACATAGAGTATAATTAATATTTATAATATATATATGAAAATGAAATAATATTATAAATATTTAAAAACCAAATCAATATAATTATGTAGTATTTATTAGTAATAATAATTGAATTAGTTGGATTATTCATTAATAATATAATAAGAGTTGGAATATCTATATTAATGTTTTATTTATAGTTATTACTTTTTCTTTTTTTGGAACTTTTAATATAACTTAACCGAAGAAATGTTTTAAAATGAATTCTTTTTTTTTTTTTTTTTTTTTTTTTTAAAAAAAAAAAAAAAAACATGTTAATTTAATATAAATACTATTTATTGTTATATATTTATTATTATTATCTATATATAATAATTATTATTTATATAGTATTATATTACACCAATGTTCTTTTTATATTGTTAAAAGGTTCATTTTATTATATGAATTTTTTTTACTAGTAGTAATAATCTTAATTTTAATTAATATAATTATTTTATTTTAATTTTCATAAGTCAGAACTTTATTAATATAATAATACTAAAAAAAAAAAAAAACATTAATATATAATGTAAATCATGTAAAAGTTCGACAATTACATTATTGATAAAATACATTTTTTCATGATTAAAGAATTATAATTTTTTATTTTATCTTTTATAACTTCTAGTTTTCTTTTTTTATGTAGAATATTACCATCTACTAAATTCATATTTAATTATATATATATATATATATTTTTTAACAATTCATCAAATAGACCTAATTTTTCTTTATAAGTTCTTTAAGAGTAGTAAAATATTTAACATTTCTTTTTAATAAATTGATGTAAAGATTCCAGTGATATAATAAATTTAATAATAAAGATTAAAAATATTTTATATAATTATAAAATAGATACTCTAATATAAAAATTAAGAATATTAAAAAAAAACAATCATAAACGAAAAAGCGAAAAAGATAAAAGTTTATAATTTTATTCAAGGAATTATATCCTTTGGAATAAAGTTCTTTATTATTTTAAGAATTATAGTATATCCTTTATACTCCTCACAACACTTTTTTTTTATATAGATTTTTTGAATTTAAAATGTAATATATATTTATGATATCTTATTGGGCCATTTTTTTAACTAAAAAAAAAAAAAAAAAAAAAAAAAAAAAAAACTTCTGTTTAATATATTAAAATTGTTTTTAATATAGATTTAATTGGTAATATTAAATTTACATTTATTTTTGACTTTTTTTACTTTTATTATGTTAAAATTTTAATATTAAAAAAAAAAAAATAAAATAATAACATTTAATACATATTTGTAGATACATTAGTATAATTGTATACATTCATACAATACTATATTAAAATAGAATTTACTTTTTTTTATAATAATATATTTATATAAATTAATATAAATTAATATATTCCAATATTATATCATATTATATCACATAATTAATTAAAATTTAATTATGTGATATAATTAAATTTTTTATTTCAATCTTTTTTTAAAATATTAATTTTTAATATTTTTTTAATTTTTTAATATTTATTTAATAATTTAAAATTTAATATTTTTTTTTTAATACCTTTTTTTTTTTTCAAAAAGTTTACTTTTATGGTAATAATTAAATAATATTCAAAAAAAATTTTTTTTTCTGTTACTGGAAACTAATTATTAAAAAAAAATTCCAAAAAAAAATTTATAATAATAATAATAATAATTATAATAATAATAATAATAATAATAAAATAATAATAGTAATAATAATAAAAAACTAGTAACAATTTTGGTATATTCTAATTTTGGAGAATAAAAGAATTACATATATAATAAATAAAACAATTAATAAATTACAATTAAAAATTTAATACAGAATAATAAATAATAATAAAATCATAATTATAATATTATTTTTTATTTATTGTTAATTATTATTATTTATATTATTTATTATTTTTTATTATTATTTATTATTATTTATTATTATTTATTAATATGATCAATCATTAATTAATTAATAATAATTAAAAATTTATCAACTATATATTTCATAATGTAAAAATCTAAATTAAATGTTTTACATTTTTTAATTTATATTTATTTCATTTTATTTCATATATCAATCGAAAATGAAAAAATTTACATATATTAAATAATTATCAAGATTTTTAAATAAATATTTTTATTTTTATTACATTTTTTTTTTGGCTTAAAATACCGTTTAAATTTAATTGATATTTATCATAATTTATTGGTAACTATTATTATTAATTAATAATTATAATTAATTTTTTTTTTATTTATAATACATTTTTTTTTTTCTATTAATCTTATAATAATTGGTAATAAAATGTAGACAATAATAATTATAAAAATTCTTTTCTTATTAATTAATAATTAATTAACAATAAAGATTATTTGAATTATGTTAAGATGATATTTCATTTCTATCATTAATATATTTAAAACAAAAAATATATATAATATTAAACAAATAGGTTATTATTATTATTATTTTATATTATATTTAATATTTATTATAAATATAATTAATGTTTTAATTTGATCAAAATTTTCTATGACATATTTTGTCCGTATCTTAAAATACGGACAAAATATGACATAATATATGTTAATATTAAGATAATCTTTTTTTCTGTATATTAATAATAACAAATATTTTTTTTTTTTAAATTTTATCTATTATTATTTTTATAATATTATATAATAATTTTATTTACTACTTTATTGTATAGTAATTTAAGGGATGAATTCAATTAATAAGATGTATAAAAAAAAATATTTATTCCATATTGTACTAATTATTTTATAATAATAATGATTTAAAGTAATTAAAGTTACCCATTCAATAATTATTAAATTATCATTTATTATTACTATTACTATTACTATTTCAATCAATTATCATTATCATAATGAAAATGGATAAAAGAATTAACTAATTTTTTATTAATTTATTATATAAACATAATATTATTGTAATAGAAATGAGTTTTTAAAATTCTATTAATATTATAATTATAATTTATTTAACCTTTATTTTATTAATAAACATTTTTTTTTATTATTTTATTTTAATTATTTTAGATTGAAATCTTTATAATATAATAAAATATATATATCTATAAAAAAAAAAAAAAAAAAAAAAAAAAAAAAACAAGAAATTAAGTAATTTGATTTGTTTATTTTCATTAATAATGATTATAATATTATTACTATTTTAATTAGAATGTAAAATTCATAAAGTTATATTTGTAATAATAGTTTAAATTTTTTATTTTTGTTACTATTATTATTGGTAATTTATGATAACACTTTAAATTATAATATTTTTATTTTTCTTGGAATTTTTTTTTTTTAAAAATATATTTTATAATTTTAAAAATAATTATTAACAGTTAAAAATAAATTTATTGATTTTGATTATAATTATCATAATTTAAAATAAATCCTATTAGTATAAAAAAAAAAAACAAACAAATAAAAATTCATTAAACATTTTAAAAAATTCTAATCAATAAAGTAAAACAATTAATAAATTTTTTAACAGTAATAGAGATAGTAATAAAAAATAATAATTAATAATATATACTTATTTTATATAGTAATTATAATAATAATTTATAAAAATAAGAATTATTATAATGAATTATAAGATTATAAATGATTAGAATCATTTATAGAAACAAATTATTGTAATAAGTAAAAATTGTAATTGTAAAAAAAAAATATTTTATATTTTTACATATTTATTAATTAAAAAAATTTTTTTTTTTTAGAAAAATCATAAAAAATAATAAAATAATTGGAAAAGTGAATAGAAATCATAGAAATCATATGTGTTGTAAAATAAAATAAAGTAAAATAATGTGTATGTAAAATTAATGTATTAGTATAATTATTAAATAACAATAATAATAATTCTTAATAAATAATAATATTAGTGAATAATAGTAATATTAATAATAATAATATTTTAGGTATCATAAGTATCATTAAGTATCATAAGTAATAAGTAGGAATATATTATAATATTAAATTTTTTATAATATTAAATTAAATTATTAAATTATTTATTAATTAATAAATATTATAAAAAATTTTTTTATTTAATAAATTATTAAATAAATTATTTAATAAACCATTTTTAATATTATTTGTTATTTGTTTTTTTTTTTTTTTTTAATACTTTAATAATCAATTTATTTTGTGTATTTTTTTATATTTTTTTTTTATTTTTTGTAATTTTTATAATTTTTGTATTTTTTTGTATTTTTTGTATAATTTTGAAACCCAGTTTTTTTATATAATTTTTAATATAAAAAATTATACAGAAATTTTATTATACACAAAATCAATAATTAGCAAAAAATATATAACAAAAAAAAATTTTTTTTTTCTGAAACTTTTTTTTTTTTAATAGTATTAGTAATAATTAATGTAAAAAAAAAATAAAATAAAAATAAAATAGAATAAAAATAAAAAATAAAAAATAAAAATAAATTGAATTATCAAAGAATTTAAAGATTAAAAAAAAAAAAAATGCATTTCATTTATTAATATTTAATCATTTATTATAAATCTAATATTAATAATATTAATAATAATGATAAATGATTTGTAATTGTAATTGTAATTGTATTTATTAATCATAAAGTTTAAGGATTTGATTGAATATAAAATATAAAAGAATAGTAATAAAAATAAAAAATTGTATATATAACTTTAATAAGTTTAAAAATAGATAAAAAATATATTTATTATTTTTTTTATTATTTGCTTATTTACATTTATTTATATTCATTTCTCATTTAATAATTAATATCATTTTAATCATATTTTAATCATATTTTAATCATTGATCATTAGATTTTAATAATATAACATGCTTTCTTTTTTTTTTTTTTTTTAAAATTCAATATTAAAATAAAAAAATTCTTATTAAAATATCTTTTTTTATTTTATTTATTATTAATAATTAATAAAATTAGTATTAGTATTATAAAGATTTTATTATTTATAAAAAAAAAAAAAACCGTTTTTATAATAAAAAAAGTTTATATTCTATTTCTTCTATTTTTTCTTTTTTCTTTTATTATATGCTAATTAATAATTTTTATATTATTTATATTATTTATATTATTATTTATTATTTATTTATTATGTTTCATTTCAATTTTACTTTATTTAATTGTATTTTGTTAATATAAATATTTTTATTTATATTACATTGAAAGCTAATATATTTATTATATATAATATATAAATACTCTAATAAAATATATCATATAATAATATATATTCATAATATAATAATATTATCTATTAACTATTTTTATTTATTTATTATTATATTATTCCCTTTTTTTTTTTATTCATTTTTACATTTTTACATTTTTATATTTTTACCTATATTTATTTATTTTTATTTTTTTTTTTTGCTTATTATTTGTACAAAAATGGAATTCTATATATTTTATTACTAAAATATTTGATATATTATAATGTATTATAATTTATAATCTCTAATATATTTCATTTATATTTGTTGTTTTAAAATTAATAAGTTGACCTATATAATAGAATATATTGAATATAATGTCATTTTAAATTATAAATTTTTTTTTTAAAAATTATTTTTTCTAATTTAATTAATTAATAATTTTTTTTATTATATTTCTGTAAATAAAGTTTAATTTTTTTTAATTTAATCTTTAATCTTTATTAAAAAATTTTTTTATAATAAAATAGATAATATATTTGAATTAACATAAAATATATATTACTAATATATATAGATATATATATTAATATATATGTTAATATTTATTTATATATATGGTTATATTAGTTTTAAATATATTATTAATAGATTAAAATTAGTTTAAATGGTTAAATTTCATCAATATATATATATAAAAGAATATTTAAATAATACAATAATTAATAATATATAAAAATATTATATATAATATATGATATAATATTATAAATTATAATACACTTTATAATATACTAATATATATTTGATAATATAATGTAATATATAAAATATAATAAATTAAATGAAATAAACTAATATAATCAAATAAACTAATAAATTAGAAACAAGATAAAAAATAAAAAATAAAATAGAATAAAATAAAAAAAAAAGTTACTTTACAAATTTATATATAAATGGTGAAAAGTATCTAAGAAAAAAAATTTTTTAATCTTTTAATTATTCATTGTTTTATTTTTTAATACTTTTATTTTTTATTTTTTATTTTTTAATATTTATTTAATTCAATAATTAATTTAAGATAAAAAGAAATAATATGTTTTAAGTCAATTGTAATATACTAAAAAAAAAAGTAGTATTTGACTTATAACTTTTATTATTTGAAGGGAGAAGAGGAGAAAAAATAAAAAAAGGGAATTTTTTTATTTTATTTTAATATAATATACACATACATTAAAAAAAAAAAAGAAATAATAAAAATACTCTATATACTTATGCATTATTAATACAACATTAAAAAATAAAAAAAAAAATAAAGCAAACAATACCATATTCATATAATAAAAAGAACAATTTAGTTATAAATTTAATACCCATATAATTAAAATTTAATATACAATTTTCTAAAATATATATATATATACCATATATTAAAAATCATTTGTAATATAATAATAAAATCTATTATACTTTTAAAATATAACTAAATTTGTTTTATTTTTTATTGAACAAAATAATATATGAATTATTAACTTAGAAAAATCAATAAGCATTTTTTTTATTTCACTAATAATCTTTTTTTAAAAAATAAATTTTTTTAAAAAAAATAGTTTTATGTTTTTTTTTCTTATTGAATTATAAATCACATTTAATTAAAAAAGAATAATAATCATTAAAAAAAAAAGAGTATTATAAAAATAATTATAAATATTTCTTTAAATATACAATATAAAAAAAGTAAAACAACAATTAACAAAAAAATATATTAAAAAAATTAATAAATCAATTTATTATTTTTAAATGATAACTATTAAGAACATTTAATATAATAAATTAATAAATTTGTGTATATAAAAAGAAAAAAAATAAAATTTAATAGTTTTTTAAAGAAAAATTAAAAAAAAAATTAAAACAAAAATATAAATTAACAAAAAAACAAAAAAAAAAAAAACAAAAAAAAAAAAAAGAAAAACTGTTAACAAATTAAAATAAAAAAAATAAGTAACAAAAATATTATAAAAAAAACCCTAAAAATATTTATATAAAAGAAAATTTTATTTTTATTAAAAAAAAAGCAAATAATAAATATAAAAAAGCAAAAAAAAAATGGATGTACAACAAAATTCTATCTCTCTTCAAATGTCTAGTCCAAAGCATATGAATATTAAAGTAAATTCAAATGTAATGCCATTTACTTGTGAATCACCAAAATCGCCAAAATCACTAAAGCATACCCCAACTAAAGCATATTTTGCTAACACATATCAAATGCTTTCTAGTTCTCCAAATGCCTTGAATAAGATGAATATGAATTCTTATTCAATTTCTCCAGTTAAAAAGAATAATCCTTTAGTTAAATTAATGGATTCTGAAACAGTCCAAAATACTAAATGGAATAATTATAATGCCAACAACAATATAAAATCAAATACCAAATCTGATTATAAAGATGTATTAAATAACATCAACAACATTAATAAAAACATTAATAATAGCGAAACCAACATAAAAGAAAAAATAATTAATACCAAATGCAATATCTTTAATAATAATATTAATGAAGCAAACAAATTTACAGATAAAAACTTCAACTATAATAATAATAATAATAATACTAATATTAATTCTAATACTAATACCAATATGAATTGTAATCATTCACCTTCTTTTGATAATTCATTTATTGATATTAAAGCTATTAAAAATAATTGTCCTGTTCAACCTAATCATACCCAAGAACAATCTGATTTCTTTGTAAAAAAATCTATTAAGAATCTTTTTGAAAATAAAACAAATGATAAGAATTTATCTCAACTTTCTTATCAACTTTCAAAAGTAGCAAAGAATAATAATTATGGTCATGATTATGAAAAAGGTGAATTAAATGAAAATAAAAAATTATCAAAATCTTCAAATAATTATAATAAATCCTTGGAAACTGAAAAAATAGCTGATATTGTTTTTAAGAAACAAGAAGTTTATGAAGCTGAAAAAATGCATGTAAATGCAAAAACTGAAGAAAAAATTGAACTTAAAAAATCTTTATATTCTTGTCAACTTTCTTTATCACCAAAGGAGAAGATGATGTTTGATTCTAGAAATCATCATTTGGTTCCTTCAATGAATTTTAATAAAAAGTCTTCACTTACTAGAGAAGATTTTGAATCTACTAAAGTGATTAAAGAAAATGCTAGAAAAATGCTATTGGCTAATAATGAACCACATAAGTCAGTAACAAGAAAATCAAAAAGTGTAAAATTCAGTGGTGAAAATGAAGAATGTCCATTTAAAAGATTTGAAGCTCCACTTTCTGTAACAACTTCACCAATATTTTTAGTAAATTCTACTATAAAGCCATTCCTTGAAACTAGATGTAATTTAACTACTTTTTCAGAATTTAAGCAACGTATGATTATTAAAAAGCCAATTGTTATAGAAAAAGCTGGTTTGTTAATTGAAGAAAGGGAAAAAACTAATGGTCGTCTTGCTTCCTTTATTAAGAATGCTGATATCAAAAAGGAACATGGTGTCTTCAAAACAAGACCAAGTCATGTTCCTTATGGTCCTTCTTCAACTGCAAGTCCATTATTTTCTACTCTTGAAAAAGATAAAATAAGAGTAGTTATTCAAGTACAAAATTTAGCTTATCAAAAAGAAGTTTGTGTTAGATATACATTTAATAACTGGTTAACAAGTAAGGATGTTTCAGCAACCTATTTAAATTCACTTAATGTTACTAGTTATATTAGTAAAAAGTTCCATGAATCCACATGCATTAATTCTAATGCTTCCAATCAAGAAAGAAACACTACAGGTATTGATGATTCCGAATCAAAAATCATTAGTAAATCAGTAGATCGTTTTGTAGCTGATATTGAAATTCCATCTTATATCATGGATTTTATGGATTATGATAATAATTTTTTAAATAATAGTAGAAACTTTAATTTATCAGGTGATGATAATGATGATGATCTTTTATCTAAAGATAAACGTAGATATAGTCAAAGTCTTGGGGAAGAGTGGGATAATGATATTATTAATAAATGTACTCTTAAATTTGCAGCTTTCTATCGTGTAAATGGTGAAGAGTATTGGGAAAATAATAATCATTTAAATTATACCATTGATATTAGTCGTGTTCTTTATATTCCAACAAAAAAGGTATATCTTCGTTCTAGAGCTCCTGAAGCAATCAAGTCAAAAATGGTCAATTTTACTGATTCATTTTATAATTTATCAAGATCAAAGAAGGAGTTTGAATTAAAATCTATTTTAAAATCAGAAAATTCTAATATGATGGATAATAAAAATACTACTAATCTTAATAATAATACCCCATATCATAAGAATATTATTGATCATCAATCTATAGAAAGTAAAGTTTTAGCTAAAATAGAACTTCGTGAAAAATGTATACGCGAAACCATTCAAAAAGAACTTTCAGGAACTTCATTCTGTAAACAAATAGGAATTAATCCTACTATTCTTAATACAATTATAAATTCTAATCGTGTTAGTACTAGAAATAATATACTTAAAATGATAATATATTATCAAAGAAAAGCAGGCATAACTAATCCAATTATACCATTAGAAAAAGAAACTTCATTAATTGAAGAAAAAAATTGAAGGATTAACTTTATTTTTTATTTTTTTTTATTTTTTTTTTTAATTATTTTTATTTAATTTTAAATGAAAAAGGTTAAAAAAAGTTTTTTTAAAAAAAAAAAAGATAAATTAATCCTTTAATTATTTTATCTCTAATATAATATAATATAATATTTGCTTTTATATATTTCATATAAAAACAAAACAAAAAACTAAAAAAACAAAAAAAACAAAAAAAAAAAAAAAAACAAAAACAAAAAAAAAAAAAATGAAGAAAGGGAAAAAAGATGAAAAAAAGAAATTTAGGATGAAAAGACTAAATTTTTTTTTTTTTTTTAGATTGGGTAAAATGCGAATAGTTAAATAGTATAAATTTTTTTCTTTTATGGATAAAAAAAAATTTTTTTTAGTATAAATTTTTCTTATTATTTATATTTAATATAATTTTATTATTATATTCTTTTTTTTTTTTAAAAAAAAAAAAAAAAAAAAAAAAAAACAAAAAAATAAAAAAAAGAAGAAAAAAAAAAAAAAAAAAAAAAAAAAAAAGGAAATGAAAGGATAAAAAGAATATATATATTATTTATTATGAATTTTTAATTCTTTATTATCTTTTTAGCCTTTTTTTTTTTTTTTTTTCACTTTTTTTTCTTTTTTTAATATTAAATTATTCTATATATATATAATTTTTTTTTTTTTTTTTAAAAAAAAAAGAAGAAAAAAAAAAATATTTATATAATATTAAAATAATTATAGAGTTGAAATAAAAAAAAAGTTTTAAAAATAATTATTTTTATATAAAGAGAGTTCTATATTAGTATAAATATGTTTTTTTATAACAGAATTAAAATTGAAATATATATATATCTATTTTACTTCTTTTTAATAAAATGTAAATAGTGAAATTATTATAGAAATTAAGTAGTAAAATGATATATATATATAATATATAAGTATAATGAGTAAAAATTTATATAGTGAAGAAAAAGAAAAGTAAAAAAAAAAAAAAAGTTATTTATATAAATCTAATTTTTTAGGATATTTTATAATTCTATAATTTTATATTCTATTAAATTATTTTATTTATAGTTTTTTTTTCTAGAAAAAAATAAGAGAAAAAAAAAAAAAAAAGATATATATATATTTTTTATATTAGAAAAAAATTTTTTATTTATATATATTTATAAATATAATATAGAAAAAAAAAAAAAATAATATTAAAAATATATTATATTTATTTTTATTTATTATTAGCCTTCCCAGAAAATATGATTATTAAGTATATTTATTTATTAAAAAAAAAAATATAAAGTATTAGTTATCCTACCCCAGAAGTAAAAAAAATATATTTTTTTTTGTTTCATTTAAAATTATTAATAATAATTAAAAAAAAAAAAAAAAAAAAAGTAAAAATGATAAAAAAAATAAAAAAAAAAAAAAAAAAATAAAAAACTTAAAAACAAAAAGAAAAAAAAAAAAAAAAAAAAAAAGGAAAAAGAAAACAATTTCAAATTTTTTTATGATTTTTAAAAAGAGGAGAAAACGTTTATAATTCAAAGAAGAAAGAAAAATGAAAGTAATTTTTTTTTTGAAGGTGTTATAATCAGGAGATTAAATAAAATAAAATAAAATAAAAGTAATATATAACAGAAAAGGATATATGTAATTAAATAAATAAGTTAATTAAAAAAGAAAGGAGAAAAAAAAAAAAAAAAAAAAAAGAAGTGAAGGAAAAGGAAATATAATAAAAAAAAAAAGGAAATATAATAAGGAAAAAGGAAAATATAAAAAGCAAAAAATCAGGAAACATTATTATTGACTATAAAAGTAATAATAATATTAATGATAATAATAATAATAAAACAAGTAAAATGATGTTTTCTTTATTTTATTTTATTTTATTTAATTTATTTATAATTATTATATATTTGAATTAAATAATAATTATATAATATTTCTATTATATTATTTTATTTTATTTAGATTATTAAAGAATACAGTTTTTTAAAAAAAAAATAAAAATAAAAAATATATAAAAAAGTTTTAAGAAATAAGAAATAATGATATAATATATAAAATAATAATAATAATAATTATAATAATAATTATCATATTATTATTATTATTATTTCTTTTTAAATTTGTAAATATGATTATTTTTTTTTATTAATAATAATAGATGTATTTTTATATATTCTTCTGTATTTGAATATGTATAAAATATATATAAATTGTATATAGTTTTTAATCTTAAAAAAAAAAAAAAAAAGAAAAAAAAAAATTAAAATCAAAATAATAATCATAATAATAAAAGCTGCTAAAATGATTAATAATTCTTGTCCTAATTGTTGTTCATGTTGTTTCCATTGTGACAGTTATCAGAGAATTGATCATTGGTTTATAAATTGTTTCTTATTTAAAAATCTTCGTATTGATCACTTCTCTGATTTAGATAGAAATTTTTTTTATTTTTTAGATAGTCTTTTTAATAGTTTAGTTAGGACCAGTAATAACCCTAGTGTGGATAATAGAATAAATAATATTGTTAAGGGTTATAAAAGTAGTAATAATAGTATAAGTAATATAGATATATTAGGTAGTAAAAAAATAGTTAATAGGTATAGAATATATATTTTTTTAATTGGTGGTAGAGATTATGGTTTTAGTGATAGAATTAACAATAGTCCATACAAAAAGGAATGGGAATGTTTGTTTAAGTGTCAGACTGAATCTGGTACTTATTCAAAATCCCCATTCTTGTTGCGATCTGCGGCTCTATTGAATGATATCATGCCTGTTGTCTGTAAAAGACAACATATATTATTCAATAAATTTAAAACCAACCTCTCCAGGAACGTCAATGCTGATAACACAGTAGGACAGCCTAGTAGGGCAAATGCCGATCCTATTTCCGACCCGAGTGGAATAGGATAGATCAATTTTACTTTAATTCTATATTTAGAATTAAGGGCTGTATGGATTTATTGTTTTTAAATATTATTATACTTCTTTTTTTCCTCCAGTATTATCTATTATTAACTATAATATTTTACTGGTTTTTATTTTTTTTAGTATCATTTTTTTTCATTATGTGTTTTTTTTATGATTCATGTATTTTAATATTTAAATTCAATAAAGTTGACATACAAATTGTGTGCCATAAAAAAAAAAAAAAAAAAAAAAAAAAAATCATAATAATAGAATAATTAATATTAATAATTATATTAATTATTTTATTAATTATTAAACTAATAATAATACTACTAATAATATAATAATACTAATAATAAACGTTGAAAAAATATATTTTTTCAAAAAAAAAAAAGAAAAAAAAAAAAAAAAGAGTTTTTTTAAATAAGTAATTTTGTACAGTTTGTTAATATTGTTTTTTCTTTCTTTTTATTATTTTATTTTATTCTCTTTTATATAACATATATATAATATTTTTATATATTTATAATAGTTAATAGTTTATAATTAATTATTCTCTCTCTTTTTATTATTATTATTATTATTATGATTATTTTATTTTCATTATATATTACATCAAAAAATAGTTTTTTTTTTTTTTTAATCATGAAAAAGATATAAATTTTTAAATTGTATATTTCAAATTAAATTTCGTCTATATCTATATTTTATTATTACTGAAGTAAAATAAACATAAATTTAAAATTATTAGTAAATAATGCGCCACAATAAATTATTATATAATGTAAATTATATAATAATTTAATACGTATTAAATTTTATTACAATACATAAATTTATTAAGAAATTAATTAATAATATAAGAACATAAAATCTATAAAATTGAATGTGTTGCATTTCGCAATGTTGCATTTCGCAATGTTGCATTTCGCAATATGATATGGGGCGCATATTAAATTTTTGCAATGAGGCGCATAAAAAACAAATAAAAAAATGAAAAATTTTTTAACACAAATTATAAAAGCCACGTTATGAAATAAAATAATATATAATTAAAAAAAATTAAATAAATAAATAAAAAAAAAAATATATAAATAAATGAATAGAATAAAACTAATAAATAAATTTTTTTTTTATTACTAAAAAAAAAAATAAAAAAAAAAATAAAAAAAAAAATAAAAAAAAAATAAAAATTCATTATAAAATTAAATATATTTATTAAATTTTTTTTTATAAATGAATAATAATAAATATAATATATAATAAATAATATAACAGTATTATATATGTATTTTTATTAAAAAGACGATAACAAATAATAAATATAAAAAAATAATATAAACTTTAGAATAAAGAAAAGAAACAAATAAATAAATATTTTTTTATTAATTATTTATTTACAAAAAAAATATAAAAATAAAAATTCATTAAAAAATTAAATATATTTATTAAATTTTTTTTATAAATAAATAAATAATAAATATAATATAACAGTATTATATATGTATTTTTATTAAAAAGACGATAACAAATAATAAATATAAAAAAATAATATAAACTTTAGAATAAAGAAAAGAAACAAATAAATAAATATTTTTTTATTAATTATTTATTTACAAAAAAAATATAAAAATAAAAATTCATTAAAAAATTAAATATTTTTATAAAAATTTTTTGATTTGAAAAAATTTTTAATATAAAATGGACGATAAACTAAAAATTGAGATAAGTGAAACAAATAGGGGAAAAGAACAAATTATAATAAATAAAAAATATAAATATAATTTTTCAACTCTTAAAAAAGATAATACAAAAGTATATAGATGTACTGAATATAGAACGTCAAATAAATGTAAATCTTTCATTATTTTAAATAATAATAAAGAAGTTTTAAAATATGAAAGTTCACATAATCATCTTGAGAAAGAATTTAGTACATCTATTTCAATCACAAAACATAAAATTAAAAATGAAATAAGAAAGAGCTTAATTCCCTTAGATATGAGGCCTAAACGAATATATGATGAAGTTTCTCAAGAATTGGGATTTATATGTCCTGAATATAATTCAATTAAATCCCAATTATCAAGAAGTAGAAATAAACAATTATTTCCTGATATTAAAACTTTCGAAGAAATTCCCGATGAATCAGAATATTACAAAACAACAAGAAATGAAAATTTTATGATTTTCAAAAATTCTAATTTAGTAATCTTTCAATCTCCATTCCAAGCAAAGCTATTCTCTAAATACGATAAAGATATATTTGCAGATGGAACATTTTATATTGCTTCTACAATTAGTTATCAGGTGTTTATTACCAGAACATATGTTACAGAATTAAATGGCTTTTATACTACTTCTTTTTCGGTATTAAAAGATAAAAAGCAATCTACTTATGAAATATTATTTGAGGAAATAAAAAAAATGTTATTAAATATAATAATAATATTGAAATCACACCAAAAAATTTCCACTGTGATTTTGAAAAAGGTATATCAAATGCAGTAAAAAAAACTTTTCCGGAAATAAATATTAAATATTGCATTTGGCATTATAAAAGATCATTGGAAATTAACAAAAATGCATTATGTTATAAAGAAGTAGAAGATAATAATATTTTATATATTTATTATAAAGCTATTTCTAACTTACCTTTCATAAACCCTGAATACATATTTAATATTTATAATAAAATTAAAAGTTCATGCGAAGCATGTGATCGTTTCCAATTTTTAAAATTCTTAGAATATTTTAAGAATACATACTTAAATAATTATGATATAAAATCCTGGAATTATTACAAAAGTATAGAACATATTACAAATAATGCGTCTGAATCTTTTAATAATTACTTAAATAATTTATTTGCAAAAAAACCTTCTTTCTATAAATTAATATATACATTACAAAAAGAAGAATCTTTATCTTACAATGATTACGAAAGAAGAATTGGAGGAATATGGAATAAAAAGAAAAGAATATTAGGAAGAACGGAGGAAATTGATGGTTTAATTAGACACTACGAAAAACTGGAATCCGAGCTAATTAAAAATGGCTATAATAAAAATGATATTGTTGAATTATGGTTTAATTGTTTATTTGATTTAAATAAATATAAATTATAACAAATGAAGATGATCACAAAAATTATAAATTATAATTAATTGACTATCAAAATTATTCTAAAAAATATAAATCTAATTCAATAATAATGATTAAAGAATTTTATTTATCATTGATTGGGTTAGTTTGAAAAATATTAATATATTTATTAATAAATAATAATATTATTAAATATTATTAAATATTATTAAATAAAAAAAAATATTCAATATTATTATAATATTAAAAAATATTCAAAAAATATTCAATATTATTAAATATTGTTAAATAAAAATATTCAATATTAAATATTCAATATTATTAAAACATTATTAAATAAAAAAAATATTCAATACTATTAAAATATTAAATAAAAAATATTATCAAATAAACAAATATTATTAAGTAAAAAAATATTATTAAATAAAAAAAATATTTAATATTATTAATTAAAAAAAAAATAAATAAAATATTATTAAAATACTAAAAAAATATTCAATATTAAATATTCAATATTATTAAAATATTATTAAATAAAAAAAATATTCAATATTATTAAAATATTAAATAAAAAAAAAATATTCAATACTATTAAAATATTAAATAAAAAATATTATTAAATAAACAAATATTATTAAGTAAAAAAATATTATTAAATAAAAAAAATATTTAATATTATTAATTAAAAAAAATAACTAAAATATTATTAAAATACTAAAAAAAATATTCAATATTATTAAAATATTAAATAAAAAATATTATTAAATAAAAAAAATATTATTAAATAAAAAAAAAAATTTTTAAATAATTTTTATATTATATTTTTATTTATTTAATTATTTATATAATTATGCGCCCCATTGCGAAATGCAACATTGCGAAATGCAACATTGCGAAATGCAACTCTCCCTATAAAATTATTTTATTATATACATAAATTAATGTATTATTTACATTAATTATAGTTTTATAACATTAGGTAAAATATAGAAAATAGTGATTAATTATTTATATTAGTTATAATTATAAACTCCTTATTTTTCTCCTTAAAAATAAGGTAAAGAAATAATTATACAAATATTAAATAATTATAATTTTAAAAGTATAAAAAGAATTAAAAATATCTAATATAAAATGTAGACAAAAAAAAATTAAGTTCAAAAATATAATAAATAATTAATAAATATAATAAATTTTATTAAAACAAAATTCTTTCCTTATTTAAAAATTTTCTGAACCTTAAAAGTGTTATACCTCATTACACAAAGAAATTTTTAATAATTTTAAAATTTAATAATTTTAAAATTATTAAAAATTCATTAAAGTTCATTTTTTTAATTACACAAAATTGGTACATAAGTTTTTACCTTTTTTTTTTTTTTTTTTTTTTTTTTAATTATAATAAAAAGTTAAATTGTATTTTATTTTTTATTTATTTATTTATTTATTTTTTTTTACAAAATGATTTTTAATTAGTAGAGAAAATAAAAAAAAAAAATTTTTTTTTAAATATTTATTATATATTTATATAGCTATCTATTATTTTTAATAATAATAATAGTAATAATAATTGTATATCATTAATAATATTATTAATGTTAATTATTATTTTTTAAAGAAATTTTTAAATGAAATATATCTTTTATTAATTGTATTATTCTTTTTTTCGTCATTATCATCACCATTATTATTATTATTATTATTATTATTATTTAAAATGATATTATTAATATTAATATAATTCGTTAAAAAGGTTTCTATGGATTCTAAATTTATAAATTTTTGACTTTCATGAAATCCTTTTGTTGTTATTAAATTAATGAAATTATGATAGATAAAATTAATTATAGTTTCTTCATTTTCTTCATTTATAGTTCCTTTAAGTTTAATTAAATATTGTTGAATTAAATATTTTATTAATATTTCATTATTACTTTCAAAAGCATAATATAATGGTATATTTCCTTCATTACTTTTTTCTTTTATATCTACTCCAAGTTCAACTAAATATTTTACTATTTTTTCATTTCCACTTTTACATGCTTTAAATATGGGTTTATTTCCTTCCCAACTTATTTTATTTATTATTGTTCCATGTTCAATTAAATATTTTACTATTGTTTCATTTCCACTTCGACATGCATTAAATAATGGTGTTTCATTTTTATGATTACTTTCTTTATTTATATCTGTACCAAGTTCAATTAAAATTTTTACTATAGTTTCATTTCCACTTCGACATGCTCCAAATAATGGTGTTTCATCAAATATATTTTCTTTTTCAATATCTGCTCCATTTTTAATTAAAATTTTTAATATAGTTTCATTTCCATTTAAACATGCTCCAAATAATGGTGTTTCTCTATCATTTCTATTTCTTTTATTTATTTCTGCTCCATGTTCTATTAAAATTTTTACTATATTTTCATTTCCACTTTCACTTGCTCCAAATAATGGTGTTTCACCTTTTTTATTATGACTTGGTCTATTTATATCTGCTCCTAGTTCAATTAAAAATTTCACTAAATTTTCATTTCCATTTTTACAGGCAACGTATAATGGTGTATTACCATATTCAAGTACATCAAAATTTATATCTATTTTTAATCCTTGTTCAATTAAATATTTTACTAATTGTTCATTACCACTTTCACATGCTGCTACTAATGGTGTTTCACCATTTAAATTTTTTTTATTTATCTTTGTTCCATGTTCCATTAAAATCTTTACTATATTTTCATTTCCTCTTCGGCATGCACTAAATAATGGTGTTTCTCCTTCTGGATTTTCTTTATTGATATCTACTCCAGATTCAATTAAGATTTTTACTATATTTTCATTTCCACTTTGACATGCACTAAATAATGATACATTATTTTCTTTATTCATATCTGCTCCTAATTCTATTAAATATTTTACTAAATATTCATTTCCACTTTCACATGCACTAGATAATGGGGTTTGGCCAAATTCATTTTCTTTATTTATATCTGCTCCATGTTGAATTAAATATTTTACTAAATTTTCATTTCCACATTGACATGCTGCAAATAAAGGGGTTTCCTTTTTATTATTATTGTTTTCTTTATTTATATTGGCACCTTTTCGAATTAAATATTTTACTAAATCTTCATTACCACTTTTACATGCACTATATAATGGGGTTTCGAAATCGTAATTAAAACAACCTTCATTTATATCTACTCCATGTTGAATTAAATATTTAACTAAATATTCATTCCCAGTTTTACAAGCCCAAATTAAATATATATTACTAGTATTTAAACCATAATATTCAAGTATATTATTTTTCTCGGTTGAAAATTTATATTTTCCAATTTGTCGATTTAAATCGGATATAGATATTGGTTTTTTATCTTTATAATAAGAAAGTAAACTTTTAATAAATTCATTATCAAAAAACTTAAAATTTTTAAATATTATATCTAACAATTCCAAATTATTTTCTTTAATTAACCTTTTCATTAAGGAAGAAGATATATTTGAATAATTTATTATACATTTTTCAATAATAAATTGTAATCTTTCAGCAGTAAGTAAATTTTTATCATATAGTTCCAAAATGATATCATTCTGATTAGTATTATTATTATCATTATCTTTATTATTAATATTATTGATTATTGCATTTCTTATTTTGTTAATGTCTTTAGAATCAATGATTTTTATATATGAATTAATTTGAAATTCATTATTTAAATTTTCTATATTATTAATGTTTATTTCACTTTTATCATTAACAATTACCATTTTATATTGGAATTTATAAATACAAATAATTTGTTATTTGCTATTTTTTACTTTTTTAGTTTTCTTTTAAAAATAATTTAAGAAAAGTTTTTAGACTTATAAACAAACAACAACAATAGAAAAAATATTATAATACTATTAATTATGCATTTTTTTTTAATTATTTATTAATTGATATATTAATATATAATTAAAAATAATTAATATATAATAAATAAATATATATTATAAATAATAAATGTTTATAATAAATTATTTAATTATTTATTAAAAATAACAATAATAATAATATTAAAAAATACCAATAAAGATTTTTGTTTAGACTAAAGAATGGGAATATGCTTCCTTGTTTTTATTTAACAATGTACATATAATATATATACATATCCATAAATATATATACATATCCATAAATATATATACATATCCATAAATATATATACATATCCATAAATATATATATTGTCTTAGGTATATATCGGCGAAGTTTTTATCATAATGACAATTAATTTGAAAAAAAAAAAAAGAATAATCTAATTTTTAATATTTTTAATATTTATTATTATTTTTTTTTTTTAATTCAATTCTGTCATTTTTATTGAATTTTTATTATTATTATTATTATTATTAGCTTAAAATTTATACCACTTTTTAATTTCATTTTATTTTATTCTATTTTTCTTCATTTTTAAATATATTTATTTTTTATTTTTCTACTCTATATTTTTTTTGTTTAAATATTTTTATATTATATCTAATGAAATTTATATTAATATATATATTAATATCAAATATTATAACACAAATAATACAAACATACAGATAAAAAAAAAAAAAAAAAATAAAACAATAAAAACAATAAAGACAATATAGATTATAAAAATCCATAAAAAAAAAATAATAATAATGAAATATTATTATAAATATATAATATTTTTTTATAACTTTTTTTATTTAACTTTTTTTTTTTTTTATTTATTTATTTACTTATGTATTTTTTATTCTTAACAAAAAAGAGTATAATTTTTAAAAACTATTATTTTTATATTTTTATATTTTTTTTTTCTTTTTTTTCGATTTTATTACTTATTGTTTAATCGTATTTTTTTTTTTTTTTTTTTTAATTTTAAATTTTTTATTTATTTATTATTTTTCGAATTACGCTTACTTCTAGGTAAAAAAAAAATATATGGGTATATAAAATATAATAATTATTTTTTTTTTTAAAAAAAAGAGTTTGTTTATGCAATTTTTTTTTTTTCCATTTACTAAAATTATTAACAATATAATATATTTAAATTTTTTTTTTTTTTAAAACTAACTCTCTAATAAAAAAATTAATAATGAAGAAAATAATCATTCTTTTATATTAATTCTTCTATTCATATATATATATATTATATAATGTATATAATATATTATTTTCTTTGGGGATATTAATAGTGTATTATTAATAATTAATAATTATAAAAATATTGAATAAATCTATATAAAATAATAATTAATTTATACTTTATAATATCTTTTATATAATATGTATTATATATTTATAATATTAATTAAAGTCATTTAATAAAATCATCTTAATCGATAAGATATTTCTATTATATAATTAATATTAATTTAATTATAAAGTTAATTTTATATTATCTAAAATTTAATAAAAAATTTATTTTTACTATATAGATTTTAATTTTTAAAAGCTTAAATTAAAATAAAAAAAATATATTATTATTATTATTATTATTATTATTTTGCTATTTGTTATTTTGTTATTGATATACGAATATTAATTATAGAAAGAAAAATACTGATTATATTTTGTTGGTTGTGATGTATATATGTATATTATTATAATTAATCTGATTAATAATCGTAAAATATAGATATATATATTACATTTAACTTAAGTTATTAGAAGCATGAATAGCTTTCATAATAGCTGTATCACGATGTGGTACTGGAGCTAAACCTTTAGCCTTCATGTCATCTAAGTACTTAAAAGCACTATTGTCAAAATTTTCTTTAAATGATTCGAGTAAAGCGTTATATGTAAAAGCGTCTGGGATAACACCATACTTTTCTTTAGGAATGATTTCATTTTCAAATAATTTCATTGCACTTTTACTGTCACCAATCTTAGCGTATACTTTTAAAATGATATTATATGTATATAAGTTTGGTTCAAGATTAGCCTTCTCAAGTTCAGAATAGATTCTAAATACAGATTCTGAATCACCAAGAATAGAGTGTGCATGTAAAATCGAATTATAAGTTTCAATGGTTGGATTAAATTTTTGACTAATCATTTCTTTGAATAACATATCCACAGCTTTAATATTTGGTTGCTTTGAATAATATTCTAAGAAATGATTATACATAGCAGCAGTCGGGGTAGTATTAACTTGCTTTGCCCAATAACTTATACATGGTGTATCTCCATGACAAGAAGCTAAAATTCTCCATGTTAATGGAGTTGGCGTAATATGTTGTTGGATCATTTGACTTAAAGTTTTCCAAGCATCAAGTAAATTACCTCTTTTTCCATAAAGTTGAATCATAGTATGATACATACTACGTCCTGGTTTTTTTGGATGGTTATTAAGAATTTCTGATGCACCATTTATATCATCATTTTCACCATAGGCATTCATTAATAATGAATAAATATGTGGTGATGGTTCCATACCCTTGTTTTTCATTTCTTTTAACATTTCAGTGGCTTTTTCAATATTTCCAACTTTTGTGTATACTAAAACAAGTGAATTGTAATGACCAAGACTTGGAGTAATTTTCTTTGATAACATCTCATTAAGATATTTCAAAGTATTTTCAACATTACCTACTCTAGCGTATGCATCCATAATATTACTATAAGTAATTTCATTAGCAGAAAGAGATGGGTCATTGATAACTTGATCAAACCAATGTTTAGCACCTTTTGGATCTTCGTTTAATCCATGTGCTGAAATAAGAATATTATATGTAGCTAAAGTTGGCTTTAACTTTTTTTCTTTCATTTCATTGAAGATTTTCACTGCAGAACTTAATTCTTTATTTTTACCATAAACATCAATTAATGTGTTATAGGTGAAAATATCTGGTTCTAAGTTTGCTTGTTTCATTTCTTCAAAATATGTTAATGCTTTTACTAATTGGTGTGATCTTCCAAATGCAGCAATCATAGTTGTAAAATCACCATGATTTGGTTGATAACCAACTTCCTTAATATATTCAATAATTTGAACCATTTCATTCAAATTATTTGGAGATTTTACTGGACCTCTTTCATTTCTTAATATACGTAAGATTCTAGAAAAATCTGTATGATTTAATGACTTGTAGTTATTACTTTCAACAATTTCTTTATAGTACTGCCAGGCTAATTTGTCATTTCTTTCAGTCAATGCTTTTCTCATGTTTGATTGAATTTGATTTACATTAATTGATGCATTTTTAAAATTACCATTTATACCTGTTTTACTTTGTAAGTGTGGAGATGTTATTGTAGTTTTAGCATTTCCATTTCTTGGTTTATTCATAACTTTAATTTTTGGAATATCCTTTCCCATTTTTGTTTGAACTACTAATTCTGGACTGTTTTCAACATTTTTTTCATTTTCATTTAGTTTCTTTGAATCATTCATGGTTCCTTTATTATAATATGCCTTCTTTTTATTCTTTTTAGATTGAAGTTGATTTTCAACTTTCTTTTCATTCTTACTCTTTTTTACCTTATTAGTCTTAGCTATTTTCTTTTGATTTAATAATTCAGATTCTTTGTTTTCAACTTTCAATTCTTTTCCGCTTTCTTTCATGTTATTAAAATTATCTAATATATTTGCAGAAAGGATATTTGAATTGAAATCTTTTTGAAGTATATTGCCATTATCATTAACAATATTATAACTGATATAGTTTGTAATATTTTTTGAATCTAAAATAGATTTTGATAATGCTGATGCAATCATATTTTGTTGAATTGGTCTTTCATTATTATTTTTATTTTTGGTAATAAAGGTATTAAATTCATCAAAATATCTTTTACCTTTATCTGAATTATCATCAGCTTTACTGTCTGTATCTTTAAATCCTACCTTTGACATTTTTTTCTGTTTAATTTCTGAGCCAATAGCACCAGGGAATGTTTTATTACCTTCTTGTGCTCTTGCTTTAACAATATCTTCAATTACATCTCCTACTGTTGAAGAAATAAGTGTCTGTGGTTTATTTGAATTATTATTTCCAAATAATGAATTATTTCCATTTTTTGGATAATTATCATCAAATAATGAAGGTGTTAAGTAATCAAAATTATTTCTGTAAGGTAAGCTTGTATATTGAGATTCACGTTTTAAAATTGAATCTATAGAGCCTAATACACTACTATTGGAGTTTTTTTGTGGATTTAATGGCGTTGTAGGAAGTTGTTGATGTGATATTGGATGTGCAGTTTTTGTTGGGTTAAATGATATATTTGAATTATTTGAAGTCTTTTGATTAATATAATCTGGTATTGGTGAGTAAAAAGATAAATTTGTATTATTTACTGGTAAATGTATATTTTGATTCTGATAATCTAATAATGGTGAATAATATCCAAAATTAGATCCATTGGAACTACCTTCATTATTTAAAGCAAAAGGTAAAACTTGATTTAGCAATTTTGAATTTTCCGGTATTGATGGAAAATAATTTATTCCTGGTGCTGGCTTTGTAGATTTTCCAGAATTATAATATCCATTATTTTGTTCTTGCTTATTATTAGCAGCTAAGAAATTTGTATTATTCACTGGTTGATTATTTATTGGTGCATTATTTATAGGAGTATTATTTGATGCTTGATTTTGTCTTGCGAAATTTGAGTTAACATGATCATATTCATTTGGATATAATTGATTATGTTTTATTGAATGTGTTGAACCACTATATATTGTTGGAAGTAATTGTGGTGCAATATTTGACGCTATTTGTGGTAATAGCGGTATAATTGGATCAAAAAATGACATTTTTTTAATCTATATATTTAATGTAAATTGTAATTTATTAATATGATACTATTTAGTCTGTTTTATGCTATTATTGATTTTTAATAATAAAAACTATTTTTTTTTTATAAATTTAAATTTACCTTTAATATTTTTTTTTATATTTTATTACTTTTAATATTTAATTGACTATATATATTATATTGTTTTTTAAAATATGTTTTTTTTTTTTTTTTTTTTTTTTTTAAATTAAAAACTTTTTTGTTATTTTTGTATATCAGATAAAAGTTCTTTTTATTATAATTTATATACTCTTTTTTTTTTTAATTTAAATATTTTTTTCTTTCTTTCTTTTTTTAATCTATTTATTTATTATTTAATTATTTTGTTTTGTTTACTTTTATTATTTATTTTTTATTTAAAAAAAATTTTTTTTATTTTAATTTAATAAACAAATTTGCTTTTTTTTTTTATTTTAGATTAATATTTTTTAGAGAAAAAAAAAAAAAAAGAAAAGAAAAAAAGGTAAAAGGAAAACTGAAAAAAAATTTAAAGACCAAAACTTGGAATTAAATAATAAAATACAATAAAAATTTATTTATATATATTAAATCATGCAATACAATAATATTAATATAATATTAATATAATAATAAAAAAAGGAATAAAATAAATTACAAAAAAAGAAAAAGAAAAAAATCAAACCAATTTATTAATATATATAATAAAAATAAAATTAAAAAACTATAAAAGTCAAAAAATATAAATTAAATAAAAAAAAACATATTTTAATTAAATAATAGTATTTATGAAATATACTTTATATATATTAGTAATATATAATAATATTTAGTATATAATATATAATATATTTAAATTAAACTTTTTATATATCTTCTGTAATAATTAATAAATAATTTTTTAAAGTTTAATTTTATATATATATGAATATTTTTTTTCATAAATATAGTCATAATATATAATTAAAGTTATTTAAATATATTGTACTATATTATAATATATTTTAATATTTAAAAATAATATATTATTAATATTAATAATTGATATTATGATATAATTATTTTTGTATGTCTTTTTTAGGAAATTAAATTTTTAATAATTACCACATTTCATAAAATATAAAATAATATATATTTAAGAATTATAAAGATTATATTTAAATATATTACGAAAGTTGTATTTATTATATTAATTATATAATAGGAATATTATTATTTAATCGTGGATCAAGATGCAAATATATCTAAACTGACCAATGATATGGATTAATAATTTATTAAATAAATAATATATATGTAATATAAAAATTTAATTGTTTTATATATTACTGTAAATATAAATAATATATAAAGAAGTCAATATACATATAGAAAAATATATTAAATAATTCTGTCAAATTATCTTTCATAGTCTTTTAGAGAAAATGGAAATAAACAAATAAATAAATAAATAAATAAAATAAATAAATAAATAAATAAATAAAATAAATAAATAAGTAAAATAAATAAATAAATAAAATAAATAAATATATAAATAATATATAATCTTAATAAAAATATATTGATAATTAATTAATAAATGATATTAAATACATAAAAAGTTTAAAATTAAGTAATGATTAGATTATTTATAAAGGCTAAGAATTTAATTACTATTATATATATTAAAGTAGAAACAATTTATTAGTATTATATTGAAATATAATTCTAACATATATTTTAATAAAAATATTATTTTTCAATTAATTTATATTCATATGAAATAAAATAATTTTGAAAAGGACAATTCTTACTAATAAACAAATATTTAGTATTAATAAATAAAATAAACAAATAAACAAATATTCCATTAATTATATTACTAATAATTATTAATTTATAATATAAAAAAAAGAAGCAGGAAAATATCTCC